>CM060687.1:63823425-64233876 GCA_030686995.1 Artemisia argyi
AGACTTAAGAAATTTACCCTAATAACAATCTTCATGTAAAGATAAACTTTCCTAAGTTTATTCAAATATTGGACATGTAACTTTTCGGATCAAAACTTATATATATATATATATATATATATATATATATATATATATATATATATATATATATATATATATATATATATATATATATATATATATATATATTATCAACTACTACAATAGTAGGGAGCCTCATGTGAGGAGTTCATTATGTAAGCCGTCGAGATGAGTTGTGGATTTACGAACTAAAGTGTCCTGACTCCTCGAACGTTTACTAACATGACTTCTGAATTATGTCGGCCCGAACGGTAGTAAACGATATATAAACTATACATGTTTCATGAATCATTTCTTTTCAAACACTTACACTATACATCGTACCACATCATGGACTAAATGCAAGACATATATATATATATATATATATATATATATATATATATATATATATATATATATATATATATATATATATATATATATATATATATATATATAGGCAATTCTTCATATTCTTTACTCCAATACTAAGTCGCAACATTCTATTATAGGTTGCTCGTAGAAACCTTCGCGATTCGACCATCACATTCACTACTTACTACATAACTTAAGGTGAGTTTGTAGCCCCACTTTCTATTGTTTAACTATTTTACAAACCCATGGGGGGGATACATGCTATTATTTTTCTACTCGAACACAATGCTTTCTACTGTATGCTACCCGACTATGTTTTATTGTCACTAAGTAACGATTGCCATGTTCGAAGTCCCTATATCATGAACCATTAGTCACTAGCTATAGTGAGCGCGAATATTGTGAATAGATCTATTGGGATTGACGAATCCCATTTGTGTTGAACAACTACGAGTTCAAACAAATACACTATATTTGATAGTTTGAGGTATAATGGCAATATTACCTTGGTAGGGCTTCTACAATGCCAATTTTTGGTTCGATGTTAATGCTTTGGTTGCATGAGCTTAGTGAAATAATAACGACTTTTGTTTTCTAACTATGAATGTGTGATTAATTACCTCACATTACGATTATTGTGTTCAACGATTTAACTACAAACTCTACGAATTCCACTCAACCTTTGTGTTGACTGTTTTAAGCATGTATTTCAGGTCCATAATGAACGAGGCTGGCACGGAGGAGCACGGATATTCAAGAGGGCTATAAATTTTATTATCATTCAAAAACTCATTTAATGTAAATTGTAAACACGGAACCATCTGAGACCTCAATTTGTAATCTCTGATATTTATATAATTTGAATGATAAATCTTTTAAAACGATTCAATTAGAGTTCGTTTTCTATTATTATGACTGTTGTTCCGTCGAGTAACACCCAAGTTGAATTCCGCTGCATCCATGAATTGGGGGGTGTTACAGATTGGTACCAGAGCCATGGTTATAGAGAAACGGGTCTAATTGATACCTAAACTATAACCACAATTACAAGCAAAAATATTTTATAGCCTTCCGCTCTTCGTGCCTTCCATCCTCCAGACGATTATGGACTTATTATGCATGTTATGCTACATAAACATATTAGTATATTGCTATATATATGCTTGCCATATTTTGAGCACTCCCCATAAACGTTAGAATTGTTTTAACATAGTAATTCTTTTCATAGAAATCATGTGCGTACCCACTTCTCCCGATTATGTGCCCACTCTACCTAATAACTTCCAAGTCTTACCACCCTCACCCGAGTTCAGATTTGACTTCATAAATGCCTTCGCTTCTGATGACGAAGAAGAACATTTCGAAGATTTAACCGACAAAGAAGAAGAGGAACCAATGCCAACTAATTTTGCGTCGAATACTTCTAATTATTTTGAACAAAATTAGGTTGAGGCAGACTCCAAGGAGGATAATGAGTATGAATATGTACTAGAGCCATTACCACCACCACTATCACTTCCCTTTGATATCCCTACATGCGATGAATTGGATCACTCATTATGGATTGTATCACGACCACCATTGATCCAACAAGAAAGTCAGCATGGAAACTACAGCTTCTCAAACTTCATCGACTCGTACCTCTATGACACACTAAACCAAGAAGTTGCCGATCAATCAGAGCTGCTCGGACCTTCTAACCCGCAATAGACTAGTGTGATGATACTAGTTATCTTTTGTACTACTAAACTGAATAGACTCAGTTAGTAAACTCTGTAGAATCCATATAATAGCTAGCAGTAGTTGTAAAACGTTGTAATTACTAAACTGAAAGTATCAGTTAGTAGATTTTGAAGAAACTTGTAATAAGTTTCAATCTTGTAATCAATCAACGTTTTATGAATAAAACTCTTGCTTTATGCTATCATGTGTTATGATTCAAACCTCCAACGTAATTATTCTATCATTTCCCATCAAAAATCATGCTTATTTCACAACTCTCTACTCACGACGTATCTTTTATATAATAGAATCATGGCGCCAACGAAGAAAACACAACACCATTATCAAAAACCCTCTTATCTTATCTCCCATGTCTTCTTTACCCAGCTTCATCTCAAACCACTAAAACTCAACAAACCAAAATGAAGAACACAAGCCTTGTTCATCTTTTCACCATCATTATCTTCACAACCGTTGCAACCACAAGCTCATTGACAGATCTTGATGCACTTTTAAATCTCAAATCATCCTTAGTTACACCACAAGCACCCTCATTAGCTTTACAAGATTGAATACCATCTAAAAACTTCTAAGAAACACAATACTGTGTGACTAAGCCGAACATCACATTATCGATCCTTAATTATACATAGCCTAGCTACCTATGTCTAATTCAGGAGGGATCATGTTATGCTGGGAGCAGTTACACGTATGTTTTCTTAGAAACAAACTTCTCACCTATAATCTTAAAACAAATTTCTTGTGAGCATAAGCGATTCATAAGTATTCATACTATAGAGTACGACAATTAATCACTCTTACTCTACCTTTCCCACATAAAAGTAAACCTCATACTACGCCATACCCTGAAACGACAAATCAAACTACATCACTTTAGTCCTCATATGTAACCACACCTCTTCATCGACACCACTCCAACGTATAACACACATAGAACTTCGGGACGAAGTTCCCCGTAAGGGGTAGAGACTGTAACAATTCACAATTTCGGGTTAATTACTATTCCTGAAAAATTTCACTATTCACTTTTACTATTCATTTTTCCCGAAATTTGATTTTTGTTTCTTGGCCTCGAGTGATAAATCATTTCCATAGCAAATTAAAAGTTTGACACTCATCAGATCATTTTCGTGAAAGTTATTAAGGAATTACACGTTTTAGGGTAAAACGTCATTCAAAAATTCTACGCACAACGAAACTCGATCGCGTTAATTTTCCCCGTATCAGAAAAATGTTTGATACACTCATGATTTATTTGAGAATAAATCATGACTGTGAAAAACATGACCAAATAAACCTAGGCCGTGAAAAAAACAGGAATTTTCATTTTCAAGCGTTTTTACTCAGCCGTAACCTTAGCCTATACCGGCATCGCGTTTCTAAGACAATTTGAGTTTTCACATTTTTTGGAAAAAGTCAACATATTTTTCCCTCCTCCTTTGACCAAAAATCATTCCTTGATTTTATAAGTCATTCCTTGATTTTTAGGCTTACGGTTTTATGTCTAAAAGACATTTAATACCAACCGACACTAGACTGAGCCCAGTCTAGACATTATAAGTCTTTTTAAATCATTTTTATCCTATTAGAAAAGTAACATTTTACTTTTCTCAATTTTACACAATATTCGTACGTTTTACGTATTACGCGTTTTAGAACCGTGTTTCCAGTTTTAGCAGGGTTTTAGCACCCCAATGGAACCTACCACTCATTTTATATTTTATTATGGAGTATTTTGACAAGTTTAATCATTCTTCCAAGTTTAGTATTTTTACGATACCATGTTTTACGTATTATGACTTAATCATTTACGGTTAGCATTTCCCGGAGTCAAAACTCATCCAATACTTAGGATAATATCATCCAAGACCAAGTCACCCCTCCTTATCCATGCTGAACAGCCATAGGGGGGGGGGATTCACCCTTGTGTGGCTTGAACTTGACCATTCATTCCCTAGATCATAACAAGTGTAAAACTTGGCCACCAAGTTTGGAAAATATCCTAATTCTTGCACCTCCTCAATGCACCTTCCTAACCTCCTCAACTCACTATAAAAGCCCCCTCCTCTCCTTCTTTGTACGCCACATACCACACACACAATCATAAAACACTTAGCTAGTTTACTTCCAATTTTATTCAAGGATCAAGTGCTATAACAACTTAGAAACTCTAGTTTGATTTTGATTCATCAAACTACTTCCAAACCCTAGAAACTTTGGTGATTTCTCTTGAGTTTTAATCCACTCAAGTCACCTCAACTTTCATCATCTCTCTTTCAAGAATACAAGAGTAGAAAGATTGCATGAAGTAAAGTAGGGTGAAGCTAAAGTCTATCAAAGTCCTTTTCCTTACATGCTACTTACATTTCTTTGTAGAAAGCCAAAGTTGTAAGCAAACTCTAATACACTTCCTTTTTTAAATATCATTTTCATGCTATTTGTATTTCCTTCATACTATATATTGTCTTGTTATTGTTGGGAATTCTGTTAAGTAAGAATTCTGCTACTGTTTCTGCTGAAGGTTCCTGCTGAAGGGTTGGTTCATGCTGAAGCAGTGTATCTGCTGAAGACTAGTTTCAGCATTATTAGTTTATGCGGATATAGTATTTCCGTATTTTATGTATTATAGTTTGGATATGCATGAGTTTATTTAGGAAGTGATAATGCAGATCTTTTAGAAGTTTTAGAATATACGTTTCTTGGGAAACGGTTTAGGGTTCCTTGTGTATAAAAGGAACACACGTTTATGTATTGAAAAACTTTTAGAGAACACTCTTATTATAATTAAAAGATCCATAGAGGATCAAGAGTTCTTAGTATCACGCTTGTGTTTTGTTTCCGCTTTAAAAATACAAGTAGCAGAGATGGTCTATTAGTGTGTTATTGATTACAGTGACATAACTAACGATTCTAGAGTGCTCAAGAAGATCTATCAAGGTCTTATAACTCAACAAGTGGTATCAGAGCCTCGAGAGAGTCTCTGTCATACTAAGAAACACAAATCTTACACCTTAAGAATCCAAACAAATCAACAAACATGCCTGGATCTGATGATGAAGTTGATACAACCCAAAACATTAACACCACTTCTCTTCAACAACTCAACCTCTCCAACAGTAATGCTAAGTTTCCATACTTGAAGAATGCTGAACAATATCATCTGTGGTCCATGAAGATGCAGAACCGGATCACAAACATAGACTGGAATCTGTGGGAGGTTGTCCAAAAGGGGAATAGTCTGAAGAAGCATGTTACAGATGCTGATGGGGTTGTTACAATTGTAGGTCCCAGAACTGCTGAAGAGATTCTGGCTGTGCAAAGGGAGAGTAAA
This sequence comes from Artemisia argyi, assembly GCA_030686995.1. Lineage (NCBI taxonomy): Eukaryota > Viridiplantae > Streptophyta > Magnoliopsida > Asterales > Asteraceae > Artemisia > Artemisia argyi. Next base: position 63,828,941 of record CM060687.1, read on the forward strand.
GTAAGAACAATTCTGCTCCAAGCTATACCAGATGACCATATGGGTGACTTCCATTTTATGGAGGATGCCAAGGACATTTGGATGGCTATAAAAGCAAGATTTGGTGGGAATGATGAATCAAGAAGGTTGCAGAAGTCTATGCTGAAGCAAAAGTTCCAAGAATTTCAGATATCTGAAGAAGAGGGAATTCATAAGGGTTATGACAGGTTTCATCGAATCTTAAGTCAACTTAATCAGTTGAAGGCTAGACCCGATAATGAGGACTGCAATGCTAAATTTCTGAGATCTCTGCCGCCATCTTGGTTACAAGTTTGTATTGCTCTCAAGACCAAAGGTGGGTTGGACATGGTGTCCTTTGATGACCTCTACAATAGGCTTAAATCACTTGAGCCTGATGTTAGAAGTCCCATTCGTCCATCCACTCATTCTGCATTTGTTGGTGCCTCTACAAAACCTGTGCAACAAGCCTCAAGCTCTTATTCATCTGGAGGATCTTCACAAACCCATACTCAATCTGCTCCTAAATCAAAATCCAATAGTTGGATGATATTGTTCATTCATTTGTGGCTGAATATGAACATCAGCAGTTTCTTGCTTATGAGGATTTTGAACAGGTGGATCAATTGGAGATGGAGGAGATGCACTTGAAATGGCAGCTTGCAATGATCTCCATGAACATTAAGAGGTTTGAAGCCAAGTCTGGAAGGAAGTTTGGTTTTAATAGAAGAGATGCAGCAAGGTTTGATAGAAGGAAGGTTAAATGCTACACTTGTGGTCAAGTGGGACATTTTTCAAGAGAATACAAGGAGAGAAAGCCTGGAGATGAAGGTAGATATGGCTCTTATCCAGTGGAAGCAGGGAATACTAAGGCTGCACCTTCAATGGCTATGGTGACTCTGGATCACCAAATTGATTAGGCTGAACATGAACATGCTGGAGAGGAAGCTTCTACTTCTTCACAAGTGAATCTGCTGGCATACTCACCTTCAGAGGACAAGAAGGAGCAAGTCTCCTTGATGGGAATCTCTCAGGTACACAACTGTGTGTTTGGATGTAGTGTAAGATACAATGAGCTTAAACAAGAATTTGATGAATTGAAACCAAAGTACAATGAGTGTTATATAGAGGTAGAGTCTTATAAAAAGGCTTTAAAAACTGTAGAAAAACAAAAAGTCTGGTTTCAAAAGAATCAAGTTAAGTATGATGAAAAAATAAGAGTTCTAGAAAGTGATTTAGAAGTTGCTAAGATAGACTTAAGACGTACTGAAAAGGAGAAGTCTGATCTAGAAAAAGAAAACCAAGAATTAAAAGATAAGTTAGACAAAGAAATAGCTAGAAATAAACAATGGTTAATATCAGGTGATAATCTAGCTCGAGAACTTTATGGTAGTCAGGCTGTGAACTCTAAAATAGGTTTGGGATTTCAAAAATATCTTGGTTTAGAAGCTAAGAATGACCTAGGTAAATCAACACCAGCAGGGTTAGCTCACTTTGTCAAAGAAGGTAACTTACATGCTATCCCTGGACCTATAAGAGGGGAACATATGCCTATTGACCTATCCATACCTAGTGACTTTGATGGAACACATCATCTCTATGGCAAAAAGTCAACTGACTTGCCAGACCCTATTATGAAATCTACTGACTTTGTCTCTTGTTGTGACAGTGACAAGTCTTCTGATGAAGGGTCTACCTCATTTGCTAGCTGTGATTCAAGTGAGAAGTCTGACCTGCCCAAGACCATTCCCAAGACCACACCAAAGACATCACCCAAGACTCCCCACAAGCCTTCTAGAGTTGCTGCTGATAACAAGACAGTTTCTACTGAATACTTGTTTTTAAATTATTTGCATAATAATACTTTTGGTTATGTTAAAAACAATTCTGTTTATCATGGTGATTTGAATACTTTTTCATGTTATGGAACTTCATTTGGTTTGAATAAGTCTTCTAAGAAGAAGAAATGTTTTGTGTGTGGAAGTAAATCACATTTGATTAAGGATTGTACATTTCATGAGCAAAGAATGGGTGCATGTGTTAGTCATAGGAAACCAAGGCAAATGTGGAAGAATGTTAGTGACATACCCTCTTTTGTTCCATATCAGCAGAAACCCAATTCTGTTGAATCCATGCAAGGGACCTAATATGCATTACAGGCCCAAGAACAATGGTGGATCTAAAACATCTACATGGCCTATCACTAATGATCCACAAGGCAGGCTCAAGTCAGCAATGACTTGAGTCTCCAATGTGTACTAATTTTGTATAATTTTTGTTGTTGTTGTAGGAACATCCTTTGAAAAGTACTGAAGTAGGTATTGTTGATAGTGGTTGTTCTAGAAGTATGTCAGGGAACAAGGACAAGATGCATGACTTTGAGCCCATAGAAGGAGGAGGCACTGTAACCTTGGGCGGTGGAGATGGCAAAATTATAGGGAAAGGAACTATTAAGACACCCCTGTTAGATTTTGAAAATGTTTATTATGTGAAGGAACTAGAGCATTTTAATCTATTCTCTGTATCACAAATTTGTGACACTAAGAATAAAGTTTTCTTCTCTGAAGATGAGTGTCTTGTACTTTCCAAGGACTTCAAACTTCCAGAAGACACAACTGTATTGCTGAGAGTTCCTAGAACCTTCAACTTATACACATTCAATTTGTATGATGTCAAGCCAGAAGGTGATCTAACATGCTTTGTAGCCAAAGCTTCCCTGGATGAATCTAACAAATGGCATAGAAGAATGGCACATGTGAATTACAAGACTATCAACAAGTTGTCTAAACTTGGTCTTGTTCAAGGGCTTCCTTCTAAACTTTTCACCAATGAACACAATTGTATTGCTTGCAACAAGGGAAAGCAACACAGAGCCTCTTACAAAGCAGTCAAAGCTGTGAGCACCATTTCAGAACCACTTCAGTTGCTGCACATGGATCTCTTTGGTCCAACTCCTATCAGAAGTATTGATCACAAGTACTTCTGTCTGGTTATCACAGATGATTTTAGCAGGTTTTGCTGGGTATTCTTTCTAAAAACTAAAGATGAAACAACTCTTATTTTGAAAGAATTCATTATCTTAGTTGAAAACCAGCTAAATAAAAAGGTTAAAGGAATTAGGTGTGACAATGGGACAAAATTCAAAAATGTTGTTTTCATAGAATTCTGTAAGTCTAAGGGGATTAGAAGGGACTATAGTACTCTAAGAACCCCACAACAAAATGGGGTTGCTGAAAGGAAAAATAGAACCCTCATTGAGGAGCAAGATCAATGCTTGCAGACTCCAAACTACCCACAATGTTTTGGACTGAAGCAGTAAGTACTGCTTTTTATGTCTTGAACAGGGTATCCATCACTAGACTTCATGTCAAGACACCTTATGAACTTCTCACTGGGAAAGTTCTAAACATACATTACCTTAAGCCTTTTGGATGCAAAGTGACCATTTTGAATACTGCTGATATACTGGGTAAGTTTGATGGGAAAGCTGATGAGGGGTATATAGTTGGTTACTCAGCTCATAGCAAAGCCTACAGGGTTTATAATCTGAATGCCAAACGGATAGAAGAGACCCTTAATCTAAGATTTCTTGAAGATCAGCCTAATATTCAGGGACAAGGCCATTCTTGGTATTTTGACCTAGATTATTTGACTGACTATTTGGGTTATTCTAGGCATGCTTCTAATCCTAATGCAGGTACCAACGATCCAAACTCTAACCCTGCAGGTTCCATGGATGATGACTCAGACTGTGAATCTGAGCCAGAAGAACATACCATTGTTGTACCATCTTTTCCACCTAACCATTTTGTGGGTAATCACTCTGCTGCTGAACAAGATGATGAGTCACATTATGCAGAGGATCTTGCAAGACTGCAGAAGCAAGAACATGCTGCTACTAAGGAAGCTCAAAAACTCAATGAAAAAGTTACACAAGAGACTGAAGCTATCCTACATCAATCAGCGCAAGCAGTCAGTGGAAACAAGGATACTGCCGATGATTCTGCTAAAGGCACACCTATTCCCACTGATACGGTCCCAGATGCTGATACTACTGATGCTCATTCTCCCATTTCTATTGAAGTCTCTGCAGACTTTGATAAGCCCTTTACAAGATTTCCAAGTCCTTCTGATCTTGGGAATTATCAGCCAAAGCCTGGCTTGTTTCACTCAGCTTCTTATGATACTGAGTTTGGGCCTACAGTCAACAACCTTGATGCCAAAATTGATGTTCCACCTACAGCTACAAAAAGGATTCATAATGCTCATCCCCTATCAAAGATTATTGGAGATCCTAAAGACCCTGTTAGAACTAGAAGCACTGTAAAGAATACAAAATATGGCGAAGTTGCTTTCATCTCTTATGTCTACAATCAAAAGAGGAACAATCACACAGACTTCAAACATTGTCTGTTTGCATGCTTTCTTTCTCAGATAGAGCCAACTAGTGTTCCTCAAGCACTGGCTGATTCAAGTTGGCTTGAGGCAGTGCAAGAAGAGATGCTGCAATTTAAGAATCAGCAGGTTTGGATTTTGGTTCCTCTTCCTGATGGTAAATATGCCATTGGGACAAAATGGATTCTGAAGAATAAAAGAGATGCAAGGGGGATTGTGGTGAAGAACAAAGCAAGACTAGTGGCTCAAGGGTTTAGACAAGAGGAAGGCATTGACTATGATGAGGTCTTTGCACCAGTGGCCAAAGTTGAAGCTATAAGGATATTTTTGGCCTATGCCTCTTACATGGGCTTTATGGTTTATCAGATGGATGTTAAAGGTGCTTTCTTATATGGTGAGATTGAAGAGGAGGTTTATGTGACTCAACCCAAGGGATTTGAAGACCCTGATCATCCTGAGTATGTGTACAAGGTTGTCAAAGCTCTCTATGGACTTCATCAAGCTCCCCGAGCTTGGTATGCTAGACTTTCCACATTTCTGCTGAAGAATGGCTACAGAAGAGGTGCCATTGACAAGACTCTATTCCTCAAGAAAGATTCAAGGGATATTATTCTTGTGCAGGTGTATGTAGATGATATTATCTTTGGTTCAACCAAAGAAGCATGGTGTAGAGAGTTTGAAGATCTGATGAAGGGAGAATTTCAAATGAGTGCCATGGGAGAACTCACTTTCTTTTTGGGTTTACAGGTTCAGCAGAAACCTGATGGTATTTTCATACATCAGGAGAAATATGTAAAAGATATGTTGTCCAAGTTTGCTATGGAGAATGTCAGGACTGCCACTACTCCCTATGAGGCTCCAAAACCAAAGAATAATATTGATCCTGATCTCCCTGTGAATGTTCATTTATACAGGTCAATGATTGGTTCTTTGATGTATTTGACTGCCTCAAGACCTGATATTACATTTGCTGTGAGTGCATGTTCAAGGCACCAAGTCACTCCACTTACTTCTCACATGAATGCTGTCAAAAAGATTTTTAAGTACCTAAAAGGCCAACCCAAATTAGGTCTTTGGTATCCCAAAGAGTCTCCATTTCAGCTAGCAGCTTATAGTGACAGTGACTATGCTGGTGCAAATTTGGATAGAAGATCCACAACTGGAGGTTGCCAATTCCTTGGAAGAAGACTGATTTCTTGGCAATGCAAGAAACAGACCATTGTTGCTACCTCTACTACTGAAGCAGAGTATGTTGCTGCTGCCAATTGTTGTGGACAGGTTCTATGGATTCAGAATCAATTACTGGATCATGGGTATAACTTCATGAATACTACCATTTTCATTGACAATCAAAGCACAATATGTATTGTTAAAAATCCAGTTTTTCATAATAGAACCAAACATATTGAAAGCAGGCACCACTTTATAAGGGATGCTTATGAGAAATATTTGGTTAAAGTGGTAAAAATTCACACAGATGAGAATGTGTCAGATTTGTTAACCAAAGCATTTGATGGACCAAGGTTTCAATATTTGGTGGTCCATATTGGAATGCTTAACCCTTAACTGCAAAGTTTAAGGGGAGGCATATGCCTCAGGGGAGGATAATGAATGTAAACTTTGTACAATTTGTATAATTTGTATAATTTTCAACACTAACCCACTAATATGTTTGCAAGTTGTTTGGTGTATTTGCATGTTTGTCTGTCTTGCAGATGTTCTGAGATTGTAAGTTGTATGATAAAGTCACCAAGAGCAGAAGTCAAAGGAATGTGGTCAAAAATGCTGAACATGGTTTCTACTGATGAGTTGATTATGGTGAAGGTCTTACACAGTTGATAAATTAAGAAGATCTTTTCATTCATTCAAAGAAACAAGTTACAGCTTACATTCAAAGTTCCAATTGAATTACAATGACCATTCCTAAACATTTGGCTAATCAAGTACTACTAGCTTCTATCACTTATTACAAAATACTTGAGGCTGTGACAATTACAATGATGAAGCTGAAGATGAAAATGTAAAAAGAATAGAAGGAAGATTGTGAAGATGCTCAAGTAACAAAGTCAAGAAAATACTCAAGAACTTTGTTCCATGGCAACATTCCTCAATCATCTACTTCAACTTCTCCTTTCCCTTACGGATGATCTCAGTCTTCTTGCTCTGTCCAATATGTTCTTGATGAGGAAGACCAGGTCCTGGAGCAAGAAGATCCAACACCAAATTTTGTGATGTTGAAAGAGATGGATCCCTATTACTTGATCTTGGTTGGGATCTCTCTGGTGTGGAAGGAGGAAGAAAGGTTGGATCTTCATTTTCTTCCTCTGAAGAGTCTTCATCAGAGGTATAGATGAAGGGAGAGACAAGCTCTCTCTCAGCAGGAATGGCTACATGGCTTGGTTCACCCTTCCTATGAGCATTCCATTGTCTTTCTTGTGCATCCCATCGTTTCTTCAGTTCTCTTTCATAGTCGGAACCATCAAGATCCCACGGATAAGGTGGTAAATCTTCTTCTGATGATGAAGAAGAGGAATTGTGATCTGAGGTTTCTGAGTGTGATGACATGATTTTGGTGGAGAATTGGGATTAATTGAGAAATTAGGGTTTGAAAGATGATTTGGGGTAAATTGGTGACTGAGATGTGATTTGGGGGTGATTAAATAAGCCAAGTTTAGGGGTTACGATAATTAATGAGAGTTGGGTGGCACAGTAAAACCAAGATATTGACCGAAGATAATTTTACTTTTGGTCGGTTTCTGCTGAGTTTGACCATTCTTCAGCAGATTTGACTTTCAATTCTGCTGAAGGGTAAATTTTCAAATTGGAAGTTTTGAACTACACGTCAGAATAGGTCAATAATTCGTTCCGATAATTTTGACCACGATTGGGGAACTTCCAAATTTAACCCACTTTGTATATCTCTTCCTAAACTAAATTATTCACTTATCACTCCGTTTAAACCCATTATTCTCTGTGTAATTCATAACCGTCTCACACAAGTTCATTCAAATGGCACAACTTGAATTGAGGGGCGACCATAACAAATATGCTATTCTGAAAAAGGCAAAGGGATATGAAGAATTCGATTTGATGGTGGAGTTTCTACAAAGGTCGAAGATTCATTATGCACTGACACATAGTCCCAATTTGGTGTGTGAATCGTTGGTGAAACAATTTTGGGCATCTGCTGCTAAGAGATCTAACACCGAGATTGTTGCGGAGATTGATGGTGTAGAGTATGTGGTGACAGAAGGGTTGATTAGGACAAAGCTTCAGTTGGATGATGAGAATGGTGTGTATCATTCCAACACTGCAGAGATTCTTGCTGGGCTAAGGGAAGCTGGATATCAAAGTGCTGATACATCCAAGTGGCACAAGAATCAATTTTGTCCTAAGTGGAGATATTTGGTGCATTTGCTGCTGCAATGTATTAGCAACAAGTGTGGTGGATGGAACCAATTCTCTCTGCAATTGGGTTGTGGTATTGTTTATCTTTCTAAGGGTCAAACTTATAATTTTTCTAAGTTTATTTTTTATAATATGCTAGAAAATATAGATAAACAACAACATAAGTTTTTAATGTACCCTAGATTCTTACAAATAATTTTAGATATAACCACTGAAGATAGAACCCATGTACCTATTAAAAGTCTAGGTTCTAAGTTGTTTGCCTCAATGAAAACTAATTATATTGGGGAACATCACCCTATGTTAGAAGCTATGTTGCCACAAGGCAATGCCAATGTAGTTGAGGGTGATGATGCTGGTAATGTGCATGCTCCTAATGCTGCTGATGATGGAAATCCATCATCTTCTGGTGTTGCTGCTGATGGTAATCCTTCAGTGGTAATGGAGGAAGAGCCAGCTACAACTGCTGAACCATTACCTATTTCTACTGACTTACCACTACCTACCCATGTACATAGGTCACCTAGTCCTACCATTTCACCAGCTCAGGATGCTCCAGCTGAGCAAATTCATGAGTTTGAAGATAACTTTCAGACTCTTGAACCTGAGATTACTAGACTTTCTTCACCTAGTCTTATGAGAGAGCCAATTACTGAAGGCTCTCCAAATGTTGTCCATGAGTCCGTTTCTCCTGCTGGGTTCAATGAAGCTCCATATACCACTGAGCAATCTGCTGGTAGAGCAGAGGACCCTATTACTCTCACTTTTGTATATGATTCCCTTAGCAGGTACATGAAAATGACTGAAGATCTCCAGAAAGAGCTTGCTGAGACCAAGACTACTCTTGGTAATGAAATTAAAAGTTTGAAAAGCAAGGTTCAAGATTTGGAGGCACAGCTGAGTCAGCAGAAGCAAAGTAAGGATGGATTGGATTCTACTGAATTTGCAAAGGAGGCAAATTTGGATTCTCTTGAGATTCTAGCTGAAGTTGCTAGACAGTCTCATGTTGTTCCTCCTAAAGTTGCTGAAGTATCTCAATCTAAACCAAAGATACTAGTCCACATAAGAAGAAGTACAAGACAGTATCTGGTAAGGAAAGCTGCTGAAACTTCAAAAGTGTCTGGTGGTGATGATGATGTGCTCATGACTGAAGCTGTAGATATACTTCAAGAGAAACAATCACTAAGTGGAGTTGCTGCTGGCAAATCTGCTGATCAAGGAAATACATCAGGAGAAGCATACTTTGTAGCAGGGAAAGAATATTTGAATTCCCCTGTTCATCATTCTTCTGAGAATCAACAAGTTTCTCCTGATAGAGAGGTTCAAGATGTACATGATGAACCTATGGCAGATGTGAATGTTCCTCATGATGATATTGCTGAAGATAATGATCCTCATGATGATTTGGATGAGCTTGTTACAGCTGAAGACAGAGCTGGACAAGAAAAACTATTCCAAGAATGGGAAGATTATAAGAAGAGTGCTAATCTGGCTGAGGAAGAACAAGCCAAGTTTGATGCAGAATTGGATACAGTCACTCAAAGATATGTTTCTACATTACCCATTGAAAGACAAAGGGAATTGGATGCAGCTGTTCTAGAATTTGATGAGTCAGATTGGCAGCAGATTGGAAAGCAAATGCTTGATAATCTTGATGTAGCTGCAGATATTATTGGAAAAAGGGTAGAAGAGAAAGACTGGGCTTCTGAAATTGTGAAAGTCCTAAAGATGAGGAAGAAGGTAGCAGATGAATTAAAAGCTAAAGCTAAGAGAAATAAACCTATGACTCAAGCACAGCAGAGGGATCATATGAGAACATATGTGAAAAGTCAAAGCAGCTCATTATTTAATACTGCTTGGTCTAAAACAAAAGTGTGGGGACTTCCATTTGACAAACTGGTTGAGATTTATAACAGAATCAAGGCTAGGAATGACAAAGCTGGAATGGGTGCTTCCAAGAATATTCCTCTCCTCAATGCTGATGCTGTTTCATCTGTGAATATTCCTATTGCTGCTGAACAAGTATCTTTACCTGATACTTCTGCTGATGTACCACATGTTGCTGCTTATGTGGATAAAGGTAAAGCAAAAGTGATGACATCAGATCCTCCAACTAGAAAGAGAACTAGGAGACAATTGGAGCAGGAAAGATTGGGTGAAGAGACTGCTAGGAGGTTGGCTGAGGAACAAGAAGCTGAACAAAAAGCTGAGCTTGCAAGATTTCATGAGCTGAAGGTAAGAGAAGTTGAAATTCAAGCTGCTAGAAACAAACAAATAAGGAAGGCTATGGATGAACAATATGCCTCTGCTGCACTTGAATCTTCTCAAGATTCTACCGATGAACATTTGGAGAATCCATCAGTGGAAACTAATGCTGCAGAAGTTGAATCTGCTGAAGCTGAAGTTCAGGCTGCTATTTATATTCCTGGAAGAAGAGCAAAAAGGATGGCTAAAGTCAAATCTTCACATTCCAAACAAAGTCTTATCAATGTGAATGCTTCTGATGCTTCCTTTATAAGAGTAGGATCTTCTGATGATTGGCCTGTAGTAAATAGAGATGTTTTGGTTCACTGGGAGTTAACTAAAAATGGTCAACTGAATACCATTTACAGATTGGATAAAACTTTCATATCATTTACATTTCTTCAAGAGATTCTACATCTTGTGGATCATGAGGATTTAGTCACTCTATATGAGTTGGTTCTCAAGTATTATGCAAATCATACTCCTCAAGGGTCTGGATTGTATTTATTGGGTGATCTACAAGTGTTGTTTGATTCTTCTACTCCCACTGGTGCAAGCTATGACATATGGAAGAACAATCAGAGATGGAAAGTTCAGAGTTGGAAGTTCTATCCTATGCCTTATGTTCATGTGTTGGAAACTACAACTGGTCTTAGACTTATTATGGATCTTCCCAAAATATATCCTCTGAAAGTGTCCCTGATGGAGAAAATGCTACAACAGAAGTTGGAGATTCCACCTGATTCAGCAGGGAATACAAGGTTGTTTGCTGAATCTTTGGTGAAGGTTTTCAAACAAAGGATTAAGACTTCCAGAGCAGCATCTGATTAGGGATATTATGTTGTATATTTGTTTTTAGTAAAAAAAAAAAAAAAAAAAAAAAAAAAAAAAAAAAAAAAAGAAAAAAAAACTTAAAAACTTGTTTTATAGAATTGTATGCAGGTTTGGTTATCAACTTACCTGATGTTGACTATTCCATCATAAAGTTGGCTAGTCCAAAGGGTACAGCTTTGGTAAAGACACATCAAATCTGTTGATAGCTGTAATGGTTTGCTCAAAACCATAGGGTTTTTAACTCACCCATGCTTTATTGCTGAGTAGTTGAAATGGTTGTCAATTGACCATGGATTTTTCCTTTATAGATTCTGAATAATTGGCTAGCCCACATGTATATGGCTTGTGGTAAAGGCAGTGGAAAACCATATTTGGTAATCAGTTAACCAAGATGATTTTCATCAAAATAATTGGCTAGTCCTGAGCAAACGGCTACAGGTAAAGACATCTCAAATCCGTTTATAGCTGATGATTTGCTAAAAATCATGTGGTTATCAGTATACCTTAGAACACTTGGCTACTCCAGTAGTGATGGCTATTGGTAAAGAGACATCAAATCCATTATTTTCAATGATTCACCTCTCACAGGAGTTAACACACCTGGAAGTGATGAGAATAATATGAAACTAATTTGTTTTGATGTACATTTAGTCATTTGTTGCTGCAAAGAATGGAGATTTCAAGTATTTGCTGATCATAGAGATTCTGCTGAAGATGATTCTTTGCTGGTGCTATCTTATTACAATCCTCTTGGTATGTTATTTTGAAGATCTATCAAGAATCTTGAACTTAACCAGGTCAAATTCAAGATTAGGGGAGGATTGTTGGGAATTCTGTTAAGTAAGAATTCTGTTGCTGTTTCTGCTGAAGGTTCCTGCTGAAGAGTTGGTTCCTGCTGAAGCAGTGTATCTGCTAAAGACTAGTTTTAGCATTATTAGTTTCTGCGGATATAGTATTTCCGTATTTAATGTATTATAGTTTGGATATGCATGAGTTTATTTAGGAAGTGATAATGCATATCTTTTAGAAGTTTTAGAATATAGGTTTCTTGGGAAACGGTTTAGGGTTCCTTGTGTATAAAAGGAACACACGTTTATGTATTGAATAACTTTTAGAGAACACTCTTATTATAATTAAAAGATCCATAGAGGATCAAGAGTTCTTAGTATCACGCTTGTGTTTTGTTTCCGCTTTAAAAATACAAGTAGCAGAGATTGTCTATTAGTATGTTATCGATTACAGTGACATAACTAACGATTCTAGAGTGCTCAAGAAGATCTATCAAGGTCTTATAACTCAACAGTTATCATGTCCATGATGTATAAAAATGAGTAAAACAAGTTATTGTAAATAATTGTTAAGTTAAGTTATTTAAACAAGTAAACTAGTGACTTTCTTGGTGAAATCTGATCAAAATGGTAAAATTATGATATTGGATCATTACATATTGTAGTAGAGGACCTAACAAGGAAACCATAGCAATTTGAACCACCTAAAACGAGTATACGAGTCAAAAGTTATGACCATTTAAAGTTACCAAAACTTTGCGGCAAAACTGCCTAAAATAGTTTCTGTGACAGATCATAAAACACGCAAAAAGAGGCCTTTCTGGTCCGTTTCATGAAAAAGTTAAAACACAAAAGTTGTCCGGAATCACGTTTTCTTAAAAAACTCAGTAGCACGTCTTCAGAAAACCAATAACGAATGAGATTTTTCTCAGTTTATTAACAGCTATTTTACATATATAAGTCACTATATAATGGTTATGGTTTAAAGAGACCAAGAGGTCTTATGACCTAGATTCAAGACCACAACCATGGCTAGAGCCAAGGTTGAGTCTCAAGACCATGGAACAATGACCAAAGGTCATGGCAAGGTGATTGGCTCCAAACGATCAACCAAAGTCAACCACGGATGTGGTCAAACAAGTCAAACAGCCTAGAGTCAATGCTCCGCGGAATATAGTGGTTTCCCCGGGTCGTTATGTCCCGACGAGGTGTGAATGGCTAACAAACGGTTCAGTGATCGGGTGAATTTGGATGAAAAAGGGGTTTGTGTGTGGTTAGACTATGGAATATACGAGGAAATAGCTTAAACAAGCTATTTGAATAAGACAAGAAAGTGGGAAAAACCAGAAACGATTAAAATCTAAAAACGCGTACGTTACGTTTAAATAAAACGTAGACGTACAAAATAAAAAGTAAAAACTGAAATCTGAAAACACCCAGGGGGTGAAAATGACTTTTTTACAAACTAAAAGGCAAAAGAAAATTTATAGAAAAAGAAAATAAATTTTAACACTAATTAATTATTTATTATTAATTAAATACTAATTAATACATATTATTAATATTTAAAATACTTAAATACAATTTAATACTAATTAAATACTAGAAAAATGAAAATAAAATTTATAAAATTATAAAATAACTAAAAACAAGTTTTAAAAATAAAAATAAGTATTTTTGTCTTTTTGTGTTTTTTTTCTACTAATTAATTACTAATTACTAATTAAACTATTTTAAATTAAGAAAAATACTAAATGAACAGTAAAAATTCTAATAAAGTTTCTAAAATTATTTTACATTATATAAAAGCTAGGAAAAATATAAAAACTAAGTTTTGCTTAATAAAAACTAATTATGCTATTTAAAACTTAATATTAATTAATTATTAATAAAACTAAGATTAAATCTAATAAATACTTAATGATAAAATAAAAATCTGAGAAAATTATTATAAATACTTTAATATACTAGGAATTTAAGAAAAATATAAAATAGCTAAGTTCTTAATAAAAAAATAAAAATGAAAATTAAAATTTAATTTACATTAAATAGAAACTATCACTTAAATTAAAACTTGGATTTTCTAGATTTTCTTTTTGGAAACTTAATTTATACTTAAAAATTGATAACTTTTACGAAAACAAATTTGGTTGAGCTTAAAAATAAGCAAAATACAAGCTTGCTTGTATGACAGTTGACTTTAGTCAACTGTCAAGGGAATAAAGGTGTGTAGGCAGCTAGGGGGGCCCACAAAGGTAAAAGCTGATGCAAATAAGCTAAGTGAACTAAAATAAGCTAGAAAAAGCCAAAAAGTAACACTGAATAAGCTAAGGGAGTGATTAAGCTAATCCAAAAACCAAGTGGAACTCAGAATCTGGGACAACTTTGAGGGCAAGATTCAGGTGGGACCCAGGGGGTCCAAGGTCAAAGCTATGGTCAAAAGTTGATCCCCACCAGGAGGGGGGTTGTTAGGAACAAAGATGGTAGCTTGGGACCCACTGAGGTGGTCAGAAAACCACCACCAAGTGGTGGTGGTGGTGGTGGTGCTGCTGTGAACAGGGGAGCAGCTTGCCCTGCAAGCTGCTTTGGGGGCTTGTGGAGCCTAGGAAAAAATTCCCAAAAATGAAATGAAGCTTGGAACTTAAAGATGAGCTGGTAGGCAATAATTAGAAACAAATTTCATGATCCAAAACACACTACCAAATTCAAAACAAATCCCTCAATATTTGGAAAAAACTAAGGGAGTGCAATTTGACTTTTTCAATAAAACTTGCTTATTTGACTTTTATGAATTTCTAAGGGCTCCTACTGATTTATTAAGCTATATTAAGCTAAAAGCTAATGAAATTAAGCTACAATTATGTCTAATGCAATGAAGTGGATGGGTTTGGGATCACAACTGCCCAACAGTTGACAGTTAAGGGACAATGAAGTTGATTTTGACTTTTGGAGCTCAGGGGTGTGTTTTAAAGCCTTGACTGTGTTACTAATATCAAAAGAAAGTTACCTAAACTAATAATTCAACAAATAAACCAACACACAGTGGTCAAAACCACTGTGCCAAACACCCCTTTAGTAAACTAGAAATGGTTTTGTGTGAAGCAGTTGAGATTCTAAGCCATGAATCTTGAAAGTTAAATCATACTAAGCTATACTAATCATATTTAAGCTAATCAAACATTACTTGATAGGAGAAACCAACAACTACAATATATGGAAAATTTACACTACATTTTGGAATTTAGAACTTACAATGACCCTCTGGATCAAAACCAGGAACAAAAAACCTTTGTCCCAACCTACTACCTCCCATGAGGTTCTAATAACCACAGCATTCCATCATCAACTTCCTCCTTCTTCTGATTTTTGCTTTCCTTCTTAGATTATTTGAATTTTTGGAATTTTTAGTAAACTCAGCTGAACCTATTTAAATGATTTGAATCCCATACTAAGCTTCTAAATGAGCTAATGAGAGCTCAGTGGATACACAAACAACAATTTTAAACAACTTTAAAAGATAATATGGAAACTTGATATTTCAAACTGAAATGAATTAAAACCTTGAATTGAAACTGAAATTCTTACTTGAATTAAGTTTTAACAATACTAGAAACTTAGATTACAAACTTTTCAAACTAAAAATTACATCAGATAATGAAAAATTAACACTCATTATATCTAAAAATACCCTACTCTACTGCTAATCTAATGAATCTTCTTCTTCACTTTTTCTTGATTTATATGGACCCATGTGTGTTTCAGAGTCTTTCCCACTTTGATTTGGGGCCGTAGGATCCTTGGAATCAATCCTAGCCGTTTGAAGTGTTTTGGCGGGAAGAGGGAATTTTGGCAGATAATGGGTTTGCTTGTGAGGGATTTTAGGGAATTAATTGGGTTTGGAATTATTAGTGAGGTGGAGGGACAGAAAGTGGGAAGGGTGAGCTGGGGGTATGGAGAAGGTGGAGTGTGGGTTTGGTGTTGCAGGCTTAGCAGCCAAGTGGGGAAGATGGGAGGTCAAAGGGGGTTTGACCGGGGTAATTAAATAAAACGGTTTTGGGGTTTTATTTTTAGGGGGAGTGGGCCGGTTTGTTTGATGGGCTGGGGAATAGGTAGTTGGGCTTGTAGTGGATTTAGGAGTGGATTGGTTTTGGTTTTGGTATTGGATTAGTTGTGGTTTGTGTCTAGCTATGTAAATCACAAGGACTAATTTGTAAAATCTAAAGACACAAGGGCTGATTTTGTAATTTTCCAATAGTAGTCATAAGGACTAATCTTGCCAAACACCAATAACTAAAGGACCAAAATTTGTAATTTTCCAAAATTTGAAATCCCGGGGTCCTTTTATGTCAATATTTGAAAGTTCAGAGACCAAAACCGTAAGTTCTCTAAACATTTTACCCAAGGACTAAAAATGGCTTTTGTGACTTTCAAGGGACCAAAAGTGATTTTTCCTTCAAAAATATCCCACCATGGGCCAAATCTGCCAATTTCTGAAACTTCAGGGACTAAACTGTAAATTTCCAAAACTTTCCAATTTTTCACCAAAGGACTAAATATGAAAACTTATGATTTCAAAAGGACCTTTGGTGATAATTTTCCATATTTTGAATATCCAGGGACTAGATTTGTAATTTTATGAAAGTTGGGGGACTGAAACTGCCAATTTTGCAAACTTTATACGTTTTTTATTTGTTTTTGCTCATTTTGCATCTAAAACATATAAAACACAATTTTGAAATATTTTCAGTATTTTGATGCATTTCTAAGTGTTTTTGTATGTTTTGCAGTTCAGATTAGACCAAAAATGATGAGTGTTTGAGCACTCATCAATCCCCCACACTAAACTATTGCAAGTCCCTAGCAATAACTGTTTTGAAAACTTGATGGATTTGAAAAACTCTTTACCAAAAGCCATCACTTCTGGAGTAGCCAGGTGTAAGAACTGTGGCACACCTGATAACCGTGTGATTTTGAGCAAACCACCAGCTGTCAACGGATTTGAGTAGTCTTTACCAAAAGCCGTTTGCTTCTGGACTAGCCAGCTCTTGATGGAATAGTCAACATCTTGGTGAGCTGATTACCAATTATGGATTTTCCACGGCCTTTACCACAAGCCATAATCTTGCGGGCTAGCCAACTCATTTGTTTTCGGGGAGTTGAGGAACCATACAATTTTGGGTAAATTGCAAGCCGTAAACGGATTTGAGATGTCTTTACCAAGATCCGTTTGCTCCTGGACTAGCCAATCCCTTTTGTCGGTTAGACAAGGCGGACTGATTACCACAAAAATTTTGAAGCACCAGTGAAAATTTTTTAAAATTTTTGAAATTTTGGCAAAAACGGGGGTATTATATAGTAAAATGTGATAAAATTTGCTGGAATAGCGAATACCCCCCCCCCCCCCCCCCCCACACTTAGCATGAATATTGTCCTCAATATTCAAAATCGCGGCTATTATGCCGACATTTGGAACGTAAAAGGGCAACATTACAAGCTAAGCGTGGAAAACACCATTTTGTATTTTCACTCTTGTAACCATAGCATGGGGGACTCCCCCACACTTAGGGTGAAAACCCTATAAGCACGCTACTGTTTTTGTTTACCGAGTCGCTAGCTTGACTCGACCCCGAATTCATTTGTCCTTGGGGAAGCATGATGTGGAAGAAACAATCTCAATCGGACTTTCATTCAAAATGTTTGGACAAACATATGAAGCACGTGAAAGTTCCACACCGATGAGATAAGTATCCGGCTCAAGAAAATGATACATGAAAATGCCGGGATCAAATATAGTGTCTTCATTCCCGAAGGAATGAAGAACAGGAGAGGTCACCCGAAAGGTGAAGAAAGGAAGAAAGATCTTGATGACAATCAAGATTGATTCATCATCATCAGAAAGAGAATTCATGATTGGTGTATCATGAATCTCATCAGTAAAGCTCATATGATCTAGACAAATTATGGGTGGGAGGGTTGGGATTTTGATATCAATCAAATTCTCAGGGTTGAGAATATTTCCCTCCGGAACACAAAGATCGTCTTTGTCTAGATCAAAGTGGAAGTTATCATACTCCGGTGGAGATATGATATGAGTGAGTTCACCGGAGAACTCCTCAAAGGTGAATAAATCATATTCGGGGAGAGAAATTTGAGAATGAGAAGTGGTATTGCCACTAATCTTCTCTCCCATATGATCAAAGGTAAAGGCTTCAAACTCCGGTATAGGATCGTCGGAGACAATGTCACTATCCTTTATGGGGATAGGAGATGAAATAGGTTTCATTTTAAAAGCCTCGATTTTAGAAATGAGGAGATCGACATTCAATAATATTGCACGAAGTGCTTCATCCTTGATTTCAGTGTCAATCTCATCATTCTCTTCTTCTAAGCTGACTAGCTCAGAAGGTAATTCTTCCATATAAACGATGTCCTCACAAGATAACGAATTGTCATCAGTAGAATCGGAGAACATCTCATCATGATTAGATGGGAAGAATAGAGGAGGAGGAATATCACACATATGGTCAAAAGTCCCCTGTGACTCTCTCGGGATTGGGACAAGGATCTCAACACTAGACTTTATTAATTCGTCCGATTCCTTATTAGGAACAGTGCTAAGATGCTCATCCCCCATGATCAGAGAGTGAGTGTGAACTTCTGGTGTGATAACAGCAGGTTGAGATGGAATCTCAACTGATGGAATGTCATCTGATGAATTTTTGTAAAATCCAAGGATATCAAGTGTATCCTCATCATCACTGTCATCAAGAATGAAACGGAATCGAGAGCTAGATCTGGCTGATTTTTCTTTTGCTATTGATTCCCTGATAGATCTTTCATAAGCATCTTGGGAATTTATTTTAGCAGCCTGTTCGTCAGCTAACAATTCTTCCATCGATTTCTGGTTTGGATTATCTGGGGTATGTGTCATTCCTCTCAAGTCTTTCACTAAATCTAAAAGATCAATGAGAAGACTTTGAGGAATTGGTGGAGATGGAGGTTCGTCATAATACGATGTGTCAAAATTGTCACAAGGATATGGATTACCCGTTTGACAATCTGAGCTGAAGTGTGGACCTCCACAGTAATCACAACAGTAAAACTGATGTGGCTGTGGGTTGTACGTGCTAGAGTCATAACCGTTATCAGGAAACTGCTCATAGACAAGCGTGTTTCCCGATTGACAATCAGAACTGTAGTGTGAACCACCACAGTACTCACAACAGTAAAACTGCTGAGAATCATGGTGTGGTAACTGATGGAATGAATCAGTGGTGTCATGATAGGAATAAGGATCTGGGTTATAGATAGACCCGTTTCCTGATTCTACCATGCCACAACTGGGGCAATTGCCACGATTATGAGGATTACCACACCATTGGCAGACCAGAAAGTGTGGATGAGACATAGAAAGAATCAAATTTGTATAGAGGGGTAGGGATGAAGAATCAAAGATGTGAAAGGGTAAAGGAGAATGTTTTTGGGTTTTTGGATAAACATTTTGTACAATTGAGAAAGAAAATGTTTTTGTGTTTTTTGTGTTTGTTGAAAACTGAGTTTAAAAAGTTTTCGGGAACGGTTTTGTTTTTAAAATAAGAAAATATGAACAAAGGATGGATAAATGTACAATGGAACGAATTCCAAGATCACTAATCAGAAAAACCGTTTAGAATAGCGCGCACACCTCCCCGGCAGCGGCGCCAAAAATTGATTGGCTCCAAACGGTCAACCAAAGTCAACCATGGATGTGGTCAAACAAGTCAAACAGCCTAGAGTCAATGCTCCGCGGAATATAGTGGTTTCCCCGGGTCGTTATGTCCCGACGAGGTGTGAATGGCTAACAAACGGTTCAGTGATCGGGTGAATTTGGATGAAAAAGGGGTTTGTGTGTGGTTAGACTATGGAATATACGAGGAAATAGCTTAAACAAGCTATTTGAATAAGACAAGAAAGTGGGAAAAACCAGAAACGATTAAAACCTAAAAACGCGTACGTTACGTTTAAATAAAACGTAGACGTACAAAATAAAAAGTAAAAACTGAAATCTGAAAACACCCAGGGGGTGAAAATGACTTTTTTACAAACTAAAAGGCAAAAGAAAATTTATAGAAAAAGAAAATAAATTTTAACACTAATTAATTATTTATTATTAATTAAATACTAATTAATACTTATTATTAATATTTAAAATACTTAAATACAATTTAATACTAATTAAATACTAGAAAAATGAAAATAAAATTTCTAAAATTATAAAATAACTAAAAACAAGTTTTAAAAATAAAAATAAGTATTTTTGTCTTTTTGTGTTTTTTTCTACTAATTAATTACTAATTACTAATTAAACTATTTTAAATTAAGAAAAATACTAAATGAACAGTAAAAATTCTAATAAAATTTCTAAAATTATTTTACATTATATAAAAGCTAGGAAAAATATAAAAACTAAGTTTTGCTTAATAAAAACTAATTATGCTATTTAAAACTTAATATTAATTAATTATTAATAAAACTAAGATTAAATCTAATAAATACTTAATGATAAAATAAAAATCTGAGAAAATTATTATAAATACTTTAATATACTAGGAATTTAAGAAAAATATAAAATAGCTAAGTTCTTAATAAAAATATAAAAATGAAAATTAAAATTTAATTTACATTAAATAGAAATTATCACTTAAATTAAAACTTGGATTTTCTGGATTTTCTTTTTGGAAACTTAATTTATACTTAAAAATAGATAACTTTTACAAAAACAAATTTGGTTGAGCTTAAAAATAAGCAAAATACAAGCTTGCTTGTATGACAGTTGACTTTGGTCAACTGTCAAGGGAAGAAAGGTGTGTAGGCAGCTAGGGGGGCCCACAAAGGTAAAAGCTGATGTAAATAAGCTAAGTGAACTAAAATAAGCTAGAAAAAGCCAAAAAGTAACTCTAAATAAGCTAAGGGAGTGATTAAGCTAATCCAAAAACCAAGTGGAACTCAGAATCTGGGACAACATTGAGGGCAAGATTCAGATGGGACCCAGGGGGTCGAAGGTCAAAGCTATGGTCAAAAGTTGATCCCCACCAGGAGGGGGGTTGTTAGGAACAAAGATGGTAGCTTGGGACCCACTGAGGTGGTCAGAAAACCACCACCAAGTGGTGGTGGTGGTGGTGCTGCTGTGAACAGGGGAGCAGCTTGCCCTGCAAGCTGCTTTGGGGGCTTGTGGAGCCTAGGAAAAAATTCCCAAAAATGAAATGAAGCTTGGAACTTAAAGATGAGCTGGTAGGCAATAATTAGAAACAAATTTCATGATCCAAAACACACTACCAAATTCAAAACAAATCCCTCAATATTTGGAAAAAACTGAGGGAGTGCAATTTGACTTTTTCAATAAAACTTGCTTATTTGACTTTTATGAATTTCTAAGGGCTCCTACTGATTTATTAAGCTATATTAAGCTAAAAGCTAATGAAATTAAGCTACAATTATGTCTAATGCAATGAAGTGGATGGGTTTGGGATCACAACTGCCCAACAGTTGACAGTTAAGGGACAATGAAGTTGATTTTGACTTTTGGAGCTCAGGGGTGTGTTTTAAAGCCTTGACTGTGTTACTAATATCAAAAGAAAGTTACCTAAACTAATAATTCAACAAATAAACCAACACACAGTGGTCAAAACCACTGTGCCAAACACCCCTTTAGTAAACTAGAAATGGTTTTGTGTGAAGCAGTTGAGATTCTAAGCCATGAATCTTGAAAGTTAAATCATACTAAGCTATACTAATCATATTTAAGCTAATCAAACATTACTTGATAGGAGAAACCAACAACTACAATATATGGAAAATTTACACTACATTTTGGAATTTAGAACTTACAATGACCCTCTGGATCAAAACCAGGAACAAAAAACCTTTGTCCCAACCTACTACCTCCCATGAGGTTCTAATAACCACAGCATTACATCATCAACTTCCTCCTTCTTCTGATTTTTGCTTTCCTTCTTAGATTATTTGAATTTTTGGAATTTTTAGTAAACTCAGCTGAACCTATTTAAATGATTTGAATCCCATACTAAGCTTCTAAATGAGCTAATGAGAGCTCAGTGGATACACAAACAACAATTTTAAACAACTTTAAAAGATAATATGGAAACTTGATATTTCAAACTGAAATGAATTAAAACCTTGAATTGAAACTGAAATTCTTACTTGAATTAAGTTTTAACAATACTAGAAACTTAGATTACAAACTTTTCAAACTAAAAATTACATCAGATAATGAAAAATTAACACTCATTATATCTAAAAATACCCTACTCTACTGCTAATCTAATGAATCTTCTTCTTCACTTTTTCTTGATTTATATGGACCCATGTGTGTTTCAGAGTCTTTCCCACTTTGATTTGGGGCCGTAGGATCCTTGGAATCAATCCTATCCGTTTGAAGTTTTTGGGCGGGAAGAGGGAATTTTGGCAGATAATGGGTTTGCTTGTGAGGGATTTTAGGGAATTAATTGGGTGATTGAGCCTAAACTGTCTTATTATTATTGACCAAGGTCAACAAGTCAAAGATAGCCTAGAATCAATGCTCCGTGGAAGTATAGGGTTTCCCCGGGTCGTTAAGTCCCGACGAGGTGTGGATGGTATTAAAACGGTTTCGTGATCGGGTGAATTTGGATGAAAATGGATATAAATGAGTGGTGATGATTACACTACTGGAATATGAAAGAAAACAGCTTAAATACACTATATTAACAATACTGGAAAGTAAGGAAAATCATAAACGTTTAAAACTTAAAACGCGTACGTTCACGTTTAAATAAAACGTAAGCGTACGAAATAAAAAGTAAAAACGGAAATCTGAAAACACCCAGGGGGTGAAAATGAATTTTTTACAAACTAAAAGGTAAAAGAAAATTTTTAGAAAATTAAAATAAATTTTAACCCTAATTAATTATTTAATATTAATTAAATACTAATTATTACTAATTATTAATATCTAAAACACTTAAATATAATTTAATACTAATTAAATACTAGAAAAATGAAAATAAAATTTCTAAAATTATAAAATAACTAAAAATAAGTTTTAAAAATAAAAATAAGTGTTTTTGTCTTTTTGTGGATTTTCTATTAATTAATTACTAATTAACTAATTAACTATTTTAAATTAAGAAAAATACTAAATGAACAGTAAAAATTCTAAGAAAATTTCTAAAATTACTTTATAACATATAAAAGCTATAAAAAATATAAAAACAAGGTTTTGATTAATAAAAACTAATTATGCTAATTTAAACTAATTATTATTTAATAATTAATAAAACTAAAATTAATTCTAATAAATACTAAATGACAAAATAAAAATCTGAAAAAATTATTATAACTATTTTAACCTAAGATGAAATTATTAAAAATATAAAAACACAACTTACTTAATAAAAATGTAAAAATGGAAATTAAAATTAAATTTAATTAAATAGAAACTATCACTTAATTTTATATTTGTTTTTCTTGATTTTTATTTTACAAACCTATTAAACACTTAAAAACAAATACTTTTTGTAAAAACAAACTTTTTGGAAACTTGAAAATAAGCTGGAATAAGCCAAAACTTGAAACAGTTGACTTTGGTCAACTGTGGGAGGAAATGAGCTCAAATTGGCTTGGGTGGGACCCACAATAGCTAAATCTGGTTCCAATAAGCTAATAAGACAATAATAAGCAAGAAAAAGCAGAGGTTTACCCCAGAATAAGCAAATAAGCTGACAATAAGCACTTGCAAATTCCTATGAACTCAGAATATGGGACAACTTTGGTGGCTAAATTCAGGTGGGACCCAGTGGTATTGAGGTCAAAGCATTGGTCAAAATCCCAAGCCTGGTAGGGGGAGGGTTGAAATGAACCAAGGTTGGTGGTTGTGGTCCACTGGGTTGCTCAGAAAACCACCACCAAGTGGTGGTGGTGGTGGTGGTGGTGGTGCTGAGACAGAGCAGTTATCTGCCCTGCAAGTCACTTTGGTGACTTGTGGGGCCCACAAGAAAAATGCTCAAAATAAGAGGGTGATGGGACCTTTAAGATCAGCTGGTAAAGTTCAAATCCTCAAGAGCTCAAGTGTTTAATCTAGCTACAAAATTCTACAAAAATCCCATGAGATTTGAGAAAAACTGAAAACATGCATATTGACTTTTTCATATGAACTTAAATTTTGACTATTATGAACTTGGGATCACTCCTACTGATTTTATATGATATTATAAGCTACTAGGGAATAAAATTAAGTTAGAATACCAACTAATGAAAGGACTTGGGTGGGTTTGAGGTCTCAAAGCTCCAACAGTTAACTGTTGGAGACTTTAGAGATGAATTTTGACTTTGGCTTGACTAATTCTTGGTTTTAAGGTCTGCACAACCTACACACACCTAATGTGACTATTTGAAACTAAAAATAACATGCAGACCACAAAACTAAGTGGTCAAAACCACTTATCCAAACACCCCTTAATATTGAAACTGTCTTGGTTTTTTGAAAGATTTAACTGATTTAATCTCTAAAACTGATACATAAGATTAAGTTAAGCTAGTTTAGATATAATTAAACACAAATATAATGAAAACAACAACCATAACTCATAGATCAACACCAAGCTAAATTGGCAGTTAACTTGAAGACATGAGTGACATAATAATCAAATGAACAAACTTGTAACTTAAAGCAAGATTCTTAATTAAATAACACTAAATAAGCTAATGAACTCAGAAATGAACAACAAATAGCTATGTAACAGTAAAAGATAAAAATTGTAAATAATGACTTACAACTGAATCATAGCTGAGAATCAAGAACTAAACACCAAGAACACAACTTAAATGTCTCCCATGAGACTCTAAAACCATGCAAATCCAGAATAAGTACCCTGCTCCATCTTCTTCCTCTTCTTACCTCTATTTTTTTATTTTTTTTATATTTTTCTTGATTTTTCTTGAATTTTTCTTTTGAATACCAATAACTATTTTAATGATTCTAAAAGCTTGATTAAGCTTTGTCAAGGCTTTATCTAGCTTATTCAACTCAGTAAAACAATTATGAACAACAATTTAAACTATTTGTGATTCTTGAATTTTAATGAAATTGCATAATTTGAGAACCGAAATGAAACTTGAAATTAAGACTTAATAAAGTTCAAATTACATAAAATAAACAAGATACAAGCTTTTGAAAGTAAAATTACAACTAGAATTATGAACTAAATTACCTACGATTACACTTTAACTAAAACTAAACTAATTGATCTTCCACACTGCTTCTTTTCTCTATTTGTAGCATCCAAGTAAGTATGTGGGACCCACAGGTCAAATCCCACTTGCCATATCAGCCATTGGATCACTTTTGCTCATCCTCTATTTTTGGCGGGAAAGACTTTTTAAAGCCAATTGGCTCTGTGACAGACCCTAGGGGGGGTTGGGATGTGATGGGTGCATTGGGGTGAGGGAAAGGAAGGGATAAGGTGGATGGGTTGGCAGAGGTCAAGTGGAGATGGGGGGGGGGGGGGGGGGAAAGTGGTATTGCAGAGGTGGTGTGGGAGGGAAAGGTTAGGGAAGGGTGGTTTTGACCAAACCTTGACCGAGGGGTCAAAGTTGACCGGGTATTAGTTTAGGGGTGTTGGACTGGGCTAATTTGCTTTGGGCTTGGGTAAAGGGTGTGAAGTTGTGAGGTGGGCTATTGATGGATCAGACCAGGGGTAGGGGTGTTTCTAAACAAAAGGGTCCATAAGGCTTAATATTATTTCACAAGGACCAAAGGTGTAATATGCTGAAAATGGAGGGTTGGTTTTGACAATTTCTCCAAAGTATTATAAGGGCCAAAATTGACAATACTTTAATATTACAAGGACAAAAATAATATTTTTCCAAAATAATACACCCGGGGACCTTTTCTGTAAATTCACCAAACTCCAGGGACCATTCTTGTAATTTTCTGAATTTGTGAAGGGTTGAACCTGTAAATTCTCAATAAATACCACAAGGACCAATTATGTCATTAATGAATAGTTCAAGGTTTGTTTTAAATATTTTTCCATTTTTTTAAAACCTGAGGACTAACTTTGACATTTTTGAAACTTGGGGGACCAAAGTTGTAATTTCACAATTTTAAACTTTAAAGGACTATTTATGACAACTTGTGAATCCCCAAGGACCTTTATGATATTTGAACAAGTTTTGATTTACCAGGGACTAGTTTTGCAAATTTATGAAACTTGAGGGACTGAAACTGCCAATTATGCAAACTTTGTACGTTTTTCATTTGTTTTTGCATATTTTGTGTTTGAAACATATAAAACACACCTCTAAGATATTTTAAGTATTTTGATACATATTTGGGTGTTTTTGTATGTTTTGGCAGTTCATATAAGACAAAAATGATGAGTATTTACACACTCATCATTGGGTTTGGAATTATTAGTGAGGTGGAGGGACAGAAAGTGGGAAGGGTGAGCTGGGGGTATGGAGAAGGTGGAGTGTGGGTTTGGTGTTGCAGGCTTAGCAGCCAAGTGGGGAAGATGGGAGGTCAAAGGGGGTTTGACCGGGGTAATTAAATAAAACGGTTTTGGGGTTTTATTTTTAGGGGGAGTGGGCCGGTTTGTTTGGTGGGCTGGGGAACAGGTAGTTGGGCTTGTAGTGGATTTAGGAGTGGATTGGTTTTGGTTTTGGTTTTGGTATTGGATTAGTTGTGGTTTGTGTCTAGCTATGTAAATCACAAGGACTAATTTGTAAAATCTGAAAACACAAGGGCTGATTTTGTAATTTTCCAATAGTAGTCATAAGGACTAATCTTGCCAAACACCAATAACTAAAGGACCAAAATTTGTAATTTTCCAAAATTTGAAATCCCGGGGTCCTTTTATGTCAATATTTGAAAGTTCAGGGACCAAAACCGTAAGTTCTCCAAACATTTTACCCAAGGACTAAAAATGGCTTTTGTGACTTTCAAGGGACCAAAAGTGATTTTTCCTTCAAAAATATCCCACTAGGGGCCAAATCTGCCAATTTCTGAAACTTCAGGGACTAAACTGTAAATTTCTAAAACTTTCCAATTTTTCACCAAAGGACTAAATATGACAACTTATGATTTCAAAAGGACCTTTGGTGATAATTTTCCATATTTTGAATATCCAGGGACTAGATTTGTAATTTTATAAAAGTTGGGGGACTGAAACTGCCAATTTTGCAAACTTTATACATTTTTTATTTGTTTTTGCTCATTTTGCTTCTAAAACATATAAAACACAATTTTGAAATATTTTCAGTATTTTGATGCATTTCTGAGTGTTTTTGTATGTTTTGCAGTTCAGATTAGACCAAAAATGATGAGTGTTTGAGCACTCATCACAAGGCCATGACTAAATGACCATATAAACTTACTTAGGCGAAAACATGAGCTAAAAAGTTGGCGATAACTTAAACATACAATTTGGATCTACTTCATCTAAAGAACCATGAGATATTACAAGTATTTGTCATACAAGACTTAAGAAACTTACCCTAATAACAATCTTCATGTAAAGATAAACTTTCCTAAGTTTATTCAAATATTGGACATGTAACTTTTCGGATCAAAACTTATATATATATATATATATATATATATATATATATATATATATATATATATATATATATATTATCAACTACTACAATAGTAGGGAGCCTCATGTGAGGAGTTCATTATGTAAGCCGTTGAGATGAGTTGTGGATTTACGAATTAAAGTGTCCTGGCTCCTCGAACGTTTACTAACATGACTTCTGAATTATGTCGGCCCGAACGGTAGTAAACGATATATAAACTATACATGTTTCATGAATCATTTCTTTTCAAAGACTTACACTATACATCGTACTACATCATGGACTAAATGCAAGACATATATATATATATATATATATATATATATATATATATATATATATATATATATATATATATATATATATATATATATATATATAGGCAATTCTTCATATTCTTTACTCCAATCCTAAGTCGCAACATTCTATTATAGGTTGCTCGTAGAAACCTTCACGATTCGACCATCACATTCACTACTTACTACATAACTTAAGGTGAGTTTGTAGCCCCACTTTCTATTGTTTAACTATTTTACAAACCCATGGGGGGGATACATGCTATTATTTTTCTACTCGAACACAATGCTTTCTACTGTATGCTACCCGACTATGTTTTATTGTCACTAAGTAACGATTGCCATGTTCGAAGTCCCTATATCATGAACCATTAGTCACTAGCTATAGTGAGCACGAATATTGTGAATAGATCTATTGGGATTGACGAATCCCATTTGTGTTGAACAACTACGAGTTCAAACAAATGCACTATATTTGATAGTTTGAGGTATAATGGCAATATTACCTTGGTAGGGCTTCTACAATGCCAATTTTTGGTTCGATGTTAATGCTTTAGTTGCATGAGCTTAGTGAAATAATAACGACTTTTGTTTTCTAACTATGAATGTGTGATTAATTACCTCACATTACGATTATTGTGTTCAACGATTTATCTACAAACTCTACGAATTCCACTCAACCTTTGTGTTGACTGTTTTAAGCATGTATTTCAGGTCCATCATGAACGAGGCTGGCACGGAGGAGCACAGATATTCAAGAAGGCTATAAATTTTATTATCATTCAAAAACTCATTTAATGTAAATTGTAAACATGGAACCATCTGGGACCTCAATTTGTAATCTCTAATATTTATATAATTTGAATGATAAATCTTTTAAAACGACTCAATTAGAGTTCGTTTTCTATTATTATGACTGTTGTGCCGTCGAGTAACACCCAAGTTGAATTCCGCTGCATCCATGAATTGGGGGTGTTACAAGGAGTTTGTGCATATTTAATTAAGTTGGATATGTTAGGGTTTTTGTTGTAAAAAATGTTTGCAAAAATGACTATTTTCAAACTTTGGACACTATTAAATTATTAATTATATGTATAACTCATATATATTTGTGTTTGTTAGTGGATTTGTGTTCTCCCTGAAGAGAGCTTCACGACGGAATAAGGAGTGTCCAAAATGAAGTTAATATCAATAAGATATCGCGTCTTAAAGTTAGTCACTTGAAACACAAAATGGGTTTTGATTTTGGGGATATGGTTTATTTGTTATGGTTTTGAAACATTAAAGCATGCGAATTACATTACAGATCGATAAACGTTTAAACATTAAAGCATTAAAGCATGCGAATTAGATTCGGAAATGCTAAACTGGTTGAAACTAAATATAAGATGATTTTGACAATTCAGATTCTTTGTACTGAGATGGATTTGACAACTCCGTGACAATTCGTGAAAGCATAATAATTTACACTAAACATGACATGATTTTGACAATTCATTTTCTTTGTACTGACATGGATTTGTCAACCCATGACAATTGCCCACTACCATTTTATTTACTTATAAATACCCCTTAACTTCAGTATTTTTAAACAGAAATTTACATTTATACTGTATACAATAATATTTTAATTAACAAAATGTCTCAACAAAACCCAAACAAATTTATTCATCAATTTCAAAAAATAAATAAATAAATAAATAAAACTACTGAACCAAACCAAATGATGTGAGAGTAACCATCTTTATGAAACTATGAGAAGAATTTGATATTGAGGCCGCATTGGAGGAGGAAATGTTGAACTTGATGCGTCGCTTTGCGGATAGAACTCGACTACGTAGGCCGCACTTTGAGACAAGATAGCTTATTCATATTAACTCTATTTTTAACACTCTTTATTTTGTCACGAAGCTCTCTTTGAGGAGAATGCAAATCTACTAACAAACACAAATATATGTAAGACATACACATATTTAATAGTGTTCAAAGTTTGCAAATAATCATTTTTGCAAACAATTTTTTACAACAAATCCCCTAAATATCTAACTTAATTAAATAGGCACAAACTCCTAAGCCATTAGCAATATTTTAATATCACGTCACCCACACTCATTTTTTTACGCGGAATATGATTAGGAGAGAGAGAGGTGGGTAAGAGGAGCATTTTTAGTCGGTTAATTAGTTAGAAAACACGATTGAAGAGCCAACATTTGTCACGTTAACTCGATTTTTTTTTTCGCGAGAAACAGGTCCAATTTGGTAAATGGCAAAAAAGAGGTTCTTGGTTTGCATACTCCTTCTCTGACAGTTCAATACGGTGATTTACAAAGAAAAAAAAAAATGTGTATCCCCATTGCGCAGTGTAATTACTTTTGACTCACAAAGTTTTAATCAAATTAGTTGTGAATCTTGACAAAAAATCGTAAAGACAATTTGGCTTGAAATGATGTCACATTTTCTAAGATGGGAGATTTAAAGGGTACTTACTGAATACTGATCACGTGGTTTTAATGCTATAATTTAGCAAACATTATTTTCAAATTTGAGTAGATTATATAAATCACGCTCGTTTTTAATATTTAGTTTACTTCAATAGTTTCTTGCATTGCTAGTGAAAATAGTTCATCTAAACGAGTTTAAGGAGGGTCATCCCGTGGATTTTGGAGGCCCTGTGCCATGTTATGCTGGAGGCCCTTGAACAATATGTGCAACAAAATCAGTAAACTTGACTAATTATGCAGAGTTAATTATTAATCAATTTGATAGTAATTTCTTTACTTTTTGTTCGTTTTAGAATATATCTTATTTATTTTTTTAATATATTCCAAGACTTTGTTAAAAATATCTTTTAAGTCCAAATGACTGACATTGAGGATTTTTTTTTTTTTTTTTTCTTTT
This sequence comes from Artemisia argyi, assembly GCA_030686995.1. Lineage (NCBI taxonomy): Eukaryota > Viridiplantae > Streptophyta > Magnoliopsida > Asterales > Asteraceae > Artemisia > Artemisia argyi. Next base: position 63,859,419 of record CM060687.1, read on the forward strand.
TTTTTTTTAATATATGTGCAGATTTTTTGAAACATACTTATAGCCAAAACATTTGTAACAAATCGATGGTAGCAAGATAATTATTGAAGATCATAATATAATTTTGATATATTCCACATTCGGACTGTTTGGACTTTTTCGTAAAAGACTAAAAGATGCTGAAGTGCTAAGACTTAGGATCAAATGAGAAGAAAACCTAAAATGAGAAGAATGAGAAATAACTATAACCACATATTTAAGATGCATCGACTTAAATTAGATGCATCCTTAATCTTTTAGATGCATCATAATATATTTTCTAGCAAAAAATTAGATGCATATACATATATTAGATGCATTTCATCTAGGGATGGCAACGGGTTGGGTTCGGGGCGGGTTTTAGTGTACCTGTACCCGTACCCGTTTATAATATCCAAACCCGTATCCGCCCCATTAACCGCCGGGTACCCGATTAATATTATCCATCGGTTTTTCGGGTTTTCCCGCGGGTTTCGGTTATCTCCAATTGAATAATATATGGACAAAATGACGGTATTAAGATTAAGTCACGCACTAAAATCCACCGAAAAAACAAAGGAAAACACCCTAATATATTCATTTTTTGTTAAAGTTAAAGAAAATGAATATCGTATCAAACAATTTAATGCTTTTAAATAATTCATGTATAAAATAAAATATATTATGTAATAGAGATACGTATATAAAAAATATATAATGGAAGAAATTATATGTAATGTATATATATTCTAGTTAAATATAATATCAATAAGGCAGATGTAAATTCGGGTAAACGGATACGGGTACGGGTAATCAGGCGGGTATTACTAGAACCCGTATCCGAACCCGTACCCGGCTAAAAATTTATATCAATACCCAAACCCATATCCAAACCCGCCAACCCGCCCCCGAACCCGACCCAACCAGTTCGGGTTTCGGTTTTCCCCGTCGGTTTCGGGTGCTTTTGCCATCCCTAATTTCATCAAGTTAGACAAATCCTATACATTTTTCGTCCTCTGCGGGTGAAATTTGTTGTTAATAACTTTGCATCGTTTTCACTTCAAATCACTTTTCGGAACTAATTGGGATGCATCTAAATGAATAGATATGCATCTAAATCAAGTCGATGCATCTCAAATGTGTGGTTATAGTTATTTCTCATCCTTCTCATTTTAAGTTTTCTTCTCACTAGATCCTTACCCAAAGTGCTAAACTGCTAAATAAAATAGTGAAATACCATAGAAACATGGCTTCACTGACAAGCTATAATCTACAGGGGTTAAACTTGTAATATACCAAAAGTGAAACAAAAAACTTTGATTTTGTCACTTTTGTGCCATCCCCTTCGCTGGAAGTTATATCTATGCATATTTTTACTCCATTAAAAATGATATTTTAAGCTCTGTTCTTGAATCTCCGACTCAAATCACTAAATTCTAACGTTGTAAAACGTATTTACTCCATCATAAAACACCATTTTACTGTATAAAAATGTAAAAAAAACAAGTTTATACTAACGCCACATATTTAGAAATTGGGGCCCTAAGAAAATGGAGGCTCTGTGCCGTCGCACACCTCGCACATGCTTAAATCCGGCCCTGAGTTTAAGCATGGAAAAAGTAGTTGCAAAAGGTAGAAAAAGGAAAAACTGCAGTCTTAGACAGAGGCATGTTGTCGCACAAATGCAAACCAAGTCCCTTACACCACGTTCAAAATTCCAATCAAAAGTTTCACCAATGGAGATAAATGTGTTACGTGTGAAACTGTAAATTAATTATCAAATGAACCTCATTGGCAAACCAATTGTATAAACAAAGCGTTTAAGTTGAAACAATGTAGATTTTGTGTAACACTTGGAGTCTTGGACTACAATTTGTCGGGTAGGATGCGTTATTTTCTTAAAACTGCAGAGATATGGTAAGGGTATGATGTTAATTGAACCTGAGTTCATAGGTTCAAACCAGTCGAAAATACGCAAACTCTGCATGACTAAATAACCATGTTGCAGTTTCAGAAAACTTCGATCCATTATGTTCTTATCTTGGTCTTGCAGCGACTCAGTCATACAACCCCTCTTCTTCCCATACGTCCACAAGAAAATTCACCATTTCCTGCAAGATTAGCAATCACGATAAGTGATCTTGGATATATTACTCACCCAGTCTCAAAGAACAAGCTATATTTGAACATCTTGATGTATGATTAGTATTTTTTTTTTTTTTTTTTTTTGCTAGTTTACCACAAACTGTGGTTAAAGTTTGTTTTTAAACTATTATAGTTGGTTTCTCGTTGAAAACTGAGCATTATCATTCTAAATAAACATGACGCAAACAAAATAGTCTGTAAAAACACATGTTACTGTATTCTTCTTGCAATGCCACTAAACACAACGTTCTTTTACAACAATCAATTGATCGCTTACTTTTATTCTGTAATTATCTTTGTGAAATTAATTCAGAATTAGGGTGAGCATAAACCAAACAAGAACCAAATTAACTGCATAACCCAAGAAAAAACAGACCCATATAATCGACCAACGCTTAGCATCGGTATTTTCGAAAACTGAAATTTACGATTCTGTTCCGGTTTCAAGTGAACAACAAAACAGAATTAATTGACCGGCCCCATGTTAATTTTATCTAATTTCCAAAAGTTTTTTTTTACTGTCGACCATCATATGCTATATTGGCCAACAGCTAATGGGCAACTAAATTACTTATATATATAATGTTTTAGTTTTGTTTTATATAGTTTCACCACACTATTTTGACCAAAAACCGCTAGTTTCCTCACTGTTGAGAAGCCCTTGGTCAAAAGCGATTAAACCCATATCAGAAGTGATTTTAACCGAAACCGAGCAGCTTTAATATATCATTAATTGAAAATTTGCCACATACCCTGCTCTGGCAGGATTGGGTATTGTTGTTGTATTAAACGGAAATTTGGTTTTAGGCTGATATTGTGGGTCATAACCGACGCATGCTCACCCCTATTCAATTCCAGTGGAGTTAAAAGTTTGACCCAAATGAACATTTTCAAAAGTACAATGACCCATCAGTGCAAAAAAAATAATAATAATAAATAAATAAATAAAAAGCAACTCAATAAGCTTTCTAAAGGCAAATATAAAGCTAACATAAGGTAGATAAAACACAGGAGGAAGACTTACAGGTAGAGGAATTGGCCGAGGAAAAGGCTTATTGCTCCCAAGCAAATTATCATACGTTGCATTCCAACTACACACACATATATATATGATCAGATGATATTCTTTAACTGTATCAAACGTTTGTTAAGTGTGTAATACCAAAGGCGGTGGGGTTTGATGAGCAAATAAACATGTTAATGATTCTGTCACTAATATTGCTTATGCATGTAATTTTAACGTGATACGTTGACAGTTGTGAACTGTGATATACCATCACTGCTAGTTTTGGGGTTAGTTAACTACCAAGACACCAGATGGGAAAAAGTTAATTCACAATGTATACATCTACAGGTGTATTTGCTTTACTTCAAAAGTAAATTGAGAAATACTTCAATAACTAAATATTGATTAAAAAAGCTTTTAAAGGATGCGAAGATAGCTTATAAGTAAGGAAATACTTTAAAGGGCTAATAATAGGTTCGACAATTAAATTTTGATCACTAGTAAAGTTTCAGAATCAGATTTTCTTCTTAATCGCATTTTAATAAAAAAGTACAGCACTTGACAAATAGTTTAATTTCTCACCTTATAGCAGGTTCTCGACCTTTCTTGCGGTGACTGGATCCCTTATCTCCAATCCACTGTTGCCTTGTTTGATTCCAAAGAAGAAGACCTGTAAACAATAACAAAGAAATTCAGTGCATATACATACGCATGTTTTTGTTTGCCATCAGTATAATTGGCAACAAATGACATACCACGATTTACAAATTCAGGAGGATTGCTTCCAGAACTAGAATGGGCATCGATGTTAGGATTTGACATGCTAAACGATGAGCCACTTATTTGCGACTGTCCAACGCTATTGTCCATCTCATGTGTGCTACTACTCCAAAAGTCTTGTACAACACTAGCTTTATTTTTGGCTGAATCTTTTTTAAGAACTCCAGTTGGTTTTTTATCATTAGTCATAAATGGGACCTTAGGACATCCAAGACAACCTCTGCTCTGTTGCAAATAAGGTTTACAACCATAAACATGATTAGGATAAACTACAGGATAGTGACTGTAATGTTGAATATAATCATTTCCTAGAACAGAATACTCTTTGAATTCACAAATTACATATATTTGGCATTCAGAGTATTAAGCAACTACCAACAGGCACTTGGCTAGTTGCCACTGAAGTGGAAGACTGATATAAATGGAAATTTGAGACGACTAAGTTATTACTTATTACTATATCTTCCAGATGAAAGGGAGCAGATTGTGTTCAGGGCTTTTCTTCCCTATGTGATGTTAGAAGGCTCGAATCTTTAAGGCTATGTTTGGCAAAAGTAGCTGTGAGCAGTAGCATTGAGCAGTAGCAGTGAGCAGTAGCTGTGAGCAGTAGCCAAAAAAGCTCACAGCTTCATAAAGAAGCATTGGGAAAATGAGCTTTCCTAAAAAAATAGCAAAGCCCACAGCTCTCATGCCAAACAAACATCAAAAATAAGAAAGCTCATTCTCACCGCTCATTACCCCAAAAAGCTCCAAAAAAGCTCTGCGCCAAACAAAGCCTAAGTCTATCTATACTACTATATAAAGCATTTAAGTTGTGGGCTCCACCAAAAATTAAGATAAGGAGCTCCAATTATGGAGTGACAAGTGTCACTTCTCAACTAAAAAATCACCTCTATTTTCAAATTAAAATATCTTTTGATCTATTTATTTTTTTAATGATCTAATTTCACCATATTTTCTAAAATTTTGTGCTCTTTAATTCAACATCCATCTTGATATATTTTTATGAGTTTTTAGTTTTTGCATTTTTAATGGGTTATTATGATTCAAATTTTTACAACTTAAACCTTTATTGAATCAATACAAACTTGATTCGTCAAAATTATAACTTTTGGGGGAGTGTTTGGCGGGTAAAAAATAGTGAGCTTCTTTATGCGCGAATAATAATGGCACGGGAAAGTTACGAGAAACCCAAACAAACACATACAATGAACACATATACTTTCGGAATGTTGTGTAACGAATTCACTAAGCGGGTACAGAATTGTGAGAGTTGGATTAGCAATTCATTCATTATATTTCTATTGTAACTATATTTTTTTTCGCTGCCGCTGTGCGCGGGTATCCAACTAGTATTTCCTTAATATATTTATATTAGTACATATTACTAACATGGTGTCATGGTGGTGATACTTGAGCCATCAAACATAATAAATTTTTGTTCTGAATGAAGCTTTGACGTGACGACAGGACAACAGGGAGTAAATGAATATAAATGGGTGTTCTTATGCTTCGAATTTCATACTGTGGTAAGGTTCTCTTCGACCTACAAATACACAACTAATCCTGGTTCTCCTTCAGAGGCAAGTTTCAATCCTTGAACTGACTTACAGTAGAGACAATAGAGTGAATAAACATGCTAACCACTTTGATTGCTGGACTATGCAGCAACTGACTAATACTCATTCTAGTATTATATATTTAAAAGATTCTATATAGTTTGCACAGTGACATGAAGCCACACTAGCATGCAGTTAATGTTGACAGGCCTTTTATCATGTGCACTTTAATGTGTGACAAAATGAGTGAACTCACTCGTTATATTCACAACTAAGAAAAGTCTTATTACTACACAAAAAATAAAACATACAAAAAAAGATATATTATACAGATAAATAGATAATATTACTGAAACCCAATGCTCTGATAACAGATTCGCAAAAGCAAAAGTTTCCAACATTTACAAATCGTATGTGTACCAAATCTATCCAAAAGAATTCAAACTAAGGCGTATATCGGACATTTTGGCTTGTGTGATTGTCCAAGTAGTAATCTTACATTCTTACGTCACCTAAAAGGGATGGTTCTTAAACGATCTTACCTTACAACCTGATACATACTAATCATAGCAATTGACTGTTTTAGCAAACTTTATAAACTTACATGAAAAAGAGACCAGAGTTTATCTTTCAAATTTTCCATCACCCACCGCACGAAAATGTAGTATGTTTCAGAAACGAAGCAAAAACAAGTCTTTCCCAAGGCTCTAGGCATTCGAAAGGACAAAAAACACCTCGTATACATGCTTTCTTGCATAATTTCTGATTTTGAACAAAGCAATTACGTATACGATATACAAACAAAACCTCCTCACCGCAACAAGCAAAGCATGTCGGAAAAATGAATCAACACTTCACAACATTTTGTTTGTTTAATTGTTATTTTCGCTTACATGAGAAGCAAACCTTAAGATTCCAAAAATCAATCAAAAGTTATACTTAAAGCCAACTACTTAAATAAAGAGGTTTGGTTGGTAGGCTAACTAACCAGGTAAAGAATATAAGAGACCAACCTCCTCTTATAAACTACCCTACAATGATAATGATTACTAATTTAAGAAAAACAAACACCAACAGTACCAAATCCGGTTAGAGTAGCATACCAAAATTATGTATGTTTGATCATACAATATGCTTATAATTTCTTTAGTCAACAATAGCATTGTTTTTGAGCTCATGTTGCTATAATTGGGAACATAATGCAAATCCCCAACTCTTGTTCTGTGTTATCAACTTTTTTTTTTTTTTTTCATAGAATATCAATGTAGCTTTTGATTTATCTCGTTTTTGTCGTTATAATCCTCTTTTATACACCTTTAGTCATTCAACGAATGTTGTCTTTCGGGTCATTTTGTAGGTTTAAAACCACCTTATATAAAAGATACTCTAAAATTTTCTCTACAAAAAGATTAACTTAAAAAAATATATACGCCGTACGATCTATCTACACCAAGGTTGCAAAAATTGCTAGGTGGTGGGCATGGTTTAAAAAAGCGGTCTGAGGCGGCGCCTCGAGGCGAATCGGTCATAAAACGCATATGAGGCGGCGCCTCAGGGGGTTGATTTGGAACGTACGCCTCAGGTGGGTGAGGCGGTGGTGAAGCGTATGAGGCGGCGCCTCAGGGTCGAGGCGTATTATTCTTTTTGGTGGGAAAATTGGAGCCATTTTTTGGGGGTCCACCTTAATTGGCGGGAAACTTGGAGCCAAATCTTTTGGCTGACAAAAATTGGAGCCAAAATACATGATATACATCCAATTAATACATATCCAATCCAATTAATAATCCAATTATGTTATTTGATTGATTATGAACTTTATTTGATGTTTAGTATTTTTTTTTTATAAGACATATAATTTTTATATATATTTTTTAATTACGCCTTGACCTTACGCCTCGGTTCGCCTCGAGGCTTACGCCTCTTGAGGCGAAGGGAAAACGCCTCGAGGCTCTTTTCCGTACTTTTAAACCTTGGTGGTGGGCGGCCGGGTACCGCCTAGCGATTAATCGGGAATTAATCGGATTGTATGCCCGGATTGGCTGATCTAGCCGATTTTTTTCCAATTTGGCTAATTTATATCCGTAACCGAGTTGGCCGATTTATCTGATTTCTGTCCATTTGGCCGATTTATTCCCGATTTAGCTGATTTTATCCGATTAATCAGTGTGTTGACCGATTTTTGACCAAAATGATTAATAAGGCCGATTAGTGAAAATCGGGGCGGTTAATCCCCGCCTAACGATTGCCGATTTTTGCAACACTGGTCTACACTATTATATAAAGCATTTAAGTTGTGGGTCCACCAAAAATTAAGATAAGGAGGTGCAATCATAGCATGACACGTGTCATTTCTCAATTAAAAAATCACCTTTATTTTCAAATTGAAATATCTTTTAATCTATTTATTTTTTTATGATTTAATTTCACCATGTTTTCTAAAACTTTGTGCTCTTTAATTCAATATACATTTTGATATATTTTTATGAGTTTTTAGTTTTTACATTTTTAGTGGGGTTATTTTATTTAGATTCAAATTTTTTACAACTTTAACCTTAATTTGAATCAATACAAACTTGATTCGTCAAAATTATATACTTTTGGAGAGAGTGTTTGACGGGTAAGAGAGTGTGAGGGTCTTTGTATATGCGGGAATAATGGTGTTGTGGGAAAGCTACGGGAAACCCAAACAAACACATACAACGAACACATGTACATTCAGAGTGTTGTGAAACGAATTCACTAAGCAGGTAGGGAATTGCGGGAAGACTCGGGTTAGCAATTCATTCACTATCTTTATCGCCGCCGCTATGCACGGGTATCCAACTAGTTTAATTTAAGGGATACAAAATGACTCATATAATACGCAACCTAACCAGTATTCCTGTGGCAATTTCCAGGCTACCCGGGGAAAGCCGAGCATTTTTTTGGCCCTTACTTACACAACCTAACCGATATTACCGTGACCATTTGCAGACTCCTCCCATGCCATCTCAAAATATTTACCTAACGAGGTTCAAATGTACAATGACTAAAACCCTATATTTAAAAAAGTACAAAAGCTTAGGGTGCGTTTAGTTGGAGAAAAAAATTTCTTATTTTCTATCTCTAGTTTTGTAAAAATTTGGAAGGGAAATTAATCTCCACAAAACACTTGGAAATATAGAAAACGCGTTTAATTGATGTTTTCTATTTTGAAAAAGGAGAGGGAGGGTTGTGGGTTACAAAGGAAAACAACTAAAATTTGTTTTGTAATTTTCCTTGTTAAGTTAGGAAATAGGGGATTTTATGTTTTGCAAAACATTTGGTTGGAAAACACTTTGAACGCGATCTCTATTTTCCTTGGTTTCCACAAAACATTTTGTGAACAAGGGTGTTTCCCCAACTAAACGCATCCTTATTATCTCTAGTACTTATAAAACAAATTTGCCTATTCTTGAAAACTTAAAATCTCTTAAAAATGAGTAACGTTGACTCCCCAAAGTACCCCTTAAAATAACTAACTTACATCTATACTAATTGAATACTAGTAGTTTAAATATTGTTTAATCCTCAAACTTTTATATTTTTCATTTTAACCATAAACTTTCTTTCTCGCAATGACTACAAATTGAACCCACACGGCCGCACCAAAACAAGTATAATTATTTGCCACTATACACAGTCACTTTGGGCAGGTATTCGTCTAGTAAATAGTAAAAAAAACAGATCTTACTATTCTAAGTACAGTACCATTTAACCCACCAATCAATCAAACATAAAAACCCCAAAAATTTACAAACACTAATATTATATATACAAAAAAAAAAAAAAAAAAAAAAAAAAAAAAAAAAAAAAAAAAAGCATATATCAAGAGAGAAAGAGACTGACCCCATGAGTATAATAAAGATTATTATTATCAAATAATAATAATAAGTCAATAAACTTTGCATCAAAATAGCTCAATCAACCTGCAAAATCAATAAATAAAAATGAAAATTAATAAAATATTATAGTATCGATTGTCTAATTTGTGATTAATAATTATTTGAAATGAAAATGAATATTTGGGGACCTGATGAAGAGGAACATAATAGTGATTGTTGTTGTTGTTATCTCAGTTGCTGCTACTGTTAAACTATCCGGTTTTTTCACGTTATAAAGTTGAGTGGTTTACATAAACCATCCCTAAACTATGTGGCAAAAGCCGGTTTGGTTCTATTAGATGTTACTTGTTTTTTCAAAAGCCGGTTTGGTGCGGAGCTTTGTTTAGCTTTTTGGAGCGATGAACGATGAGAAATGAGCTTTTTGATTTTTATTGTTCATTTAGCAAATGAGGTTTGAGTTTTGCTATTTTTTAGGAAATCTCATTTTTTTCAATACTTATTTAAAAAGCTGTGAGCGGTGAGCTATGAGCTGTGGCTACCACTCACAGCTAAGTGTTATTTTTACCAAACACACCTTTCATCTAAATGATAGAAAACTGTTTTTTTTTTGCGATTGAAGTACTTATTTTTTTTCTTTTCTTCTTCTTTTTTTTTTTTTTTTTTTTTTCTTTTTTAAACTATTGTTTTGTGATTTGAGAATATAAATCATTTTGTTAAATGATACAAAAATGTTGAGTGCGAAACAAGCAATCGCATAAAATATTGAGTATCAAAGACAAGTTTTCGTCCGTTTTAAACGGTATCATCAGTTTTATAAGTTTTTGTATGTTTTCGATTTTTTTTATACGTTTTTGTCCATTTTTTACTTTTTCTTTATGTTTTCGTCTCTGTTTTACGTTTTCATCCGTTTTTACGTTTTGGAATTTTTTTTACGTTATCGTCTCTGTTTTACATTTTCATCCGTTTTTTCGTTTTCCTCTATTTTTTACGTTTTCGTCAGTTTTTTACGGTTTCTTCTGGTTTTTTACGTTTTCGTCCGTTTTTGTACATTTTTATCTATGTTTTTACTTTTTTGTCAATTTTATTTTTATGTTTTCGACCGTTTCTTTACGTTTTCGGCTTATTATTTAGGTTTTCGTATGTTTTTTTACGTTTCACCCATTTTTTTACTGTTTCATCTATTTTTTCAGGTTTTCATATGGTTTTTTAGGTTTTCATCTGGTTTTTACGTTTTCGTATGTTGTTTTAGGTTTTCGTCTGTTTTTTTACGTTTTGGTATGTTTTTTTTTATGTTTTCGTCTTTTTTTACGTTTTCGTCCGTTTTCATATGATTCGTGAGTTTTTGTACGTTATCTTACGTAAAAAACAGATGAAAATGTAAGAAAACAGACAAAAACGTATGAAAACAAACGAAAACGTAAAAAAACATACGAAAACGTAAAAAACGAACGAAAACATAAAAAATGGGACGAAAACATAAAAAATAGAAGAAAACGTAAAACAACATACGAAAACGTGAAAATGGACGAAAACGTAACAAAACAGACGAAAACGTAAAAAAAACATACGAAAACCTAAAAAATGGTTGAAAACATAAAAAAACATACGAAAACATAAAAAATGGGTGAAAACGTAAAAAACAGAAAAAAGCGTAAAAACGGACGAAAACGTATGAAAACAGACGAAAACGTAAAAAATGGACGAAAGTGTAAAAAACAGATGAAAACGTAAAAAACACAGACAAAAACGTATAAAAATGGACGAAAACGTAAAAGACGGATGAAATCGTATAAAACTGATGAAAACGTATAAGAACGAATATTAAGAAAGAGATGTAGGGTTTGCGAAAGAAGAGGTAAGAAGTGAAAGATAATGTCTGAAATTTAGAAGAGGAAAGATGTGCAAAGAAGCATTTATGTCTGCAATAAAACAAACATAAACTTCTGCCCTCCAGCAGACAAAAGAATGATACCACTGGGTAGGGGCGGTACCACAATGGAGGCAGTGTGGGCAGCTGCCCTCACACAGTTCACTCGAGTAATGTCAATTGATTAGGGAATAAAGTGTGAAAATTTATCCAATGGTTCACAGTCAAGTGGTTAAGAACATTTGAACTTTCATTGAGATATAATGTTTGATTCTTGTGTTAGTTTATAGATTTTTGTGAATTTTTGTTATCCAACATTTTTATTTTTGCATCAACAACTTGTGTTAATATCGATCATAAAAAGTAAGTATGTGCTAAATACTGTGCATATCATCATCAATTCTTAGTTTTGGTTCTCGCATGCAAACAAATACCCAAAAAATCACTTTCATTAAAAGTAAATTCGATTTCATTATAGCAACAGAGGTCGAGTTACTAACATGACCCGAGTGACACTTACTTTTAACTTTTGCCTTCTCCTGAAAGTTTTTCTGGCACCGCTCCTGGGTAAATGCCCTAGTGGTGAGAGGTTTTAAATAATGACCCGAGTTACTAACATGACCCGAGTGACACTTACTTTTAACTTTTGCCTTCTCCTGAAAGTTTTTCTGGCACCGCTCCTGGGTAAATGCCCTAGTGGTGAGAGGTTTTAAATAATGAAAACCTAGGTGTTATTTGATTTCGATCCAATTATCATACTTTGAAAAAACGTAATAAAATACGTTTATAAGATTTTATTTTTGTATTTTTTACAAACTTAATCAAAAGGCCATTTTCTTTGATTAAGTCAATTTTCATAATTAAACAAACAGGTCTTTACTCGCACTCAAATTAGTTAAGTCATCTAGGGTGGTTATATAGCTTTGGGTAAAATTGCTATCGCTAATGCGATAGGTGGTCCAGAGAGGATTCTTCTATCAATCCAGAGTGTTTATTAAGTTAAATTTATGTTTTGGTCACTAGTGCAATCTTTAGTCTGGCTTGTGCAACAATTTTAGGACCAACTTGTTTTGTACCGGTCGCACAATTTGTACTCCGTGTCCTAAACTAAAGGTCGTGTTTTATTTTGATTTGTTTTGAAATAAGTATTCATATTAAATCCAACCAGTTGAAAAGATATTAAAATGTAAAAATGAAATTTTATTGGTCCACAATATAACTTACATTTTGAAACGACGTGTGTTTTATTATGCGGAGAGTATTATATTTTTCTGGAGGCTTAATTTGTACACTCATATTTTAAAAGATTATATATGTTGGTTAAAGAGTATTATATTTCTCTATACTTTCTTTCCAACTCGAAATAAATAAATAAATAAATGTTATCTCTTCTTTCCTCTTCTGTTTAGCCCCCCCCCCCCCCCCCCCCCACAATAGGCCCAATCCTGACTTATGGGTTGGGTCCACTATGGTTTATGTCTTGTACTATATATATTGTGCTTGAATAATAAATCATACCAACGGGGTTTTAATATTCTAACATGGTATCGGAGCGGTTCTAATCCTCAGATGGCTATATTGAGCCGCTTACGCAGCCGCACTCAAAACAAATAGATATGTTATCTTTTTGTTTCTATACTAAACCACATAAAGCAAAAACACATCATTCTTGAAGAAAAATTCCCAACCGCATATTCGTATTCAATTTATATTCTCTATCTATACTACTATATAATGCATTTGGGAATATTCTATAACTAGAAAGACTTAAAATTGAGACTTTTTCCTTGCTTATTATGGAAGGATTTCAAAATTAATTTGTTAGGAAGCAAGTTGGTTAGGAAGTTTGTTAGGCAGGTTAGTTGTTCAAACTAAAATTATTTGGCTTAACCATCTCTACTTATAAAGCATGAAGACAACTAAACATGTAACCAAATAACGCAAAATATTATCACACGATACCCGCCGCCGCATTGCGCGGGTACCATTCTAGTAATATTCAATTTATATTCTCTATTCTTGGCGAATGTGCATGGGAACAAAGGATTTAATTTGATGGTGTAGTTTTATGTAGACGAATGGATAGGTGGAGAATCCAAAGGGATGATATGTTTCTATTTACAATAGTATTGTTTTTAGCTTCTCGTTAAAAAAAATATGTGGAAAACTAGAAGGGGGTTGAATAGTTTACCGCTTTTAAAATCCTTTTTAACTTGAATATCTTTAAAAACTTTTACGTTTGCTTAAAGATATAAACAAAATGTTATATGTTTGATTCTTTGAAAAGCTTTTCATGTGAATAACAATTCTAACTTTACTAGTTTCATACTTTGAAAAGTTTTGCTTGTGATCCTAACTTTGCTTGTTTAGTTCTTTGAAAAGCTTTACTTGTGTTTGAAGATATAAACACATCTTTACTTGTTTAGTTCTTTGAAAAACTTTATATGTAACTAGCAATTCTAACTAAAGAACAACATGTAATAAGCAAAGATAAAGAAAGAAACGATCAAACCACAACACGATTGTTTATCGTGGTTCGGCTACAAGGACTCTTTTTCCTTGCCCTACATCCACGCCCCGAGTTTCCAACTCGAGAGTTATAAGCACTAATCAACAAGCTCCTTTCACCGGCCAAGAAAACCTTTACAACGTCGCTTACACTTTTACCGACACTAAGCTAGATGTCGAGTTCTTTTACACGGGTACAACCACTCCCATCATCGCTTACACTTTTACCGACACTAAGCTAGATGTCGAGTTCTTTACCAAGGGTACAACCACTCCCGTTAGTTCTTTTACAAGGGTACAACAACTCCCGACACACTACGTATTTTGAGGCCTAAAATACTAACCACTTACTTCTACATACATGACACAAATGAAGTATAAACTACCAAAGCTTATACATGACCAAGCTACCAAGACTTGCAACTTTAGAGTTGAAGCTTGTAACTTCTTGAATGATCTTGTGAAGTCCCTTGCTACATAAGAGAATCACACAAGTCAAATGTTACTGAGTTAGTTGAGAGAGTATTTGAAAATATGTCCTAAAGGGGTTACTCAAAACTAACAAATGGTTTGGTATTTATAGCAAACCATTCTGCAGGTCTGGCGGATACGGCGGACCCTTCAGGAGGGTTCCGCCCATGTATCCCCAAGGTACCGCCAGGGCTGCAGTTGGTTTTGCAATAAATCTTGCAAACCAAACAAAGTCACATCTCATTACTCTTGCAAACCAAACAATGTCACATCACAGAATATCAAGTCAAACACTAAACTTGCAAGTAACATCTAAGTAAGTCAAACACATTTCTTACCATAAATGTATATTGACAAAGCTTGCCCTAAATGTGATGTGACCTTACTATATTAAGAAATAAATATGATGTGACAAGACACTTTCTAGTTTAAGAAATAAAAACAATGTTTTGTTTAAAAGGAAATTCAAACATTGGTTAAACAAGACTTAAACACTTAAAGTGATGATTTACTTATAGCTAAACTTCATACTTTGTCATTAACAAAACTTAGCAAAGATCGTAAAATATAAATAACGTTTTTAGGCGATATTTGTATTAACAAAATAAATAAATAAATGGAAAATACCACCAAAATGTATTAAACTTGTCACAATTTTCAATTCTATGTACTAATCTTTTTTTTTTTTTTTCCTAAACAATTACTAAACTCTCTAAAAAGGTCTATTGTGTGTATCCGATGGCTGCCCCTATTGCCCTTGCCACGTGGATAATACACGATGAAAAATTTTTTTACAAGGATCTGAATATCCAAGTGGACATTCCACTAATAAAACTCTTATAATAATCCCCAATTTGGACCACACTTTCCCCTATTTCCGACACAAACCCTAATCCCCAATTTGGACCACTTGCTCGATTGATTGTCGTTTTCAGTGTTTCAGTTATAATAATCCATGCAACGGGTACAATATATGATATACTATTAGTTACCCACCTTGAATTGTGCAAATTTCTTGTTTTTTATGTAATTTTTTTAGGGTTATGTTGAAACAATACTATTCATATAAAAAAATAGTTTAATTTAGGGTTTTGTGTTATGTTATGTAGCATGTCATCTTCGTTGTCATCCTATTTGGTGTTTGATGTACATTTTGGTGGTACCTTTGAGTTCACTCCACTCAGGTATGTAAATGGGGTTGTTGGTGGATGGACAGTTAAAAAGGACAACAAACTCGACTTTAAAGTTGTTTGTAATCATTTAAGAAAACGCACAAATGACCCCCTTTATCAGTTGTTCTTTAGGCTGCCAGAATGTGAACTTGACAAGGGTTTGAAAATAATAGAGAATGACAAAGATTTGTCTTCTATGTATGTGTTTGCTGAATCTTATGGGCTTATACATGTGTACAGAGCACATGGGCCTCAGGAGTTAGAGCCATTTTACACTGAGAACATGACTGTGTATTTTTCTGATGATGAGGTTGAGTCTAGGAAAAAACCAGTAAAAGATGCTGGTAATATGAGTGTAGATGAGTTAATTGCTTGGGCTGAGGAGGAAGCAACTAGGACTAAGCAACTTGATAATAGTTTAGGAAATGGCCATAGTGGCAGTGTCAGTCCTTATCAGGGTAGTGGGACTCTATATAAGGGTAGTGGTACTCAAAATAAGGGTCATGGGTCTGTTGGTCAGTGTAAAGTGACTGTAGACAAAGGAAAAGCCATCATGGTACATGAAGCTAAGAAAGGTCAAATTAGAAAGGATCCTAGGAAGAGGAATGTTGGTATTGTAATAAATGAAAATGTGAACCCTTCATTATATGATTGTAGTGATTCTGATAGTGACATAGATTTGCAACAAATGTTTGAGGTTCCTCAAGACTATGATTCTGATAGTGAGTACTCTAACAAGTCTGTAGACTATCTATCAGAGGGTGAGGATGAGCTCATTTCACTTAGGAAAAGAAAGACTGAGGCAAAACTTAACCCTACACCAACTAAGCCATACACTAACACAGAAGAGCATCCTTGTCCTAGACCAACCAGGGTGTATGATGTAGCTGAGACTGACATTGTTAGAGATCATCAAGAGTATATGGATAACTTGATGTATCAGTTGAGACAAAGTGATGATGGGTTGACAGATCATTTTACTATCTTGGAGGCCAATGATGACAAGTATCCATCTCATGATAACCAGACCCATTGGAAGTTGAGAAAACCTCAGGTATACTATATGCCTTGGGAACATTATACTAATATTACTTACAACCAAATTATGTACTAAATATCTTGTTATCATTTGACAGGTTGGTGAAAAGTACATTAATGCAGAACAATTCAAGGAATGCTTAACTTTTTATGGTCTGGTAAATGGATACTCATTATGGTTCTATAGAAGGTCAACTGAACAGGTAATTTCCAAGTGTGGTCAAAGACCTGAAACTCTAAAGGATGCAGAGAAAGGTAAGCAAAGGAAGTGGATTAAATATCCAAGTGTTGGTAGGAATGAACATGGTGAATGCCCATTCAAATGCTATGCTAAAAAGATGGTTACAGAAAACTCATTCCAGGTCATCTCTATGACAGACAAGCATACATGTGTTAGGAGTTTTAAGTATGGAAGTTTAGTTAACTGCAAGTGGATAGGCAAACAATTTGGGAACAAGATTAGGCAGAATCCAGATATCAAACTACATGAGATTGCAGACCTTGTGTTGAAAAAGTATAAATGCACTATTAGCCCTGGTCAATGTAGAAATGCCAAACAATATGCTTTGCATGAAGGCCAGGCAACAACTGAGGAACACTATGCTATGATTAGGTCTTATGGTAAGGCAATATTGGATTCAAATGTGGGTTCCACAGTTAAGCGGGCAAATCGCATAAAAAGGTATCGAACTTACCTTCAATTTCAATTTAAGGTACTCATCTAATATTTTTTTAATTTAAGGCATCGAACTTTATTTTTGTTGCAATGTCGGGCATTTAACGGGTTTCCAGTCACTTTTAAAATGCTAGCCGGTTACCATCTTTTTCTTTCTTCTTTTTTTCTTATCCTTCCCAGCAATCCCATTTCCGGCGGCTTGTTTCCGGCCACCCTCATCTCAGATCTGATGAAAGTCGCATGCTTTTCGGTGAAAACAACATTTTCCGAGCAACCCATCCACCTTATGTGTTAGTGATGATTCCTTCCTAGTTCTTATCCCCATAGGGACCACTGATCACATATCGTTCAGATGGAAATGACAACATTGTGAACACGTGTGGGGACAATGGATCGTTTTTATTGTGGTACTCGACTATCACTTTGGTAGTTGGCACCATTAGCACTAAAGCTTGGTTGAAAGGACATGGGTCAAAGGCATGAGTTTGGCTGTGTGTGTGAAGCCATGAAGGAGACTAAGAAATAAATGGGGTTGTCAGGATATCACTTTGAAGAAGATAAAGAAAAAAAAATGGTGTTGACTTTTTCTTATTAAAAATCAGGATTACATACATGTACTGGATAAATGACCGGCAACCTTTTGTACAAGTAAAATCTTCCCAACATTGCAATAAAATAAAAGTTTGGTACCTTAAATTGAGAAAAAATAAGAAGAGTACCTTAAATTAGAATTGAGCATAAGTTCGATACCTTTTTATGCGATTTGCCCCAGTTAAGCTAGGTGTGACTGTTAATCCAGATGAGAAGACATACTTTGATAGGTTCTATTGTTGCTTTAGTGCATTGAAAAAGGGATTTATGTTGGGTTGTAGGCCTATAATTGCATTAGATGGTTGCTTTTTAAAGAAACCAAATGTAGGTGAAATATTAACTGTAATTGGAAGGGATGGAAACAATCACATATTTCCTATTGCATGGGCAATAGTCAATGTTAAGAATAAGGATAATTGGACATGGTTTTTAGAGTTGCTTGGGGAAGATATTGGTATGCCCAATGAGAATGGATTGACACTTATGTCATATCAACACAAGGTACATTCACATGTTTATTATCATACTTGTTTGTATTTGATATTTCACTTTCATTGACTATTTGTATATGCAGGGTTTGATTGAGGCTGTGAAAGATGTGATGCCATTGGCTGAGCACAGACAATGTGCCAAGCACATTTATGAGGGTTTCAGAAAACAATACAGTGGTGAAGAATTCAGACTATTGTTTTGAGCTGCATCTAAGGCAAGTTATCATGAGTTTTTCAATAAGATAACGCTAAAAATTAAGAAAGCAAACCCTGGTGCACATGAGTATTTACTAAAAAAAGATCCTAAAACATGGTCAAGAGCATTCTTTAGGCTAGGTACTAATTGTGAGGCTGTTGAGAATGGTTTTAGTGAGTGTTTCAATTCAGTATTGTTAGCTGTGAGAAATAAGCCTTTGATAACCATGTTGGAGTCCATGAGGGTTATTGTAATGGAAATGTTAAGTACTATGAGGAACATTATGGAAAAATGGGATGGTGGCATTTGCCCAAACATTCAGAAAAGGCTTGAGTACAACAAAGATAATCACAGGTATGTAAATTTTACTTTTGTTTACTCATTTAGATTTAGAGATACATATATTTTACAATAACTTATATAATTAATATTAAAATGTAGGTTTTGGCATGTCATTGCTGCTGGTGGGGACACATATGAGGTTAGAAATGGTTGTGATGCATTTAGGGTTGATGAGAATGTGGGTACATACTCATGCAGAATGTGGCAACTGTCAGGTGTCCCATGCTGTCATGCTATAGCTGTTATGTTAAGAATAAACAAGAGACCAGAGGATTATCTCCCAGCTTGTTTTAAGGTAAAAACCAACCATGAAATATACCACCAATACATGAATCCTGTTGACTTTTTGGCCAGACTCTAGCCAATATTCTAAAGTGTTACCACCAAAACCCAAAAAAATGCCTGGCAGGCCTAGGAAACAAAGAATAAGGGCAGCACATGAAAGGAAAAACCCTAGTAAAGTTTCAAGGTCTGGTGTGGTGATGACATGTAGTAACTGCCAACAAAAAAGTCACAACAGGTTATCATATTCTAATGACACTGTTTTGATACCACCAAAACCACCTGCTAGAAGAGGGAGACCAAGGAAAAACAACAATGTTGAAGCTGCAACAGGTGGTGTTGGAACTAGTAGAAGCAACTTAAACCAACATGTAGTACCACCTAGAGCAGCAAGTCAAGGTGCTAGAATTGAGGTTCCATTAGGTAATCCTACTAGTGCAGGTACATCAACTGTGGGTGTCAAGAGATCTTTGTTTCAAACAGGTTCAAGTGCAGGTTTACTAGGTAAAAGAAGCAGAAAGGTTACTGGTGATAGCATGGGAGTAAAAGCTACAAAAACAATTGCTTCTACTTCAGGAGTAGTTGGTCAAAGCCAACAACATGCTACACAAGAATTGCAGATAGTCAACATGGGAGAATTTCAGCCATCTACTCAACAATCTCAAGTGAACCAACAAGCTAACAACCAAGTCAGAGAAGCACAAGCTGGGAATGTGAGAGCAAGAGGAAACTTTGTTAGACCAAGACAACCTAGTCAAAGGATTTTACAAAAGAAGCTTGCCAAAAGTGTTCAAGGGGCTGGTTCTTCACATGCCAATTTACTACATGTGGATTAACTTTCAATAACATTTTATTAGATTATGTACCAACTTTGAAACTTTCCATACTAGCTGTCTTTTGTGTATGTGTATGGTGTAAAATACATCTATGATACTGTTATTTACAATGGTGTGCACAAATTTGGTTTATCTTTTTGTGAATCTGTATGTGGTGCACACCATTTATTTGTAGTATGTAATGGACTTATCATTTTCAAATGGTATTAATCTAATTAGTTTCTGTCTAATCAATGTCAATACAAGATAGCATAATATTCACTTCATACAGTGAAAAGGTTCATTACATATTGTTTCAAGATAAGACCAACATGATTATTGAAATGGTTCATTACACATCACATCTTTTTGCCCTTCTCCTTTCATCACTCTTTGGTCTTTTTTGGTTGCCAAGTTTTGATGCCATTGTCTTGAGCAAATTGTTTGTTAGGCAGCCCTAAAACCTGAACCCTCTTATCACCTTGTATAGTTTTGGATGATTCAGGTTTGATGACATGTTTAGGAGCTTTTTTCTTCCTAGCTTCTTCTTTTGTTCTCACTGACCCAGAATAGGAACTTGGAAAGTAGCGATCCCATCCACTTGATTCACTAGATTCACTACTGCTAATGTTAATGGTTTCTGGCAAAGAAACAACAAAGAAACTAAATAAACTTGTATTAACATTATAAAACATAAAGGTTAAGAGAAAGAAAATGCAATGTGGAAATGATCAGAACCTTTGCAATTGGAAGTCATTGTGATACTAGCTAAACTTGGTTTGTGGGAGTTTCTTGTTTTTTTTGGTTTATATACACAATGAGAGAAATACTTTACTCTTTAATAAATGGGAAAACCTATTGAAATGTGGCAGTGTAGAAAAAAACAGTGGCCAAAAGTGCTTTTGTTGCAGGCATGCAATGTTGCAGTCAATACCACTACTTTTATGAATTATGCAACCATGAGAAGAAATTCATGGCTGCAAATACCAAGGGCTAAACATCCTAGTGATGTTGACAAATGCATTACAGTAGCCAATGAACCAATAAACAACATAGTAACCAACACAATATCAATTACTATTATGCAATGAATGACTGTTATGCAATATCAATGACAAATGCATTGTGGTCAACCAATATCAATGACTGTTATGCAATGAACCAAAACAAAATAGTAACCAACACAAAGAAACAACAAACAATGTACAACCATAAACATAAATTTCATTAATTTATATTGTAGGTTTACAAAATACAAGCAAACACCAAATGGTAGATACCAATAACACCTACATTTTCCTTAAGCTAAAACTAGGTAACCTATTACAACACAAAGAAACAGCAAACACATACAAACCACACCAATTAGCCTGTCATTTGAGTTAATTTTTGCCTTAATACAAGCCAAATCATCCTTGACATCATAAAGCAATAACATTTGCTTGTTTGACTGATTTACCATAACCATTTCATTGTTTGAATCAATTGGAGTACCTCTTGTTCTGTTGAGGTTGTTCCTGAGTTCCTTGTTCTCCTCATGTAGATCAAACACAAATTTTTTATAGTAATCACTTGGAAGTTCGTCATCAAGGAATCTATACACTTTACACTTCCTCCTTTTATCTCGAATTGGACAACCCTTGAATCGTCTTCCAGGATTTTTAGGAGTCCAAGACACTTGAACAGGAATGGGGTATGGACATTTGCAATGAGTCAAATTGGAGACATCTTGGTGATATCCATGGTGAGAAGTAGCAGAAGATGAAGAAGGCATTTTTTTACAATTAGGGTTAGGGTTTGGTGGCGATATATGTGAGTATTATTGAGTGGGGGAAGAAATGGATTTGGGAGAAAGGATATAACGGTCCGTTTATATTAAAAATCGAAATAATAAAAATTTTCCACGTGGTACGGGCAGGCTTATGTGGCAGGGGCAGCCATCGGGTACACACAATAGACCTTTTTAGACAGTTTAGTAATTTTTTAGAAAAAAAAAAGATTAATACATAGAATTGAAAATTGTGACAAGTTTAATACATTTTGGTGGTATTTTCCCATAAATAAATAAATAAAATAAAATTAAAAATTATTATTGTTTGTTTTTGTTTTATGTCGAATCCAGGGTATTAATTCCTGAGACGATTTTTATTGGTGTCGAATCTAGTAATTTCCGAGATGACTTTTGTTGGTGTCGAATTTAGGGTTCTTATTCCCGAGACGACTGTTGTTGGTGTCGAATCTAGGGTTCTTACTCCTTAGACGACTTTTGTTGGTGTCGAATATAGGGTTCTTATTCTCGAGACGAATGTTTGGGATACTTTAGTTTATCATTCGGATACTTTGGTTATCCGTAAACAAAAAAATTAGAATAGAGGATACTTTGGGTTATCTCGTTTTATTTTGGTGTATTGTTTTAGTTTGCTTTCTTAGTTTTCTTCTTCAGTCCGAGTTTTCGCGATTTCGCTGCTCGAACTGCGAAGGAGTATTAGTGAATAAATAGGCCCAAGCCCGACTTGTGAGTTTGGTCCATTAGGATTATGGTTTATGTCTTGCACTATATATATTGTGCTTGAATAATAAATCATACCTACGGGGTTTTAATATTCTAACATCTTTTACATCTTCTCTTCTTTCCTAATTATTCTCGGGAAAAATGGAGGGGAAAAAAGTTTTATATATATGCATAGAGTTGAGTTATATTAAATACCAAACTTTTCTTACATACCAGGACTCATCCCCACCATCAATATAAAAATAAATCAATGGTTGAGATTAAAATAATTTTAATATTTCACTCATCTTTTATAATTTAAATATCTCTTAAACCGTTAGTCGTTAAGTGAAAATAATTACACCACCGCGACGAGCATTTAATTATCTTTCTATAGACGGGCACTTTGATATACTTTCGACAAAAAAAAAAAAATCATTTTTTTACGTTTTTTTCGTAGCCGAAAAAATCACATGTGATATATCACAATTGATATGTAATATCACATGTGATATTAGTGTAATATCACATGTGATATTAGTTTAATATCACATGTGATATGTAATATTACATATGATATATCACATGTGATTTTTTCGGCCACGAAAAAAAAAAAAAAAAAAATTGTCGAAAATATGTCAAAGTGCCTATCTATAGAAAGATAATTAAATGCTCGTCGTAACGGTATATTTTTTTCGCTTAACGATTAGCGGTTTGAAAAATATTAATATTTGAAAAAAAAGGGATGAAAGTGAGTTTTTAAATTGTTGGGATTAATCTCATCCATTAAATCAAATAAAGATGGAGGGTAGAGATTATTCTCGTAAAAAAAGTTTGATCCTCAAATGATCTTACACCATATGCATATAGTGTTGCAACACATAATATATTGTACACAAATAAAATATGTGAATTTTCAAAAGAAAAAGTTACATAATTGACTTGCTTAATGCTGTTACAAATTCATGATTCAGATCATTTAGAAATGTTACAAACTAAAAAAATCACAGTTCTTTATATCTAGTTTATTATGAAGATACCAAACATTCAATAAAATGGCCGATTACTTTGCTTACCAAAAAGTCCTCGACCATAAGTACACGAAATTAGTTCAACAAGAAGCGGAAACTGCAATGTCACAAAACACGTAATAGGTAAACATGACAATGCAGCTATCGGGATAAGTATCCACTCTTTCCCTTGGCCAAACAGAAGATACAAGGATGCACCAAAAGCTATCATCATCGAGCATGTGGACACAAACAATGTCGAGAGGCCCATTATTAGTCTTGATGGTAATGTGAAGAGAAAATCTTCTTCGGCATAACGGGCAGTGAGGATTGATAGAAACAGTAATAATGATGTTGTGGATGTGAAGAGAGAGATTGCATCTGCTACAGCAAATATCAGGAAGGATAACTCTTTCGCATATATTGGGTGGCCTGTATCGCCACTGTTACCACCTGGTATTGTAATGGCTGCTGCGAATACTATTGTGGTGATGAGTCCTGCTGTTACTGTGTACGAATCAGCCGTCTTTTTCATCCATTCTTCTCCTGCTTTCACGAGTTTTTTGTGTTCTTTTCTGAATAACATCTCGGGTGTCTTCCCGTCTTTGTTCTTTTCGGTTCTGTACTTTGGATGCACGAAAGCCTCTACTTCCTGCACCGAAAGAATTTATCTATTATTGAAGTAATGTATTTCTATGATCATATTAGGGGAGCTAATTATTTACATAACAAACAACTACGCGTTTACGGACAAAAAGTCTTATGGCTTAACCCAACATGATCAGTACCAAAAAAATTACACGTTTTGACCCATAACCAATCAGCCGGAGCGACCCATTTTGCCAAGTTAAGGCTAGAAAATTTTGCCATATATAAAAGATATTGCAACTTTCATGGGATGTAAAATACTGCTAAACTCCCATGGTCATATTATGGGGGGGAAAATGTTACCTTAAACCACTGCAGTTCCCGCTGCATTTGTAATGCTGCTCCAGAAACAAGATTGAGTTTGTGTCGAGGTGCTAACTTTCCCGCAAGGTGCAAGAGATTATTATTGTCTGGGTCTTTAAGAGTCTTGTGAAAATGTTTATGGTCACTCATTTGATATGTCAAATTGTAAACCGTTTCGCATCTATGAATTATGGCCAATTGGATCAGGAAATGACCACTTATATCACTGTACCAAATTGCTTGTGGAAATGTATCAGCAATTTCCTGAACAACCTCATAAGCACCATTGCTTGCTGCCTCGACAATGGGATTAGCATAATGGGTACTATTTGATTCGAGATTCAGAGCGCTGATTTCTTGGCATAGCAATTTCACGAGTGCAACAGCTTGATGATGGACGACCTTCATCTTCTGAATATGTGTAATACGTGGCACTAAATCAAATAAGATCCAAGATTAGCTATTTTAAACTTTTTTTTTTAGTTCACTATTGGTAAAGAAGGAATCATTGATACTCACCGGTCTTACACAGAAATTTCCGGATAACCGAACTGGTTTTTTGAAGATCTACACCATAATGAAATTCGATACTATTATATAACAAGTTATCAACTATGATGTGAGATAAAATCGGAGCCGCAAAACAGATGGTGAAAACGAGCAAACGTAAATGATGAAAAGTTTGTTGCAAACCTGAACTGTGGAAGTTCATCTTCCCATGCTTCCTATTTGAGTCTAGATTTTCCCACTTCAAAGGAACATCTGTCACAAGGAACAAAAGGTACAAGATTTATTTATTTTGACCATAACATTTGTTATTTTAAAGGTCTCGCTAACTTGGAAGTGAAAAGTCGTAAATTTGAAATTCATAAAAACGGGGTGAAGGAGAAATGGTGTAAATAATTCGATGTAGATGGCCTCCTCTTGTGAATGTAGTAGAATAGTGTTTAGTTTGTTAACATAACAGAAGATAATTCATTTACACCATTTAGCATACTTACAACTGTTGTAAGTTATTTATCCGCGCATCAGATAAATGATACCAACAATCACATCTAGATGTGGCACAACGGTTAATTGTAACGAGTCAAACTGGGTAATTTCGAAACAGGTTGATTTGACTCGAGTCACCCCAATGAACTTTTGTCCAAAATTATTAATTTTCATAAAATTGTTACGTTATGATTGCAGAAACTTTGTTTATTCAATAACATTCTACATTTTTTAATTAAATGAAATCAATCCATTCATAAGCAAAAGGGGAGAAAGTTCCTCGTTATTTTTCTTTATATCACACTATAAAAGAAAATGAACTAGAACCTTACATTTATAGATCAACCTATCGATGAAATTCAGGCGGCATCCACTCTCAAAGGCATCAGCTTTTCTTGCTATAGCCATTAAAGGAGCATCAACATTATCAGATGGTTTCGTTGTAGCCAATTCAGGATAGCGAGTGCATAAATCAAGTGCTGTATCTGTCAAAAAATTAAATACCGAAAACAATTTAACACTTTAGACATGTTACATGTATACTAGAAATTGTAACGAAAACATGTAGCAGTGTAACTCACCGAAATATCCTGCAAAAATAACATTAGACAGAAGCGTAACGCCC
The DNA here is from genome assembly GCA_030686995.1 of Artemisia argyi. NCBI lineage: Eukaryota > Viridiplantae > Streptophyta > Magnoliopsida > Asterales > Asteraceae > Artemisia > Artemisia argyi. The sequence continues at coordinate 63,885,288 of CM060687.1, forward strand.
ATGTTACCAGTGAATGCGCTAGGAAGCTGGTTGTCTTTCGTGACATCCAACAAATATAAAAATGTTTCTCTGTGAGAATTAATAAGAGCTCTATGGATTGGCAATAGCCCGTCAATGTCCTCAGCATACAACAACATTGGGTTTCTATTCACCAAGATCTCCACAGCTGCGGTGTTGCCAACAACAGCTGCGATATGAAGAGGTGTGTATTTTTCTGAAGAAGTAAGCATTTTTAGTAATGATATTGGTGAAATTCTTTCCACCAATTTCTCAACAAATGTAATGCCTTGCTTTCCGGTCCCAACTGCAATGTGGAGAGCAGTGAAACCGTATTTATTGATGTTGGCTGTGACTGCTTTTTCATCTCGATCAATAATATATTGTGCATCGTCCCAGTATCCTCTAAGAGCGGCTTTATATAGTGGCAGGTATGCACTTACATTTGCGGGTGGTTCTGTCAAACATTTTATAAAAATGCTATTACAATCATGTATGCAAAAATATGAAAGCTAGGAATTTTAAAGGTGTACTAAAAACAAGTGGAACCTAATTTTTTATAGACAGTTCATTTTCGTCATACACTTGGATAAACAAACAAGTATTTCCTGAAATTTTTATGTAACTTTTTTCCTATATAACAATTTACAAAAAATGAAAAAACGATAAAGAGTTGTATGGAACATTATAAAACCAAAACATTTGTCTTTGGTTCTGCATATGCGGCCAACCTTTTTCCCAAACTCTGTTACACTAAAGTTGTAAATACTACAAAGGGTGTTGTTAAGAAATCTAAAGAGCACATGTTATGTTAACTTCAGTGTTATCAAAAGGAGTTGCCACATCAACATGATACTTAGAATGACACTCAGCCTATTTTTACCTGAGACCCACTAAAACACACACATACAAAAAAATTATTAACAAAAAAACCAGACAAGCAAGCATTTATAGTGTTGTTATGTTAATATTGAGCTATAACACCAAAGATAACTTCTCAAGGGGGTGTGGTAACTTGAGTGCCGTGGGGCATTACGACAGGCGAACTTGCCCACACCCCATATGCTAATCAGTACTTTTCAAAATAAACACTTCCAAGTTGCTTGTATAAAACAGCTTATTTCACTAAAAAATAATCTGATAAACATTCTGTATAAGCAATCCCGAACACCTTCAAACTGTTCATTAACCATAGCAAAACGCAATCAGCGTTATTTTTTATTTCTTTTCTTTCAAGAAAAGCAATCTTGAACTTTTTAGATGAACAAAATGTGTATTCTTATCTACCAATTCTTGGGTCATATAAGTTGTTTTCAAAAGACAGTTTGAGATTCCTTATTTGAGTTATTTCCAACTCATCATTTAAAATTTACAAGTTTACCATTAGGGAGAAATAAGTTGTTTTCAATAAGCTGATTGTCTGTTTGTGCTTATAAGCATAAGTTGTTTGCATATCCCAAAAAGTTTAAGTGCATAATTTATCTATCCTTATCCCAAACAACCAACCTATCACATACACTTTTAATCTACTCGTTACTCAAATAGTTTGTATGTTTAAAACATGAACCTTTAGACCTAAAAATTTGATTAGTGGATTTAAAAAATTGGTTGGTGAAAAATGATGAAAGAGAATAAATGTATTACACTTGCATAAAATGAATGGATTAAGTATGACTTTAGATTCCTTGTTAGGCATAAATAACAATACTCATTTTTAAATCATTATACTACAAATTTTGTTGTTAGAAGGGAAAATTAGAAAAAAAAGATAATAATACTAATAATAAATAAATTTATAATTTAGAAAATTTACGAATAATGATAATATATATTTGTTACATAAAAAGTTATTTAATTTTTGACTATTAATCTGAAAATATATTTAACTTGCCATTTTTTTCAAAGTGTTGTGTTAGTGTAGCCAACTTTTTTTTTTCTTTTTTTCCCTACTGTATACTGAATTTTGATTATTGTATGTATTTTGTGACCATTTTACATATATATTGTATTTTCTAACCACCCTATTAACACGGAAGGGCAAAATGATAATTGTACATTAACAAAATATATAAGAAGATCCAAATTCAAAATTTAGTTATACAATAGCAAAAAGTAAAAGTTGGTTACACAATATTAGAAATAGTGTAAAGTTAGATATGTCTTTAGTAAAAAAGAAATGTTGTGTTAATCGAGTCGGGCTAGTTGGGTTAGGGTCAATTCGGGTCGGGTCAAAAGTCGGGTTGAGGCAAAAAATTACATACCCGAACCCGACCCTATTTGAGCTTAGGTTAGTTGTGTTCGGGTCCACTCGGGTCGGTTAATTTAGGTTCAGGCAACCCAAATATGAGTAAATTGGTCATAAAAATGACGATTTGTTCTAAGTTAGATACATAATTTTAAAAAAAAAAACATATATTTAAAAAAAAATCTGGGTCAAACAGGTCGACTAGAACCCGAGTTAGGCAAATATTTTCAACCCGATACCCTACCCTATAGTTAGGCAAACCTTTATACATTTAGGTTCGGATCAACCCGAATATAAGTAAATTGGTCATAAAAATGCCTAATTGTTCTAATTTACCGGTAGATATATATATATATATATATATATATATATATATATATATATATATATAGTGAGACTTTCTTGCGAGAAATCTCTAGAACCACCAAAAACATACATGCACGACTTCAATAATTGTATTTTTGTACATATGTTCTAAAAACAACATACATGTTTTAAGAAAAACATAGTTGTTCTAAAGAATTTGATAAGAAATTGGAAATACAAAATTTTTCTTCGAAGGTGTGCATGTGTGTTCTTATAAGGCGTGCAACGACAATATTGTGGCCGTGTGTAAGGTTTTTGTGAAAAAAGAGGATGAGTTCATGATGATATTGAAGAACATTGGTGGATACTTACGATTATTGATGATTTGCATGTATTTTTATTTTATTTTAAAAGGCGTGCATGTATGTTTTTTGTGGTTCTCTCAGTTTTTGAAGATAAAAGGGTTCGGGTTCGAGAAAAAAACACGACCCGGACTCGAACCCGATTAAGCCTATTCGGGTTCGGGTTCGAGTCCGGGTCGTGTTTTTTTTAACACCCTTAAAGCATCCACAATTGATGAAATTCTGAAATGGTTTTCTACATTCAATCAAAAGCTTTTTGAAAAACTTTTTTACAAACTTGGTAAACCTCAAGTTTTTCCTTCAGGCTTTAGTCATTAAATGTATTATGCAATAAATGTACTTGATGCATCATACTCTCCTCGTCTCGAAATTATTACCCACATTTCTATTTTGAGATGTCTCAAAATAATTGTCAATTTTTTATTTTAAGTAAGAAAAAGATAATTGGTTTTTCTAACATGTTCCCTTAGGCACATGTTAAAGTGGGCCTAGGTGTCCTGTTTTATGGATTTTTGTCATTTTCTAAATTAAAAAAATATTTTTGGTGTCCTTTTTGTAGATCCCTAAGGTAAAAAGACATCTGGCCCACTTTTTAACATGTGTCTAAGGGCACATGTTAGAAAAACCCATGATAATGACTATTTGTGTGGTTAAGATTTAAAGTGGTGCTACTTTTATTAACTTTATCTACTAACAATAATTTCGAGACATAGGGAGTAGAGATGTTTTAGGAGATTATTTAATAAATTAAGTAGTTTGAAGATATTACTAAATTGATAGATTTTTGTGGAACTGGAGCAAAAGTTTGATTCACTCATTAAACGAAAAAGAAACAGTAGGTGGGGGGTAGGGGCCTATGTAATTGAATAAGAAAAGTTTTAAGTTTTACCATGTTGGCAATATTCATCTGAGTCCCAAGAAAAGCTCTTTCCCAACCCACTTAACTTCTTCATACTTCCATCAAAAGAACCCGATGTAACCGAGTCACCTTTTAAGTCAATCTGTTGCGACACACCACGTATCGGTGGACTTCTCATCAACCCACCATGAAACTTCAAATCATAACCTCCAGTACCCTCCATTTCTTCCTTCACACCTCCTGATTGCAACATTAAAGGACTACTGTACAAATCTTCTAAACTGTCCCATACATCTTTAGCTGTTTTCAGTGTTATGATGCTCATGCTACCAAGTACATCTTCAGATAAAGAACACAGTATCCAGCCGCGTAAAAGCACGTCGGTTCTTCGCCATGCATGAGAATCTTCTGCCATGTCGTCGTTGATGAAACCGAGCAGGTCGTGAGCTTCGATGAGACAAAGGAACTGTGTTTTCCATATGAGGTAGTTTTCGTGGCCGGTGAGCTTTACGGAGATGAAGTTGGCGAGGTTGACGCTGTACGGATATGGCGGTGGTGGTGATGATGTTGTGGTGGTGGAAGACATAGTAAATTGTAAATGGGCAGATATGTGTCTACGTCTGCCTGCTTTGTGTGTTTATACCTTTAGAAAATTGCATCACTCTAACTAATATTAGACACTTAATTATTACTGTAGTGTAGTATATGTTTATAGGTGAGGGCAGCGGCTTGACTTTATATTATAAAGCCACGCAAAAGATAGAATTTATTATTGCAAAAGGACAAAGACCGTGTTTGTTAGAAGCAGCATCTCTGATAGCACTCCCATTCATAACACGGGTTAAACTTTAACACAGTGTTATGTTATCGACACATCAGCTTTAAAACTTTCATCTTAACTTACAAAAAAGCACCCCCAATTATAACTCAATATTAACTCAACAACAATTTACAAAAACACTCCTTCATTTAGAGGAGAAAGTGAATTAATTTTTTTTTTTTTTTTTTTTTTTTTTTTTTTAACAAACACTACCTTAACGCTGGGTTAAGGCTTTCACACGCCGTGTTAACGCGACCTTAACTCAAGACCTCACATCCATAACGCGACCTTAACGCTGGGTTAAAACCCCATTAACGCGGATATCACGTTATTGTTGGGAATACCCTAATATTAAAGGCACCAGAAAAACCACCCCACACATCAACATCAGCGCCATATTAATTTTTTTTCTTCAGACACCACCTAAATAATACTTAGACCAAACACACTTAGTAAAACACCCCTTTTTCTTCATTTCTTTCTTTTCTTTTTTCTTCAATTCTTTCGCTCCGAACATGGACCAAAGGGAGAGGGAGGCGAGGTGGCGGATACGTCCTTGTGGTTGTGAAGTAATATAGGAGACGAGTTTTGTTGGGGGTGGACACATAAGTTGTCCAGGGGGTGGACACCCATTAATTTTAGTCTAAACTCTAGCCAAAATCCGTTGACCACTTCTTAAAAAAAACATTAAAAAATTAGTCTTTTTAAAAATTAACAAAGCTCACCACTCTTTTACCAAACGACTATTAAAACTCAAAATGCTTATTGCTCACCGCTCACCATTTCAAAAAGCTTCACACCGCTCCGTGCCAAACATACCCAAATAAATCAAATTAAATTTATATATATTTTAACTTTTTAAATATTATATTTTTAGAGATTCAAATAATATATATATATATTAAGTTTTACATATTATATTTTCTAAGACATTCAAATAATTTGACCATCTATACATTCTACTCATTTTTAAGAACTCATATGAATTAACTTGAGCTATTAGAAGCTTATAGGTAATAAAAGTTTTCAAACATTTTGTGTTACAAATAAATCTTATTTTATACAATAATAATTTATTTTATGAGCTAAACTTTAGCATTTTATCAAGGGATAATGATTTTTAAATGTATCCAACTTGTCACGTTTTATTGAGTTGTGTATCGAACTTTTAATTTTGCTAACTTGGGGTCTAAACTTACTAATCTTTGCTAACTTGTGTACTAACGATGTGTTTAAGGTTTTCCATTAGAGTTATTTACATAAATCGTCCTTCTCGTTAGTACCAAATTGCAAAATAAGTCCTAACGGTCGTTAAATGAGTAATGCCACGTGGCAATGCCACATGGCAGCCGGTCAACAACCAATCAACGCTGGTTAATGGTAACCGGTGTCAGGTCAGGTCAGGTCGGGTGCCACGTGGACCACTCACGTGGTGACATGTGGCATGAAGTATATATACCCCTTTTGTCACAGCTGAGGCTCGAAACCGGGTCTGTTGTGTGTGGGGTGAGTGTGTTTGCCAAGTGAGCTAGCAAACACCTCAATAATATGACACAAACTTTAATATATAGTAACATTCAATAGCTGACAGTCCGTTTTATATAAAGAAAAAGTCAAATTAGCAGAGTTTTGAACCGGTTCAAAAATAAATGAAAGTACCGTCGGACTCGTTTTTAGTGCTCTTTCCAATGGTGTGCTCGGGGAATTTTTTCGACTTCTTCTAAGCCTTGTAAAATGCAAAAACGTCATCGAAATTTATCCGAAAATCACCGTTTTTGCTTTGTTTTCAAACGCTTGTACCTGCAATAATAACACATTCAAAATATATTTTCAATATAATTTAGCATCTTTCATGTTTATTAGTTCGTTTTATCGTGTTATCGAGTATAAAAATGATATTATCGAGTATAAAAATGATGTTATCGAGTATAAAATGATGATAATATGGACTAATAACCATGAAATATGCTAAATTATATCGCAAATATATTTGGAGTGTGTTATTATGTCTTGCATGTACAAGGGTTTGAAAACAAAGCAAAAACAGTGATTTTCGTATAAGTTTCGACGACATTTTTGTGTTCTACGAGGCTCAAACGAAGTCAAAAAAATTCCCCGAGCACACCATTGGAAAGAGCACGAAAAAATGAGTCCGACGGTATTTTCATATACTCTTGACCCTTCCTTAAAGGACCCGGACCAAAAGTTAATTGAACCTTTTTATACTAAAAATATGGACTGGATCAGTTATACTATAAGAATATAATTTGCGTATATTAAATTGAAGGGCTGCTCTAGCACAGCGGTGGCACCCTTCCTTCTCCAACGAGAGGTCCTGTGTTCGATTCCCAGCAGACGCAAAGTGAGTATATATACTCACTGCCACGTGGCACCCAACCCGAACACATATCCGACCCCGACCCGTAATCTGACCCGACTTGACCCATTATCCGAACCCGATGCCACGTGGCACCACTCATGTGGTGACCCATAAGGACTAACTGCTAGAGTTAGTGGCTAACCACAAGGACGTTTTATGTAAATAATGCTAACTGACCGTTAGGACTTATTTGCAACTTGGTAATAACGAGAAGGACGATTTATGTAAATAACTCTAACAGAAAACCTTAAACACATCGTTAGTACACAAGTTAGCAAAGATTAGCAAGTTTAGACTCCAAGTTAGCAAAATTAAAAGTTCGATACACAACTCAGTAAAACATGGCAAGTTGGATACATTTAAAAATCATTATCCATTTTACTAAACACAATTAAAGCATTGGGTGTGATAACGTGTGGGTGACGTCAAATCTAGGTCGACACCATTTGGCTTGAGCCAAACCGGCCCCACGCCAAAGTCCAAGACAAAGTATTGGCATACACCAACTGCAATTATTTATTTATTTATTTATTAAGTTTTAATTTATTATTATTATTATTATTATTATTATTATTATTAAGTATGGTAGGCTTCAAAAAAGTTGTTTTGGTTTGAGTGACGAGTGAGAGAGTATTTTAGTATGTAAGTGATAAAAAGTGTGAAAAATAAGAATGCTAAAATCCGTTCGTATCCGACCAGGATAAATAGAATTGGTTTGACCTCTTGCTCGAAATTACTAGCTTTTTGACTTGAGTCACTACACTCAATGTCATATCATATGGTAATTGACTTGTATACCGATGTTTGTAAATTGAAAACACACACACACACACACACACACACACACACACATATATATATATATATATATATATATATATATATATATATATATATATATATATATATATATATATATATATATATATATATCACAACTATTCACCTCTTTGAACATTTACATTTCCTCTCACCAATTGCAATTCGCCTTTTATGTCAAGTTATCTAAGGCTTGTGACACTGGATCAGAAATAATCGATCGAGAGGATCGATCGATCGATCTGTGACATCAAGCGCACCACTGTGGTGGTGTTTGTTGAAATCGATCGCCGGCATGTATTTTGCATAATCGATCGTAGTAACGAACGATATTTGTAGCATGAAAATTTGATACAATCCCAAATTAAAAAAAAAAAAATAAAAAAAAAAAAAAAAAAATAAAAAATAAAAAATAAAAAATTACCGTTTGAAAAAAAATATATAAATACCCAAATCAAACCCACTTTCAAACAACAAATCAAATACAAAAAAATGGCTTGTAAACTTTCCCACGCTGTCAAACAAGTTCAAAACTATGTCCAAAAACAAGTCGAAATAGATGACAAGGAACGCCAAGATGCAATTATCAAAGTTATTAAGAAGTTTGAGCTGGCGAAGTTACGCAAACAACGCCTGAGAACACGATACACAGAGTGCAAAGATATCTTTGTCGACAGAAAATATGTGATCGACCAGTTTTTGTACAATGAGTTTCGCAAAGACGCTGATGTTGTTGAAACATTGTGGGGTTGTGTGTATAAGATAGAGAACAAAAAATCCAACAAGATACGTTGGAGTTTTGAGGAGAATGTGGTAGCTGCTGATGCACCACAACAGCAACAACAATTTATGCAAGGTGCATCAAGTTCATCTGCACCAAGAGTTGTTGAGCCACAACAACAACAACCTCATCTTGATCACTTTCAGCTAAGTTTTGAGGAAAATGTGAAACCTGCTGATGATGGCTGGAACTCTGAGGATGAGCGGGAGCTGAGCAGGTTGGAAGCTCAGATCGAACAAGAGAGGTTTGCGAGCTTTGATCCTTACGACGACGGTTACGACTCCAACAACTCTCAAACCTGGGATCACCCAGATTATAATTGAAGTTTTAGTTTTTAATTTAGTATTGTAATGTTTTAATTTCTGTTTATGTAACGTTTATGTTTTTATTAATAAAAAAGTTAAAGATCTCGCCTGCTATTTGATTTTTGAATTTAAAAGATCCCGCCTTCTATTTGATTTTTGAATTTAAAATGTATCCCGCCTTCTATTTGAATTTTGAATTTAAAAATATCCCTCTTCTTATATTATCCCCTATAAATAACATACCATACAATACTTTTCTTCACACACCCCTAAAGCATTTCACAATGAATAATCGTTGGTCAATGGAAGAAGAATACTTGCTAGCTACCGTATGGCTTGAAGTTCACGATTCCAGAGGCCTTGTGAATGGACGTTCTTTTTGGAATGAAGTTACACAAAAGTTCAACGATCAGACTGATGGTGAGCACCGTAATAAAAATAGTATTACGGCTTGATGTGTGTCAATTATAGTATATATTTATTTTCCGAAGAAATACTTAGGAAAGTATTTCCCGGGTCGTTCTCCCAACGAAGGTTTGAATGAATTTCGAATAATCGAATTGAGAATCGTGTAGTGTAAAGTGTAAAGTGAAAAGTGATTGTGAAATTCAAATTATGAAAAGATATAGCGAATATGCAAAGAGTACAAGCTATATATGCACAAAAGTCTAAAACGTAAACACGGAAATGCAAACGTAATTTTAAAACGTAACGTACGAAATAAAAAGCGACTTTTATTTTAAAAATGATCCTACAATTGTGAAACAAATTTCTAAAAATCTTAAACTATTAAAGAGAATTTTGAGAAAAATAAAAATATTTTTTTGGCTTTTTATTTATTTTCTATGATTTATTTTCTATTTTTGTAATTTTAAATGAATTAAAAATTGAAGAAAATAGAAAAATAAGGTGGAAAAATGAAAATTAAATTCTAAAAATCCTAAAATATTATAAAAAAATTTCTAAAATTTTTTTTGTATTTTTCACAGCTTTTTATGAATTTTTATTGATTTTTGCTATTTAAAAACTATTTAAAGATGAGTAAAATCAAAAGAAAATTAAGAAAAATACTAAAAATGCTAAGAAAAATCTGGAAAAATTCCAGAAAATCAAAAATAATAAAAGTAACTCAGAGAAAAATTTTGGAATTAAAATAAGCTAAAAAAGTGCTTATTATGTTAAACTGCTTATTCACAAGTGCTTATTTATAAGCATTTGTGAGCAAAACCTTATGAAATCCTTTATACAGACTTATGATAATGTAATAAGCTCAGAAATGCAAAGAAAATGATCAAGTATAATCACATATAACCACAGAATGAAAGATTTAATGCAATAAGCTCAAAAATTAAGCTCACTTCTATAGCAGAATAAGCACACAATGTACCAGAAGCCAAGTTATGAAGCACAATACTAATTCAACACAAATAAGACTCAGCCACATTTATCAATCTCAAAATCAAGCTCAAATGAATATTTGCAGGCCTTAAATTCATAAACAGACCCTGTCTCAATTAGTCAAATAAGCAAGAGCTTAAAGCACTCCCAATAAGCTCTAAATGGCAATCTTATGGGGGCAAAAGACAAGCTGAACAACTTAGAAACAAATTCAATCAATTATATGACCTAATACTACTGTTTGCTACTTAAATTTCAACCTAGTTTAGCAGCCTGTGGAAGCATGAAATCTGAAACAATTGACTTTTAAATTCATATACTACTTTGACCAATTACAACTTCTCTAGATTAAATCTACTCCTGTATGTTGTATTTAACTAATATTAAACTGGATTAAGCTATTTCTAACTAAATTGCTACTACCACTAAAATTACTCTAACTAATTCTACTCAATCTCACAGTTAATTAAATTTCAAACCAACTTTGACTATTATAGTTATCTTACACTATTTGTATGAACTAAAGACCTATTATTACTCTTATGTAACTAATGAATGACAATTAAACAACAATACAATAACAACAACACTCAGCAAATGATAAATCCAAACACCCCCTTATACTGCAGTTCTAACTACAACAACCTGTTATGAGCTTCCAAATTCCAAATCAGTGAACCAGTCAGCTAACTTATCACAAATATGAATCAATAAGACAGTAAACTTACACTAAAACTGACTCAAATTTAGTTTTACAATTATTCTAAACAAGCTAAGAATTACATATCCAAACTGAAAACAGATAGAACAAAGATCAAATAAGCTCCAACTATATCAATTACTTAAACTAATCACTAACTAATATAATGAAACAATAACAACAACTACAGTAACAAAATTAACTAATATGCAAAGAATTAGAACTAGAAACAGAAATCAAAAACTTACAAAGTTCTACCCCCTCAGCATGAACAGAGAGGGATCACTATGTTTGCCTGTCTCTGGACAGGCTCAACTTTTCCAATTCTGATATGGCCTGTCAAATTCACCTCAGATCATCAAATTAACCACTGCAGTTGACTTCCTTTGACCAACAGGCTAATTAACTATTGAACTTAACTCACTCTCACAGAAGCTATACAGAGCTTATATGAGATGTACAAATCCACAAACAAGTCTATTTAAAAACTGAATTCAACAAATTCTATCTCTATATTTTTAAAAAATCTTGATTTTCTGTTTTTATGAAAGCTATTTAAAATGTGATAATGATAGAATTGAAAGCTAAAGTAATTTGTAATCAAACAAGATCTTAAACTGATATAAGAAATGAACAATAGCAGAAATAGTAACAAGTTGAATTGATTTTAACTAAAAACTAATTTCATTGATAAATAAAGAAATTACAATTAAACTACAAAGCTACACTAATACATCAATAGAAATTTTGGCAGAGTTTTGCTATCCTAAAAACTCCACACCCATTACACTGATCCTAAGCTTCTATTTATACTACAAGAGAGAGAATTCTAGAAAGAGTGCTCACGGATTGCCAGCTTGGAAATCCGTGTGATATGTGCTTCTTCAATGCCAATCTGAGCCTTTGATCATCTCCTCATGATTGCCCAATCATTTTAAGCCTTTGGATTGAATTGTGTGACGCGTTCACACCAATGATAACCTGCCACATGTCCATATCTGTGTTTCTTCGCTGCTGAAACCCTCTGACGAGACCTGACATCTTCTAGAAACCCTTTTGATTGTACTAAAATACCCTTAATTGTGGTAATTGGAAGGGTGGGGTAATTAGGGTTCTTAGTTACTGTTTATTTATGGGAAAAAAGGGTGAAATTGGGAGCGGGTAAATGGGGTGTTATTAAATTTGTTGACCCTTTTGACTTTGACCCTGGTTGAAAGATGGGCTCGGGTTTTCTTATTTGTGGATTGGGCTTGGGAATTTAAGGAATGGTTGGGCTTTGATATAATTGTTTGGATTTGTAATTTGGACCAACTTTGTATTATTTAACAAATAGGGGCCAAACGTGTATAATCTGAAACTTCAAGGCCTGTTTCTGTCATAATCCCAAATTATCTCAAAGGACTTAAACTGCCTTTTCTCAAATCTGTAAGGGTTGTCTTTGGCATTTCACAAAATATTTCTATCAAGGACCATAAATGCTAACTTCTGAAATTTGAGGGACTATAAATGACAATCTCATGAAACTTCGTCTCGGGATCAAATCTGATAAATCTCATATCTCTGAGGACTTCTAAGGCTCTGGATTGACTTTCCTTGACTAATCTGCACATGCATCTACTCTCGTGCCCGTTTTTGCTTGTTTCTGATTGTTTTTCGTCTTTTAACGAGATATCCGTACCTGCACGTTCACAAACATAAAACATACAATTCCTTGGCATTTGTTAGCTTATTTAGTCCATTTGGGTCGGTATTTGGCCATGAAATGGTATGTGAATTAACACATACCAAAATCCCCAAACTAAGGTATTGTCGTGTCCTCACGCAATGTGATCAATTCACGCTTTTGGGATAAATAATTTCAAAACTCTTCCTACTGACTTTGTAAAATAGCAAGGATGTTCGAAAAAAGTAATAAAATCATTTATTCCCGAAAACGCTCCGTTTTCCAAAATTATTTTTTTATTCCTTTATTCCACTTTCACTTCTATTTTTGTACTTTTCATTCTTTATACTTGTGACGGTTTGTTGAACTTTCATTATTTTGCAATAATTATTAGGGTCAACGAGTAGAAACATTTCTATTTAAGAAATGACCATACGGATAAAAATCGTCATCCTTGATTTTTCACGAGCTCCCAAACTAAGCGTACAAACGAGATCACAGCTTATCTATAAATTAGATGCTAACACTACTCATAAAAGTTACTTGTGAAAACTCCTTACTCCCATGTCCTAGGTTTTTGTATCTCAATATTTTATTTTTGTTGAGAAATGAATTGCTTCATATTTTCTCTTTTCATTATTTTTTAGTCCGATAGTGACACCTAAGTTTAAACGATAAGTAGTTATTCATTTTCTCTTAAGAACCACTGCAATAGAAATTCAGTCCACATCAAGGAATTTTGGTACATACAATATCATAGATATAAGTTGCGGAGTACTACACGTGCACCTCATGTGTCCAATTCAGAATTACACACATGTACCTCACGTGCCAACAACTTATTTACATTCAAACTCTTGTTCATCATAACTTTCAACTTACTTTTTTTTTTTTTTTTTTTTTTTTTTTTTTTTTTTTTTTTTTTTTCATTTTTCACTTTTTTCACTTTTCTCATATTTTTCACTTTTTTCTTTCTTGACTTTTTCTCAACATCAATGGAAGCTTATCAGGTAGCTCCAAAACCACATAGATAATCAACTTTTGACTTTTGATTTTTTTCACTTTTTGCTCTTATTTTTTATGTTCCTTGATATGTACCCAACTTCTAAAGCAAAAATTCTCTTAAGAAAACAAAGACCTAAATATTATTCAAACCGAAATACCACTAATTAACCTAGAACATCTATTATATATGGGTGACGTATCTGATGGGAGTAAAAAAACATAAGTACCTATAATGAGCTCTAAAGAGAACCACTACTCCACGTTTAGCATCTAACTTCTAAATAAACTCTATCATTTCTCGCTCTTCGCAATTTAAGATTCCAAATAATGAAACCAGCGAATACTTAGCCGATAATCAGCCACACATATATAAAGTCAGATACGGAAACTTGCAAATTCTAGAAGAAGAATTCGCGTTTTCTAGCTCCTGATGTAAAAGACTAGCGAAAGCTTTTAAGCTGCGCATGTATAAAGTCAAGTACGGGAACTTGCAGATTCTTAAGAAAGAATTCGCATTTTATAGCTCTTGGTGTACAAAACTAGCACAAGCTTATGTGATTATCATTGGTTAAGGGAACAAGCTAGGGCTCAACACGCCCGGTCAAGTCAAAATATTTATTCCTACTCTCGCTAGCAAGAAAGTCAACAAGGTGTCAAAATACTTATTCAAACTTTATTATATTTTTGTACAACTTTTTCAACTTTTCTCATCTTTTTGTGCTTTTTCATGATTTTTTTCATTCATTTTTCTCAAAATTTTTCAAATTTTCATTTTTTCAATTTTTTCATTTTTAGTGGAAAAACGGAGTTGCAAGAGTGCACGACATTGTGAAAAATGCAAGGCCAAAATCGAATCGAAGATTCACCCTCCCCCAGACTAGAATAAAACGTTGTCCTCAATGTTTTTACGGGTTAAGGTAATCCTAACAAAATTCTAGGCCGTTTATTAATTATGCCAAAGAAAACGTTAGTCGATAAGATTAACAGATATAGGATTTCCAATGAGCACCGATGAATGAAACTCGAGCGGAGAGAAGATAACGAGCACGAGAGTCATCATAAATCGCGGACAATCCTAACAAACATCACAAACAACCATGGAACACAAGAGTAGAAGAGGCACCCCTTCCTCACGTTATTTGTTAGAAAATAGAAAAATAAGAAGATGAAATTGGATAAGCATGGGTTGCTACCCACGAAGCGCTTTGTTTTTGATTTCCGAGTCACGTAGCTTGACTCGATCCCCGAATTAATTTGTCCTTGGGGAAAAATCTGTGGAAAAATAATCTCACTCGGGCTTGTATTCAAAATATTTGGAAAAACATATGAAGCATTTGAAAGTTCCACCCCGAAGAGATAACCGATGGTATTTTAATGGTGAAAACTTTTAGAAATGATACCAGGGTCAAAAACAACTTCCTCACTCCCAACGAAATGAAGGATAAGAGAAACCACACCAAATGTTACAAACGGCAAGAAGGTCATGATAACCATCATGAAAAACTCAGCATCATCAAAAGAAAACTTCATAATTGTGGAATTATGAATCTAATCATTTAAGCTCATTTTAAAAACTTTCCCGGGTGGGAGGGATGGGATAAAATTTTCATTAAGACTCTCATTTTTAAGAACACCACCCGGATCATGATCAACTTCAAGATCAAAACTGAAACTTTCATATTCTGGATTATAAAACTTTTCAATTTCACATTCAAATTCATCAAAACAAAACGACTCATAATCTGGAAGAGAGATAAAAGCATGAGAAGTGGTACTGCCACGACTCGTCTCTTCCGAGTGATCGATATCAAAATGAAAAGCTTCATAAGTCGTATCAGAAAAATCAGGACAATAAGTGGGATTGCCACTCATCTCCTCAGTCGTATCAAAGGAAAAACTCTCAAAGTCGGGTAAAAATTCCTCGAGCTCGGGCTCCAGAGGATCGTCAATTATAAGCTCAATCTTCGTCTTAACTTTATCCGGAGGGATTAACGGTTCATTGTTCAACAAATTGTCAAGAAAAATAATATCCCCCTCCGAATCAAAGTAAGATTCATCATTCTCAGAAAACGGAATCGTTTCAATAGCAAGAAATTCATCGACCTCTTCCCAAAAAGAATCAAATTCCTTAGTCGGAGGAAATGATGGGGAAGAATCGGAGACGAAAGTTTTCACAAAATCATCAAAGGAATAATCACAAACATCAACGCTTTTGACGGAGTACTTCTTTGATTTCGAAGCATCAGCTTTAAAAATAATTATGTCATCATCATGTCATAAAGTTAGAGTATCCTCAAAATGATCTACTAGGGCTTTTGCGGTTCGTAAAAACGGTCGCCCTAGTATAAGAGGAACTCTCGGATCAGCCTCAAAATTAACAACAACAAAATCTGCCGGAAAAGTACACGAATTCACACGAACAAAAACGTCTTCAGCAATTCCAACCGGATGAGTTATCGATCAATTAGCAAGCTCTAAAGTCATCCTCGTCAGTTTAAGATCCCCCATTCCAAGTTGTTCATAGATCGATAATGGCATAAGGTTAATACTCGCACCTGAATCGGCCAGGGCATTACAAACCTCTTGATCTTTCAACGAACAAGGAATGAGAAACTTTCCCGAGTCACCAAGCTTTTCGGGAACCTTCTTGAGAAGAATCGCGGAACATTGAGCATTTATCGGCGTTTCGGCAAATTCACGCAATTTCTCTTTATTACTTATGAGGTTTTTGAACGTGGAAGCAAATTTTGGCATGTACACCAGAGCATCCATAAAACTTATATCAAAATGCAATTTTTGAAAAATATCCAGAAATTTTTCCATTTGTTTTTTAGACTTTGCACGGAGCTCTTCATCATTAAATCGTGACGGATATGGCAATTTAGACTTGTATTTCACATTATTCTCAAAAACGATGGTGAGTGCTTATTCACTCACCTTTTCTAAGCCAAAATTGGACCAAATAAACCAAAAACTAACCAATAATGCCAAAGAATGTGTGTTTTTATGTTTGTGAATGTGCAGGAATGGATATTTAAGAAAAGACAAAAAATCACGAGTAAATGACAAAACGGGCACGAGATTTGGAAAAGTTTAAATAAAGCCGGAGCCGGGGAAGCTAGTGGTCAAAGTAAGGCACATATGGTCAAATGGAATCCTCAAAGTTTCAAGAATTACAAGAATGACCCTTGGTCATAAGTTTGAAGAAATGACATTTATGGTCCCTCAACTTTCATGAATTGTCACTTTTGGTCCTCATGAAGAAACTTTGGAAGATTAACAACTCAAGACCCCTCATCATTCATAAAATGCCACAAAGAGCCCTTGGAATTATATTTGTGAAGATTGGCAGTTGGGTCCTTATAGTTTCAGATTGTACCTTTTTGGTCCCTTGGTTTGAACTATTACTACCATCCGGATCACTAAAACCAAAATACAAGCCCACACCAATACAAGCCCACACCAATACAAGCCCATCACCTCCATTTAATAAATACCCGGTCCACTCCAACCTCACCAAACCCACACACTCAAAATATAATAAAAAAACCTTACGCGCGTTTACTGTGCATCTCCCCCACAAAATTACCTCGTACCAATCCTTAAATCCACCTCGTACTAGGAATCATTCTAGAACCATCTGACAACATGTCAGATGGTGTCATATCCCCTCCAACGTGGCTCTACTATGCTCCCTGATTGGCTTATGATTCGTGGCAACAAGATAAGGTCTCATTCAAATGGATAGAATTGGTGGGATGACAACATTCTGAGCTGGATTGATGATATGTGGCCTCAATTGAAGTTCTAGGACCTTCTAAAACCCTAGCACCTCACCTCCCCTGCTCTCCTATAAACCCCCCCCCCCTTCATACGTTTGTAGAGTGTAGATTTATGTAATGTTACTCTGCCTTATTTTATTTGTAATTCTGTTTCATTAATGAAAGTCTCATTTTCAGTTTTGCTTTTTACTTATTCTCCTTTTAGCTTATAGCTTATTACTCCTTAATTTCTGTTTTGCTTTTTCTTTCATCCAAGTTTACTTTCACTTTTGTTATTTATTCAGTCTTAATCTTTCAGCATTAGTAGTTATTATTATTCTTATTGTTTGATCTTCAAAAAAAATCTAAAAATCTTATAAAAAAACAAACAAAAAAATATGTTCTGTTTGATCTTCAAATTCATTTTCAGTTGTTGTTTTGTTGTTTACACAAGCTTATTCAAGCTTCTATAGCTTGTAGTAAGCCTTGTTTGTTTTCATTTCTCAAAAACTCAAAAAATTACAAAAAGTAAAATAAAGTCAACTGCTCAGCTTATTCAATAAGCTGAGCTTATTGGAGGTTTAAAGGCAGCCAAAAAGGTGTCCCTTGGCCTGTCTAAAGACAGGCTAGCATAGTGAGCCCCCTCTTTTCATGCTGAAGGGGATTGGGTTTGTAAGTGTTCACTTTTACATTTTCATCTTTGTAGCTTATTGATATAATGGTTTAGTCTTAGTTTGTGGTATGCTTCTATTTTATTGTTACTGAGTGATGCTTATTAGTGCTTAATACTAGCTCTTTGATCATATTTGATAGTTATTGTGTGATTTGATTTGGCTACTGTCTCATATAAGCATCATCTGTGTTTCTTAGCTTTTTGATATAATGGTGTTCATGATCTGTGTTTATGGTTATAATCATGTTTGTGAATCATATTGAGTGTATTGAAATTGGTTTGGAAGTGATTGGTAAGGTCTGAGGTGGTTTCATAATTGTGACTGACCCCTAAAGGGGTGTTTGGTTGTGTGTGGATTGTTGTGATAAGGTCTAAGTCAGAGGGTAATAGTAGTTTAAACATTACACTAGGGTAATATTAGAGCTAATTAAAACATAAAATTAGTAGGTTATTTATAAAAAGTCAAAGTTGCAATTTTTCTTCTTTAAATCTGTCATAAAGTAGGATCTGTGGTGATTTTTCATTTCAAATCTGTAGTTAAGTAGTTAAGTAACCTTTAATTAGCTTAATCCTAGTTATTTATAACATATGTGAGCTGTTAGAGTCATCATAATTTGAATTTAGTCAAACTTTTCTAAAAACAAAAAGTCAAAAAGGATTTGAACTCAGAAATTGGTCATAATTTTGTGAGAGTGTGTAGCCTTTGATTTTAATTGAAAATACAAATGGTGTGTTGATTTTGAAAGCTTAATACCTGAACTTCAAATTTCAATAAGAAAAATCCACTTTGGAACCTGTTTGCTCATCTGAATAAGCCTTGGAAGTTGGTTTATTGGAGTAATAAGTGCCCTGCACCATCAGTTCTGGTCCATGTTCTTGGGCATTTTTAGGCTAGTTATTAGGTACAAGGATCTGAATTAGGAGTTGTTTTATGAACTCCTAGTGGTAGTGAATAGATTGCTTTCAAAAATTTGTACTTAAGAGCTTATCTTCACTGCTTATTTGCTCATTCCATTTGAGCATTTCTGCCTAAAGCTGTCTCTTAAACCTGGCTGCAATAGCTTATTTTTGGTCTAAAGTTGAAAGTGTTGGTTATTCTGAGCATTATATAGTACTGCATCTGTTTCAAGTGGTTATTGGTCACTGCTTATTCTCTTTGGCTTATTTCTCATATCAAGTGCTTATTGAACCATATTTGATCACTGCTTGTACTTCTGTGCATTGTAAGTCCTGAATCTTGTTCTCATAAGCTCATCTGAGTCATAAAAGCATTTTGTGAAAGTTTGGTCAAAGTTTGGTCAACTGTGCTTATAAATAAGCTGTTTTTAAGCTAATAAGCACTTACATTGTTTATTTTTCACTTTTTCTATTTTTCCTAGATTCAGAATATAATTTTAGATTTTCCCTGAAATTTTCATATTTTTCTGAGCTAATTTGCTATTTTTCTTATTTAATTTTCATTTTTAATCATTATTTAATACTTTTTAATTATTTAAAAATCCAAAAAAAATCAGAAAAACCCCAGAAAAATCCAAAAATATTTTAGAAAATAGTTTTCAGTTATTTTAGAATTTTAGAAAGTAATTTTGCATTTTTCCTACTTTATTTTCATTTTCTTTTAATTATTAAATTAGATAAATAGTTTTTAATTCATAGAAATTAAATAAAAAGTCAAAAAAAAATATTTTTCTTTTTCTTAAAATTTTCTTTTATCATTTTTAACTTTTTAAAATTATTTTGAAGTCCGTAGGATTAGTGTAGCTTAAAACTCGCGTTTTATTTTGTACGTTACGATTAAAAATCGCGTTTGCATTCCCGTTTTTACGTTTTAGACTTTGGTGCATTACTAGCTTGTACTCTTTGCATATTTCATAATTGTTAGTTGATAATTGAATTTTTTGATCACTATTTGCCTTTTTCACCACTTTTCAAATCACGATTACACGAATCAATATTCTTGATTCCATTTACCTTCACTGGGAAACGACTCGGGTGATCCGTATTTGTCGCGGATCATTTCGATACTTTACTATTATATATATAATTGGTTTTCACGACGAATCAATTTTTGGCGCCGCTGCCGGGGAAGGCTTGAAGTGAATTTTTGAATATTGTTTTGAAAAATCGTGTTTTGTTAAGCCTTCTTCTATTTTGTATATTTATTTATATAAAAATTGAAAAATTCAAAACACTTTTCCTAAAGTGTTTACAAAATACCAAAAAAAAAATAATAAAAGTTACAGCCTCGACTCGATCGAAAGAAAGGGCGTTGTAAACCAAATAAGTCTCCCAATATAACGAAAACGTAATTTAGTTGTTTATCGGACTATTTTAATTACTACAACCGAATAAGCGGGAAATACGGATAGCTAAAACATTAAATTGCTAGCTGAAGAGAGATCTATTCTTCTCTCCCGTCCCGTCGCGCGTGGTTTTGAAAGAAACGGTTTTCGATTAACGTTACGTTTTAAGAAAAGAAAAACAAAAAATAAAAAGTTTTTGAGAAAAAATTGAAAAAAATTGAAAAATAAATAAAAATGAAAAGATTTTCTTTTCTATTTTCTTTTTCTTTTTAATTTTGGTTTTGGTGTATGCACACCCGTTCTACTTCTGAGAATCTTACTTCTCCGCTCTCAAACCCGAGTGGGTTTTACGACATACGAGTCGGGTTCATTTCCTTGACGACGAGGAGATGAACCAAAACGAACACAACGGACCCCCGCCGATGGGTGGTCCGCAGCACAATGTTATCCCGCCGATGGGACAACAACCGGCATTTGATCCGCGTCCGATGGAAGAACAACTTCAATCACCATTCAATGGTGTGAGGAGAGCTATTGTAATTCCGGACATCAATGCCAACTTTGAGATCAATCACGGATTACTCAATTTGATCACGGGTATATCCTTTCACGGGTTCGATCACGAAGACCCTTATGCTCACATCAGAAATTTCACCGACATCGCTGAGACGATTAGAATGAACCACGTTCCTCACGATGTGGTGAAATTGAAGTTATTTCCTTTCTCCTTAAAAGGAGCAGCCCGGACTTGGCTGGAAAAGGAACCGCCGAACTCGATTCACACTTGGAATGATCTCGCTTCCAAGTTTGTGAATTACTTCTATCCTCCCTCTAAAACTTCTAACCTACGTTCTCAAATCTTTCGGTTCCAACAAGCTTTTGATGAAACGTTTAGTGAAGCTTGGGACCGATTCAAAGATTTGAAGGAGAAATGTCCGAATCACGGGTTTACCGACCTTCAGCAGATTGATACGTTTTATAATGGGTTATGTCATGCTGACCAAGATTCGCTTAACTCTGCTGCGGGTGGTAACTTGTTGGCTAGGAACACGAATGATGCTTTCATGATAATTGAGAATAAAGCTCGTGTGAGAATGTCAAGGAGTAAACCTCAAGTGTCTAATAATGGTAAAAATAATGATGAATTGGTAAATATGATTGTGGCTTTAACAAAGAAAGTTGATGCAATGTCTATTGAAAAACCAAACCATCAAGTCAATGTGGTTAGTCGTGGTTGTGAAACTTGTGGTGGTCCACATTTGTATTATGAATGTCCGGCCACCGGTGCCTTTCCTCGTGAGAACGTGTATGCTGCAAACGCGGGTAACACCGGTTACCCACAACCTCAAGGAGACCGTAATCTCCTCAGCTACCGTTCTTCTCATTTTCTTGGACCACCCGGTTTCGAACAACCAAACCAAGTGAATCAGAATCATAATTTGCAGAATCGTAATAATCAAGGAAATCAAAATCAGAGTCGAGCTAATAACGGTTTTCAAAATCATAATCAAGGGTTTAATCAAAACCGGGGTTTTCAAGGTAATTACAATCAAGGCTCGCCTCAAGGGAACAATTTTCAAAACCAACAAAACCATGGAAACCCTGGGAATTTTCAGAACGCTAATCATGGAAATCAGAATAATGGTAATTACCAAAACCGTGGGCAGAATTTTAACAATAATCAAAATCAAGGTGTTATTCAAAATCCGTCGCCCACGGAAGATTTGATTAAGCAATTGATTCAAAACCAACAATCTTTTATGGCAAAATATGAAGAGTCAACACGGTTGTTTGCTAATCAAATCAGTGATATCAACAAACGTTTAAATGATCGACCCTCGGGTTCGGGTATTACATCTTTGCCAAGCAACACGATCGCAAATCCGAGGGGCGAAGTAAAGGCGATCATAACTCGCAGTGGTGCTCAATATGATGGACCCACAGCTCCTACTACCTCTTCTTCTTCGTCTCCGCCTAAGGTAGTGGACTGTGA
Organism: Artemisia argyi; assembly: GCA_030686995.1. Taxonomy (NCBI): domain Eukaryota; kingdom Viridiplantae; phylum Streptophyta; class Magnoliopsida; order Asterales; family Asteraceae; genus Artemisia; species Artemisia argyi. The sequence continues at coordinate 63,907,658 of CM060687.1, forward strand.
GACCGAGGCGACAAAGGACCCGGTTCCTCCTATTTATAATGGAGGAGCTGAAAACGTCCAACCTCCGGTTGTCCAAAAGTCAAAAGATAAAAAAAAAAGTTGTTTTTGAGAATAATGTGAAATACAAGTCTAAATTGCCTTATCCGTCACGATTTAATGATGAAGAGCTCCGTGGAAAGTCTAAAATACAAATGGAAAAATTTCTGGATATTTTTCAAAAGTTGCACTTTGATATAAGTTTTATGGATGCTCTAGTGTACATGCCGAAATTTGCTTCAACGTTCAAAAACCTCATAAGTACTAAAGAGAAATTGCTTGAATTAGCCGAAACACCGATAAATGCTCAATGTTCCGCGATTCTTCTCAAGAAGCTTCCCGAAAAGCTTGGTGACTCGGGAAAGTTTCTCATTCCTTGTTCATTGAAAGATCAAGAAGTTTGTAACGCCCTGGCCGATTCGGGTGCGAGTATAAACCTCATGCCATTATCTATCTACGAACAACTTGGAATGGGGGCTCTTAAACCGACGAGAATGACTTTGGAGCTTGCTAATCGATCGATCACTCATCTAGTTGGAATTGCTGAGGACGTTTTTGTTCGTGTACCTTTCCAGCAGATTTCGTTGTTGTCAATTTTGAAGCTGATCCGAGAGTTCCTCTAATACTAGGGCGACCGTTTTTACGAACCGCAAAAGCCCTAGTAGATCATTTTGAGGATACTCTAACTTTACGACATGATGATGACTTAATGATTTTTAAAGCCGACGCTTCAAAATCAAAGAATTATTCCGTCAAAAGCATTGATGTTTGTGATTATTCCTTTGATGATTTTGTGAAAACGTTCGTCTCCGACTCTTCCCCATCATTTCCTCCGCTTAAAGAATATGATTCTTTTTGGGAAGAGGTCGATGAATTTCTTGCTATTGATACGATTCCGTTTTCTGAGATTGATGATTCTTACTTTGATTCGGAGGGAGATACTATTTTTCTTAACAATTTGTTGAACGATGAACTGTTAATCCCTCCGGATAAAGTTAAGAAAAAGATTGAGCTTATAATTGACGATCCTCTGGAGCCCGAGCTCGAGGAATTTTTACCCGACTTTGAGAGTTTTTCGTTCGATACGACTGAGGAGATTAGTGGCAATCCCACTTTTCGTCCGACTTATGAAGCTTTTCATTTTGATATCGATCATACGGAAGAGACGAGTCGTGGCAGTACCACTTCTCATGCTTTTATCTCTCTTCCAGAATATGAGTCGTTTTGTTTTGACAAAATTGAATGTGAAATCGAAAAGTTTTCTAATCCAGAATATGAAAGTTTCAGTTTTGATCTTGTAATTGATCATGATCCGGGTGGTATTCTTAAAAATGAGAATCTTAATGAAAATTTTATCCCATCCCTCCCACCCGGAAAAGTTTTTAAAATGAACTTGAATGATAAGATTCATAATCCCATAATTATGACGTCTTCTTTTGATAATGCTGAGTTTTTCAAGATGGTTATCATGACCTTCTTGACGTTTGTCACATATGGTGTGGTTTCTCTTATCCTCCACTCCGTGGGGAGTGAGGATGTTGTTTTTGACCCTGGTATCGTTTCTAAAAGCTTTCAACATTAAAATACCATCGGTTGTCTCTTCGGGATGAAACTTTCAAATTAGTCATATGTTTTTCAAAATATTTTGAATGAAAGCCCGAGAGAGATTATTTTTCACGGATTTTTCCCCAAGGACGAATTAATTCGGGGATCGAGTCAAGCTAATGTGACTCGGTGAACAAAAACAAGCGCTTCGTGGGAGGCACCCCATGCTTATCATATCATCTTCTTATATTTCTAATTTCTAATAAATAACGTGAAGAGGGGGTACCTCTTCCAATCTCGTGTTTCGTGGTTGTTTGTGATGATTGTCCAGGATTTTCCCCGATTTATGATGACTCTCGTGCTCGTGGTTTTGTCTTTCTCTCCACTCGAGTCTCATTCATCGATGCTTTTGGAAATCCAATATCCGAAAATCTTATCGACTAACGTTTTCTTTGGCATACTTAATAAACGGCCCTAGATATTTGTTAGGATTACCTTTGCCCGTAAAACATTGAGGACAATGTTTCATTCTAGTCAGGGGGGGGGGGGGTTGAATCTTCGATTCGATTTTGACCTTGCATTTTTCACAAAAGTCGTGCACTCTTGCAACTCCGTTTTTCCACCAAAAATAAAAAAAAATTGAAAATTTCAAAAATTTTGATGAAAATGTCATGAAAAAGTACAAAAAAATGAGAAAAAGTTGAAAAAGTTGTGCAAAAATACAATAAAAATATGAATAAGTGTTTTGACACCTTGTTGACTTTCTTGCTGGCGAGAGTAGGAATAAATATTTTGACTTGACCGGGCGTGTTGAGCCCTAGCTTGTTCTCTTAACCGATGATAATCATAAAAGTTTGTGCTAGCCTTGTACACTAGGAGCTACTCTTTTGTCGGCTCCCGTACTTGACTTTATACATGCACAGCTTGAAAAGCTTTCGCTAGTCACTTACACTAGGAGCTACAAAACGCGAATTCTTTCCAAGAGTTTGCAAGCTCCCGTTTTTGACTTTATATATGCGTGGCTGATTATTGGCTAAGCATCTGCTAATCTCATTATTTGAGGTCTTAAATTGCAGAGAACGAGAAATGATAGAGTTTATTTACAAGTTTAATGCTAAACGTGGAGTAGTGGTTATAAGAGGTACTCGTGGCTTTTTACTCCCATCAGATACGTCACCAATATATAATAGATGTTCTAGGTTAATTAGTGATATTTCGGTTTGAATAATATTTAGTTTTTTGTTTTCTTAAGAGAATTTTTGCTTTAGAAGTTGGGTACATATCAAGGAACATAAAAAATAAGAGCGAAAAGTGAAAAAATCAAAAGTCAAAAGTTGATTATGCATGTGGTTTTGGAGCTACCCGATAAGCTTCCATTGATGTTATGAGAAAAAAATCAAGAAAAATATGAGAAAAATGAAAAAAGTGAAAAATGAAAAAAAATTTGAAAGTTGTAGTATTGTTGAATAAGAGCTATGTATGTATCAATAAGTTGTTGGCGCGTGAGGTGCATGTGATAAGTGATTAGTAATCAGTCACATGAGGTGCACGTGATTGTACTCCGCAACTTATATCCTTGATAATGTATGTACCCCAAATTCCATGATGTGGACCGAATTTCTATTGCAGTGGTTCTTAAGAGAAAATGAATAACTATTTATCGTTTTAACTTAGGTGTCACTATCGAACTAAAAATTATTGAAACGAGAAAATATGAAGCGATTCATTTCTCAACAAAGTAAAATATTGAGATACAAAAACTTAGGACATTGGAGTAAGAAGTTTCCACGAGTAACTTTTATGAGTAGTGTTAGCATTAAATTTGTAGATAAGCTGTGATCTCGTTTTTACGCTTAGTTTGGGAACTCGTGAAAAATCAAGGATGACGATTTTTATCCGTATGGTCACTTCTTAAATAGAAGTGTTTCTACTCGTCGACCCTAAAAATTATTGCAAAAATAATGAAAGTTCAACAAACCGTCACAAGTATGAAGTGTGAAAAGTCCAAAAATAGAATAAAGTAGAATAAAGAAAATAAATTTTGGAAAACGGAGCGTTTGCGGGAATAAATGATTTTGTAAGCTCTTTTGAACCTCTTTGCTACTTTACAAAGTTAGTAGAAAGAGTTATGAAATTATTTATCTCGTGAGCGTGAATTGATCACATTGCGTGAGGACACGACAATACTTTAGTCCGGGGGATTTTGGTGAGTGCTTATTCACTCACCTTTTCTAAGCCAAAATTGGACCAAATAAACCAAAAACTAACCAATAATGCCAAAGAATGTGTGTTTTTGTGTTTGTGAATGTGCAAAAACGGATATTTAAGAAAAGACGAAAAATCACGAGAAAATGACAAAACGGGCACGAGATTTGGAAAAGTTTAAATAAAGCCGGAGCCGGGGAAGCTAGTGGTCAAAGTAAGGCACATATGGTCAAATGGAATCCTCAAAGTTTCAAGAATTACAAGAATGACCCTTGGTCATAAGTTTGAAGAAATGACATTTATGGTCCCTCAACTTTCGTGAATTGTCACTTTTGGTCCTCATGAAGAAACTTTGGAAGATTAACAACTCAAGACCCCTCATCATTCATAAAATGCCACAAAGAGCCCTTGGAATTATATTTGTGAAGATTGGCAGTTGGGTCCTTATAGTTTCAGATTGTACCTTTTTGGTCCCTTGGTTTGAACTATTACTACCATCCGGATCACTAAAACCAAAATACAAGCCCACACCAATACAAGCCCATCACCTCCATTTAATAAATACCCGGTCCACTCCAACCTCACCAAACCCACACACTCAAAATATAATAAAAAAACCTTACGCGCGTTTACTGTGCATCTCCCCCACAAAATTACCTCGTACCAATCCTTAAATCCACCTCGTACTAGGAATCATTCTAGAACCATCTGACAACGTGTCAGATGGTGTCATATCCCCTCCAACGTGGCTCTACTATGCTCCCTGATTGGCTTATGATTCGTGGCAACAAGATAAGGTCTCATTCAAATGGATAGAATTGGTGGGATGACAACATTCTGAGCTGGATTGATGATATGTGGCCTCAATTGAAGTTCTAGGACCTTCTAAAACCCTAGCACCTCACCTCCCCTGCTCTCCTATAACCCCCCCCCCCTTCATACGTTTGTAGAGTGTAGATTTATGTAATGTTACTCTGCCTTTTTTTTATTTGTAATTCAGTTTTATTAATGAAAGTCTCATTTTCAGTTTTGCTTTTTACTTATTCTCCTTTTAGCTTATAGCTTATTACTCCTTAATTTCTGTTTTGCTTTTTCTTTCATCCAAGTTTACTTTCACTTTTGTTATTTATTCAGTCTTAATCTTTCAGCTTTAGTAGTTATTATTATTCTTATTGTTTATTATTCAAAGAAAAACCAAAAAAATCTAAAAATCTTATAAAAAAACAAACAAAAAAATATGTTCTGTTTGATCTTCAAATTCATTTTCAGTTGTTGTTTTGTTGTTTACACAAGCTTATTCAAGCTTCTATAGCTTGTAGTAAGCCTTGTTTGTTTTCATTTCTCAAAAACTCAAAAAATTACAAAAAGTCAAATAAAGTCAACTGCTCAGCTTATTCAATAAGCTGAGCTTATTGGAGGTTTAAAGGCAGCCAAAAAGGTGTCCCTTGGCCTGTCTAAAGACAGGCTAGCATAGTGAGCCCCCTCTTTTCATGCTGAGGGGGATTGGGTTTGTAAGTGTTCACTTTTACATTTTCATCTTTGTAGCTTATTGATATAATGGTTTAGTCTTAGTTTGTGGTATGCTTCTATTTTATTGTTACTTAGTGATGCTTATTAGTGCTTAATACTAGCTCTTTGATCATATTTGATAGTTATTGTGTGATTTGATTTGGCTACTGTCTCATATAAGCATCATCTGTGTTTCTTAGCTTTTTGATATAATGGTGTTCATGATCTATGTTTCTGGTTATAATCATGTTTGTGAATCATATTGAGTGTATTGAAATTGGTTTGGAAGTGATTGGTAAGGTCTGAGGTGGTTTCATAATTGTGACTGACCCCTAAAAGGGTGTTCGGTTGTGTGTGGATTGCTGTGATAAAGTCTAAGTCAGAGGGTAATAGTAGTTTAAACATTACACTAGGGTAATATTAGAGCTAATTAAAACATAAAATTAGTAGGTTATTTATAAAAAGTCAAAGTTGCAATTTTTCTTCTTTAAATCTGTCATAAAGTAGGATCTGTGGTGATTTTTCATTTCAAATTTGTAGTTAAGTAGTTAAGTAACCTTTAATTAGCTTAATCCTAGTTATTTATAACATATGTGAGCTGTTAGAGTCATCATAATTTGAATTTAGTCAAACTTTTCTAAAAACAAAAAGTCAAAAAGGATTTGAACTCAGAAATTGGTCATAATTTTGTGAGAGTGTGTAGCCTTTGATTTTAATTGAAAATACAAATGGTGTGTTGATTTTGAAAGCTTAATACCTGAACTTCAAATTTCAATAAGAAAAATCCACTTTGGAACCTGTTTGCTCATCTGAATAAGCCTTGGAAGTTGGCTTATTGGAGTAATAAGTGCCCTGCACCATCAGTTTTGGTCCATGTTCTTGGGCATTTTTAGGCTAGTAATTAGGTACAAGGATCTGAATTAGGAGTTGTTTTATGAACTCCTATTGGTAGTGAATAGATTGCTTTCAAAAATTTGTACTTAAGAGCTTATCTTCACTGCTTATTTGCTCATTCCATTTGAGCATTTCTGCCTAAAGCTGTCTCTTAAACAGGGCTGCAATAGCTTATTTTTGGTCTAAAATTGAAAGTGTTGGTTATTCTGAGCATTATATAGTACATTGCATCTGTTGCAAGTGGTTATTGGTCTCTGCTTATTCTCTTTGGCTTATTTCTCATATCAAGTGCTTATTGAACCATATTTGATCACTGCTTGTACTTATGTGCATTATAAGTCCTGAATCTTGTTCTCATAAGCTCATCTGAGTCATAAAAGCATTTTGTGAAAGTTTGGTCAAAGTTTGGTCAACTGTGCTTATAAATAAGCATTTAAATAAGTTGTTTTTAAGCTAATAAGCACTTACAGTGCTTATTTTTCACTTTTCTATTTTTCCTAGATTCAGAATATAATTTTAGATTTTCCCTGAAATTTTCATATTTTTCTAAGCTAATTTGCTATTTTTCTTATTTAATTTTCTTTTTTAATCATTATTTAATACTTTTTAATTATTAAAAAATCCAAACAAAATCAGAAAAACCCCAGAAAAATCCAAAAATATTTTAGAAAATAGTTTTCAGTTATTTTAGAATTTTAGAAAGTAATTTTGCATTTTTCCTACTTTATTTTCATTTTCTTTTAATTATTAAATTAGATAAATAGTTTTTAATTCATAGAAATTAAATAAAAAGTCAAAAAAAAATATATATATTTTCTTTTTCTTAATATTTTCTTTTATCATTTTTAACTTTTTAAAATTATTTTGAAGTCCGTAGGATTAGTGTAGCTTAAAACTCGCGTTTTATTTTGTACGTTATGATTAAAAATCGCGTTTGCATTCCCGTTTTTACGTTTTAGACTTTGGTGCATTACTAGCTTGTACTCTTTGCATATTTCATAATTGTTAGTTGATAATTGAATTATTTGATCACTATTTGCCTTTTTCACGACTTTTCAAATCACGATTACACGAATCAATATTCTTGATTCCATTCACCTTCACTGGGAAACGACTCGGGTGATCTGTATTTCTCGCGGATCATTTCGATACTTTACTATTATATATATAATTGTTTTCACGATGAATCAAACGACTTTTTCTTTATCTTTTGACTTTTGGACAACCGGAGGTTGGACGTTTTCAGAACGTTCATTATTAATAGGAGGAACCGGGTCCTTTGTCGCCTCGATCTCACAGTGCACAACCTTAGGCGGAGACGAAGAAGAAGAGGTAGTTGGAGCTGTGGGTCCATCATATTTAACACCACTGCGAGTCGTGATCGCTTTAACTTCGCCCCTCGGGTTTGCGATCGTGTTGCTTGGCAAAGAAGTAGTACCCGAACCCCGATGGTCGATCATTTAAACGCTTGTTAATATCACTGATTTGATTAGCAAACAACCGAGTTGATTCTTCATATTTTGCCATAAAAGATTGTTGGTTTTGAATCAATTGCTTAATCAAATCATCCGTGGGCAACGGATTTTGAATAACACCTTGATTTTAATTATTGTTGAAATTCTGCCCACGGTTTTGGAAATTACCATGATTTTGATTCCCATGATTAGCGTTCTGAAAATTCCCAGGGTTTCCATAGTTTCCTTGGTTTTGAAAATTCCCTTGAAGCGGGCCTTGATTGTAATTACCTTGAAAACCCCGGTTTTGATTAAACCCTTGATTATGATTTTGAAAACCATTATTAGCTCGACTCTGATTTTGATTTCGTTGATTATTATTTTTTATCACAAGCAAATTCAAAAAGAAAATGAAAAAGAAAAGAAAAAAAGAAAATCTTTTTATTTTTATTTTTTATCACAAAAACTTTTTATTTCTTTTGTTTTTCTTTTTATTAAAACGTTACGTTAATCGAAAACCGTTTCTTTCAAAAACCACTCGCAACGGGACGGGAGAGAAGAATTGATCTCTCTTCAGCTAGCAATTTAATGTCTTAGCTTCCGTATTTCCCTCTTAATCGGTCGTAGTAATTGAAGTAATCCGATAAACAACTAATTTCACGTTTTTGTTATATTGCGAGACTTATTTGGTTTACAACGCCCTCCATTCTACGGCAGAGTCGAGGTTGTAACTTTATTAATTTTTTGGTATTTTTGTAAACACTTTAGGAAAAGTGTTTTGAATTTTTCAATTTTTATAGAAATATATATACAAAGTAGAGGAAGGCTTAACAAAACACGATTTTTCAAAACGATATTCAAAAATTCACTTCGACCTTTCCCGGCAACGGCGCCAAAAAATTGATGTGTGTCAATTATAGTATATATTTATTTTCCGAAGAAATAATTAGGAAAGTATTTCCCGGGTCGTTCTCCCAACGAAGGTTCGAATGGAATTTCGAATAATCGAATTGGGAATCGTGTAGTGTAAAGTGTAAAGTGAAAAGTGATTGTGAAATTCAAATTATGAAAAGATATAGTGAAATATGCAAAGAGTACAAGCTGTATATGCACAAAAGTCTAACACGTAAAAACGGAAATGCAAACGTAATTTTAAAACGTAACGTACGAAATAAAACGCGACTTTTATTTTAAAAATGATCCTACAATTATGAAACAAATTTCTAAAAATCTTAAACTATTAAAGAGAATTTTGAGAAAAAGAAAAATATTTTTTTGGCTTTTAATTTATTTTCTCTGATTTATTTTCTATTTTTGTAATTTTAAATGAATTAAAAATTGAAGAAAATAGAAAAATAAGGTAGAAAAATGAAAATTAAATTCTAAAAATTCTAAAATATTATTAAAAAATTTCTAAAAATATTTTTGTATTTTTCACAGCTTTTTATGAATTTTTATTGATTTTTGCTATTTAAAAACTATTTAAAGATGAGTAAAATCAAAAGAAAATTAAGAAAAATACTAAAAATGCTAAGAAAAATCTGGAAAAATTCCAGAAAATCAAAAATAATAAAAGTAACTCAGAGAAAAAATTTGGAATTAAAATAAGCTGAAAAAGTGCTTATTATGCTAAACTGCATATTCGTAAATGCTTATTTATAAGCACTTGTGAACAAAACCTTATGAAATCCTTTACACAGACTTATGATAATGAAATAAGCTCAGAAATACAAAGAAAATGATCAAGTATAATCACATATAACCACAGAATGAAAGATTTAATGCAATAAGCTCAAAAATTAAGCTCACTTCTATAGCAGAATAAGCACACAATGTACCAGAAGCCAAGTTATGAAGCACAATACTAATTCAACTCAAATAAGACTCAGCCACATTCATCAATCTCAAAATCAAGCTCAAATGAATATTTGCAGGCCTTAAACTCATAAACAGACCCTGTCTCAATTAGTCAAATAAGCAAGAGCTTAAAGCACTTCCAATAAGCTCTAATTGGCAATCTTATGGGGGCAAAAGACAAGCTGAACAACTTAGAAACAAATTCAATCAATTATATGACCTAATACTACTGTTTGCTACTTAAATTTCAGCCTAGTTTAGCAGCCTGTGGAAGCATGAAATCTGAAACAATTGACTTTTAAATTCATATACTACTTTGACCAATTACAACTTCTCTAGATTAAATCTACTCCTATCTGTTGTATTTAACTAATATTAAACTGGATTAAGCTATTTCTAACTAAATTGCTACTACCACTAAAATTACTCTAACTAATTCTACTCAATCTCACAGTTAATTAAATTTCAAACCAACTTTGACTATTATAGTTATCTTACACTATTTGTATGAACTAAAGACCTATTATTACTCTTATGTAACTAATGAATGACAGTTAGACAGCAATACAATAACAACAACACTCAGCAAATGATAAATCCAAACACCCCTTATACTGCAGTTCTAACTACAACAACCTGTTATGAGCTTCCAAATTCCAAATCAGTGAACCAGTCAGCTAACTTATCACAAATATGAATCAACAAGACAGTAAACTTACACTAAAACTGACTCAAATTTAGTTTTACAATTATTCTAAACAAGCTAAGAATTACAAATCCAAACTGAAAACAGATAGAACAAAGATCAAATAAGCTCCAACTATATCAATTACTTAAACTAATCACTAACTAATATAATGAAACAATAACAATAACTACAGTAACAAAATTAACTAAGATGCAAAGAATTGGAACTAGAATCAGAAATCAAAAACTTACAAAGTTCTACCCCCTCAGCATGAACAGAGGGGGATCACTATGCTTGCCTGTCTCTGGACAGGCTCAACTTTTCCAATTCTGATATGGCCTGTCAAATTCACCTCAGATCATCAAATTAACCACTGTAGTTGACTTCCTTTGACCAATAGGCTAATTAACTATTGACCTTAACTCACTCTCACAGAAGCTATACAGAGCTTATATGAGATGTACAAATCCACAAACAAGTCTATTTAAAAACTGAATTCAACAAATTCTATCTCTATATTTTTTAAAAATTTTGATTTTCTGTTTTTATGAAAGCTATTTAAAATGTGATAATGACAGAATTAAAAGCTAAAGTAATTTGTAATCAAACAAGATCTTAAACTAATATAAGAAATGAACAATAGCAGAAATAGTAACAAGTTGAATTGATTTTAACTAAAAACTAATTTCATTGATAAATAAAGAAATTACAATTAAACTACAAAGCTACACTAATACATCAATAGAAATTTTGGCAGAGTTTTGCTATCCTAAAAACTCCACACCCATTACACTGATCCTAAGCTTCTATTTATACTACAAGAGAGAGAATTCTAGAAAGAGTGCTCACGGATTGCCAGCTTGGCAATCCGTGTGATATGTGCTTCTTCAATGCCAATCTGAGCCTTTGATCATCTCCTCATGACTGCCCAATCATTTTAAGCCTTTGGATTGAATTGTGTGATGCGTTAACACCAATGATAACCTGCCACATGTCCATATATGTGTTTCTTCGCTGCTGACACCCTCTGACGAGACCTGACATCTTCTAGAAACCCTTTTGATTGTACTAAAATACCCTTAATTGTGGTAATTGGAAGGGTGGGGTAATTAGGGTTCTTAGTTACAGTTTATTTCTGGGAAAAAGGGGTGAAATGGGGAGCGGGTAAATGGGGTGTTATTAAATTTGTTGACCCTTTTGACTTTGACCCTGGTTGGAAGATGGGCTCGGGTATTTTTATTTGTGGATTGGGCTTGGGAATTTAAGGAATGGTTGGGCTTTGATATAATTGTTTGGATTTGTAATTTGGACCAACTTTGTATTATTTAACAAATAGGGGCCAAACGTGTATAATCTGAAACTTCAAGGCCTGTTTCTGTCATAATCCCAAATTATCTCAAAGGACTTAAACTGCCTTTTCTCAAATCTGTAAGGGTTGTCTTTGGCATTTCTCAAAATATTTCTATCAAGGACCATAAATGCTAACTTCTGAAATTTGAGGGACTAGAAATGACAATCTCATGAAACTTTGTCCCGGGATCAAATCTGATAAATCTCATATCTCTGAGGACTTCTAAGGCTCTGGATTGACTTTCCTTGACTAATCTGCACATGCATCTACTCTCGTGCCCGTTTTTGCTTGTTTCTGATTGTTTTTCGTCTTTTAACGAGATATCCGTACCTGCACGTTCACAAACATAAAACATACAATTCTTTGGCATTTGTTAGCTTATTTAGTCCATTTGGGTCGGTATTTGGCCATGAAATGGTATGTGAATTAACACATACCACGGCTCAATGGAATAGAATCAACCTTGAATGTCGTCGATATAATGCTATTTACAAAGAGTTGTTGCGTACAAGTCAAGACCTTTGTCGTCTTAGCAATGCAAACCGAATTTATTATGAACACCATGAGAGAGGGATAAATTATCAACATGTGTGGTTCATTCTGAGAAACACAGATGCATGGGACAGAGACGATGAGTGATGGTGTTTTATGTTAAGTATTTCCGTATCGTATTTTATTTGTTTTTCGTATTGTGTTTTATCATGTAATGTTTACGTTTAATTTTTAGTTTTTTAATTCCGTATCGTTTCGTTTATGTAATGTTTACGTTTTATTAATAAAATTTGTGTTTGTGTTAAAAAATGTATTTTTTTTAAAAAATAAATAAATAAATAAAGGAAGATGATGCAATATGGGTTGCCACTGTGATCAGAGAGGTGAAAATGGGTTGAGGAGAGAAAAAGCTGAGGCGGCAGCCAAAAAAATGATATAATATAAGTCACCACTGTCACAAGCCTAATAAAAGTGTGAACTTTGAACATCTTGTGAAAAGCGTTATACCAAACTTTGAACTTCGTCGCACCAAAATTTTGCTTTATCTTTAACGTTTTTGTCATAAATAACTTGCACATTTGCTTTACTTTTAGGGTCCCATCCCTTATCCTATTTTAATGATCTTGTCAGATATAACTTGCACAGGTCATCTAATGATTGAACGCATCACTGACTTGTACGTTATGTATTACAGGTTGTACAGTTTAACCAAACTCTCTTGATGTGACAATATAAGAAGAGTTTGTATAGTATGACCCAATTACAGTTCACACTTTTTCTTTGAAATTTCTCAAAATAATTATCTAATTTCTATTGGGATTGTCTAACTAATGCCCTAAAGGTGTGCTTCTTTTTAATCTTGTTGTGTCTAAATGGTTAAATAGTGGTGGGGCTTGTGTTTCTTTTTTTTCTTGGGCCCACAAATATCCTTTACATCATCTGTATTGGCATAGGAAGAAAACTATACCCCTCTCCAACCAGAGGCATCAACCAAAACGGGCCCACTTGCCACTAATGGCACTTAATTCACAAAATAAAAGAAACACATTATAAGGGTATTGGTTAAGAAGGCATGGACTATTATAAATAGGCTCAAGGCTCCATGCATAAAGTACACTTTTTAAATTAAAAAATATTTTTTTAATCATTTTTTGTGGGTCCGTACACTCCTTAACCAATGCCCTTAGGGCATTGATAAGACTATCTCATTTCTATTTTAAGTAAGAAAACAAATTTAATGAGACAATATTATATTTGAGTATTATTTATTTTTTCTTAAAAAAAGTTCAGTTTTTTTATATAAATAATTATTATGCTTGTTTCTCATATTTTGTCATTCTATCCAAAACTTTTGTTACATATTTTGAATTCCTTTAATAAATGTAATAGTAAAATTAACTTTTTTATAAATCAAAACTTGCATCAATTACATTTATCATAAATTGTTGTTTTTTGTTTGTGAACCTTTTTAAAACATAAAAAATATATTCTTGGTCTTTTTCTATATTACAATAATGCAATAATACAACAATAATAGTTAATTATTCACCAAGGTGTAAGAACCAAGTTTGCACATTCTTCTTTAATAATAGCAAGAAGAGTCTTTAAATGACTTTTGAAATAATGTCAAGTTATTGGTGTTGACTTTTGGTACGACATTTCCTTTAAACTTATTTTTAATAAACTAGATGAGTATTTATTAGGGGTGTTTAAAATATCCGAGAAACCGACGAACCGAACCGAACCGAACCGCTTAATTCAAAACCGAAAAAACCCGAAATCGAAGAAATCGAAAAAAAGAAAGAAACCGTAAAAACCCGCTTATGATAGTTCTGTTTCGGTTTTTATTTTTTGATATTCGCGGTAAACTGAACCGAACTGTGCTTAATACATGAAGGTTTTTTTTTTAACTAAACATTCAAATAATTGTACAAGTATTAATTATATTATTGCACTGATTTTATTGTATAACGCCTTTTTTGCTCATAATGTAAACATTTTTAAACATTTATGTGTGAAAGTTGATAAATGTGATCGTAATCTATAAATGTCGAATAACTATTATTTTGTTAATTGATTATGTATGAATATTTGAATGAATAGATAACTTTTAAATGATTATTATCTATTAAATGTCAATTAATTTTTCTAAAGTGACATTTTACGTTATAGACATGTTATTATTTATACGGTTAAACTCGATTAGACGTCTAAGATGGTTAACCGTGACCCGAACCGTGAGTAACCGCTCATTTCTGGTACTCGCTTGTCCGGTTACCACTACCACAAAAACTGGCTTTTAGACCAGTTACAAAGCACTTTTAAACCGGTTACAAGGGGGGTTTAAATGGGGGGAGGTCCAAAAGGTTATTAGACATTATCAAACAACTTTCTCTTTTTACGGTGTTGGTGATCCATATGAAGTGATCTTTGATGTCCCCTATACACTGTTTTCTTACAATTAGACAACCAAATTGAGTGAGTATGATCTTGACACACAGGACATGCCATTTTCCCTTTCGTTTTGTATCCCGACAAATTGCCATAAGCAAGAAAATCACTAATAGTGCAAAAAATCATGGCTCGCAATTAGAAATTCTCTTTCTTGTACGCATCATACACTTTTATGCCCTTACTCCATAGGTCTTTCATGTCATCAATTAACGGCTTCAAATAAATGTCAATATCGTTGCCAGGTTGTTTAGGACCTTGTATTAGCAATGACATCATGATGTATTTTCGTTTCATACATAGCCATGGTGGAAGATTGTATAAGCATAAAAGAACCGGCCAAGTGCTATGACGACTACTCATGTTTCCAAAAGGATTTATTCCATCTGAACTAAGTCCAAAGCGTATATTTCTAATCTCATATCCAAATTCCTCTTTAAACTCATTATCGATGTTCCTCCATTGAAGGGAATCAGCTACATGTCTCATTTTTCCATCATTCTTACGCTCTTCGGCATGCCAACGTAATAATTTTGCATCCTTTTCATTTGAAAATAATCGTTCCAATCTTGGTTTAATAGGAAAATACCAGAATAATTTAGCAGGTGGTCCATTCTTCGTTACGTCGGGGTTAAGTGGTGTGTCTTTTTTTCGTTTGTACCTTGATTTACCACAAATCCGACATGCATGTAGGTCATTGTCTTTATCTCTATACAACATACAATCATTTGGACATGCATCTATTTTTTCGATTTCCATTCCCATCGGGCACATCAATTTTTTTGCTTGGTATGTTGAAACAGGCAACTTGGCTTTTGGGAACATTTCACGTAACGCTTCTAGTAGACTTGTGAAACCCGTATCACTCCAACTATTAACTGCTTTAATGTTCATGAGTCTATAAACATCAGATAATTTGGTAAAATCCTCACAACCTTCATACAACGGTGTTTCTGAGTCGACAAGCAATTGTTGAAATTGATTTTGATTTTTTTCAACAACATTATCCTCCAAATCATGTAACATCTCATTTAAACGATCATTATTGTATGAATCGTTGTTTTGTTCGACATTACAATTGGAAACAGACGTGTTATTTTTAACTTTGACTTCTCCATGAAATTCCCAACAAGTATACCTTTGCATAAACCCTTTTTCTATAAGATGGTTTTTAATAGTTTTCAAATCGGTATGACACTTCCAATTCAAACAATTTTTACAAGGACAATGAACTCTTGATTTTCCTTTCTTCACCCGATCATCTTCGGCAGCTTTTAGGAAATGAGACAAATGTTCCAAGTATTCGATGGTAGCACGTTCTATCTGGTACATCCATATACTACGATCCATCTTAAATTATATTCAATATGATAATACACATTCACATTCTAAATGCGACAAAGTATTCAAAAAGCATTCTCGAATGGGGACAATCCGAAATTAACCTCTATTAGGTTATTTTCGAAAGGGAATTAAACTAATGGCGCAAGAGTTGCAATAAATTTATACTACATCAATGTTGCATAAAAAAATTACTTCTGTAAATTTAGAAAATACCTCACTTCCACGAGTTAATCAACCTAACAATGCAACCATACAAGGCCTATTTACACAAACGTTCCTATACAAATTAAAAAAAAATATATATTCATGTTATCTTTCATTTACACATAATAACAAATTTATATACATAAACACACAAGTAGTGATTAACATAAGTATAATATTTTTATTGAAAGGATTACATAAATAATCATAAAAACATTAGTTAGTATTGATATAAATATATAAGAAGTGATTCATACCTTTTAATTGTAGTTAATGTGGAAAAATTTGGTAATTATAAGGATATTTTTGATAATTTTCGGGTGAATTAAATGAGAAAATTGAGGTTGTTGTGGTATATTTAATGGTAGATCTGGTTTTGTAGCCGTTGGTCCTTTTTTTCAAAAAAAAACTCTTTTAGACCGGTTCAAATAATACTAACCGGTCTAAATGTTTTTTGTCATATAGACCGGTTATGTTGAAACGCACCGGTCTAAATGAAACTCTTTTAGACCGGTTATTATTAAAAGCACCAGTCTAAATATGAAAAAGAGATATAGACCGGTTGCTTTTATTTGCACCGGTCTAAATAACATTTTTGATGAAAATTTTGACATTTAGACCCGTGTTTTTCTTAGAGGGTCTATATAAGGGGGTCTAAAAGATATTTTTTGTAGTAGTGTACCCGCCTAGCATGGTTTGGTTTCGGGTAGTAAAATTAATTAACCGCCCCGCGATGGATAGTTTAAATCTTTCAACTAACCGAACCGAACCGCCTCGCGAACACCCCTAGTATTCATGCATAACGACGAGACTTTATAACATAAATAATTATAGTTGGGACGTTTTAGGTAAGTGTTTCATATAACATTTATGCATACAACATAAAATAATTAACATGTCATTTATATTTTTTTAAAATACGATAATTCAATTGGAACATTTGTTGTCTTTTACAATTTTTTTTTTCAGCTTTTTCTAGAATGATATATGTATAGTTGAAACCTGTTAGAAACTAATAAAGCACATTTTCTAGAATGATATATGTATATCTACTTGATACGTGTCATAGTAGAATGTTTACTCTATTTCTGAAAATGCTCATTCCCATCTTTATTACCTCTTCATAAAAATAAAAACTCAAATGTTTGGCTTTTCATTGCCTCATCGAACTTGCTACCAACCACAACAGAATTGGTGTATGTAATCTATCGTATCAAACAAATCATAACAAAAGAATTAAAATATCATTTTCCAAATGTTGTCATATATAATGAAAACATTCGACGTTTATTGACAAATTTCACTCGTACGCCTTTTTTTGTTTGACATCTGCATGTGATTTGATTTTGTTCTTATACTAGATAGTTAATAATTGTTGTTAATAATTCTTATAAAAATCTCACAAGTTACTATACATTTGATGATTGAGATCTGCATGTGGTGGCTTGTTCATATACTCGATGATTACCTTTTGTTGTTCCAAAAAGCTTTGATCAGGCAGTTAGCGTTACTGTAGTCATCGTTTGTCATTTTAGTCAATGTTGAGAAGCAGATCAACCACTTATTTTAAGCAGGGAGTGTTTTTTTTCCCTCCTCTTAATAGATATAAATGTGGGCTTAAACTACTTATTCCCTCTTAATTGGTTGACACACAAATTTCTCTCTCTCTTAATTTTTTTTTGAACAGCAGAGAGAAATAATATAAATAACAAAAGCAAACCAGCAAGATGCTAGAAGCCAGAACAATTAGTTACATGGAGTATTACATGGGTTAACAACCCAATCAATCCAATTAAGCCTACCCTTTCTAACTCTAGAAGATACCCTTTCTAACTCTCTCTCTTAATTAAGTAGCTAATTAAGACCCTCAAAGCTAAACTACTTAATTTAGTAAACAACCCTTTAGTTTAGGATTTGGGAACTACAATATATCATCATGCAGCAACGGCGGCGGCGGGAACAACAACGACATCACCAACTATGGTCAATCCTGTCGGGTCGTGGTAGGAGGAGTAGAATGTAGATAGTCACACCCTATCCGAAAGGCAGATGGACTGCTTCAGAAAGACTTCCGAGAAGAATGTATCCGGAATAGTTGAACTTTATATCGTCAATTATTAATAAAGTTCAAAAACATCGAAGATGTGAATATTCATAAGAAAATGTTACATAGACTTGCTTAGTGCCTTTTCAAATTCATGATGCAGATCCATGACCTTTAAATGATGTTGCAAACAACAAAATATATATTGTACAACAAAAATCAAAGTTCTTAATATCTAGTTTGTTATCTTCCATTAACAATACGAAATCTTCAATAAAATGGTCGATTGCTTTGCTTACCAAAAAGTCCTCGACCATAAGTACACGAAATTAGTTCTACAAGAAGTGGATATTGTAAAGTGACGAAACAAGTAATCGGCAAACACGACAATGCAGCTATCGGGATCAGTATCCAGTCTTTCCCTTCACCAAACAGAAGATACAATGATGCACCAAAAGCTATCATCATCGAGCATGTGGATAGAAACAACATCGAGAGGCCCATTATTAGTCTTGATGGTAATGTGAAGAGAAAATCTTCTTCCGCGTAACGAGCAGTGAGGATCGATAGGAATAGTAATAATGAGGTTGTGGATGTGAAGAGTGAGATTGCATCTGCTACAGCAAATATCAGGAAGGATAACTCTTTTGCGTATATTGGGTGGCCGGTATCACTGTTACCACCTGGTACTGTAATGGCTGCTGCAAAAACTATTGTGGTAATAAGTCCTGCTGTTACTGTGTATGAATCAGCAGTCTTTTTCATCCATTCTTCACCATCTCTCACAAGTTTTTTGTGTTCTTTGCTGAAAAGCATCTCGGGTGTCTGCTCAGATGCATTCTTTTCGGTTTTGTATTTTGGATGCACAAATGCCTCAACTTCCTGAACCAACAAAATAAATTTGACACTAGTGATGTTAAATATGATCATTAGACATATCAAAAAGAGTGGTTCGAGCAAGTTGGTAACAGGTCCACATGTGTAATTTGTTGTATGGGTCATGTTAGGTTTGGTTGATCCACAAACAATTTACAGTAAATTATCAAGTTTTTTTTTTATTTTTTATTTTTTTTATTTTTTATTTTTTTTATTTTTTTATTTTTTTTTTAATTTTATAATAGCTAATGCCTTCAATATTATTACAAAATCTAACTTATGACAGTAATTATCTATATTGTTGAATAACATCTTTAACAGAATACAGGTACATATAAACGTTGAGCTTACACTTTGGGTGACTTTTGCTTGTCCCAAGTGTAATTTTATTGCATGAAACATCTCAGATCATTGTACTAAAAAACTAAAAGTAATTAGTGACATAATATACTTTTGTGATCATGTTTGGTGAACTAATTATTTATATAAAAAACAACTATGTGTCTTCGGATAAAATGTGTTACGGACTTACGGCCTTACGGGTAACCCAACATGAGCGGTACCAAAAAAATTACCCCCTTTTTACCAGAACCCGTAAGTCCATAACCCAGCCCACCCCAGCGAATTTTTGCCAATTATAGGCATGAAAATTTTACCATATACAAAAGATTGCAATTTTCATGGGATGTAAAGTAGTGCTAATAAGTCACCACGATCATATTATGGGAAAATAAAATACAATGTTACCTTGAACCATTGCAGTGCCCGCTGCATTTGTAATGCTGCTCCAGAAACAAGATTAAGTTTGTGTAAAGGTGCCAATTTTCCCGCGAGATGCAATAGATTATTATTGTGAGAGTCTTTAAGAGTCTTATGGAAATGTTTATGGTCACTCATTTGATATGTCAGATTATACACCCTTTCACATCTATGAAGTATGGCCAATTGGATCATGTAATGACCATTTTTATCACTATACCAAATTGCTTGCGGAAATGTATCAACAATCTCCTGAATAACCTCATATGCACCATTGCTTGCCGCCTCGATAATGGGATTAGCATAATGGATACTGTTTGATTGGAGATTCAGGTCGCTGATTTCTTTGCACAACAATTTCACGAGTGCAACAGCTTGATGATGGACTAGCTTTAGCTTCTGAATGTGTGTAATGTGTGGCACTAAATTCAAATAATGAGCCAAGAATAAGTTTTTTTGACATTTTTAAAGTTGAATATTGGACCAGATAATAACTGATACTCACCGATCTTACCCAGAACTTTCCAGATAAC
The DNA here is from genome assembly GCA_030686995.1 of Artemisia argyi. Lineage (NCBI taxonomy): Eukaryota > Viridiplantae > Streptophyta > Magnoliopsida > Asterales > Asteraceae > Artemisia > Artemisia argyi. Next base: position 63,927,900 of record CM060687.1, read on the forward strand.
CGAACTGGTCCCTTGAAGAACTACACCATAAAGAAACTTTTAGTTTGTCAGAAAAAGATAACAATTTACTCACCATGATGTGTGATCAAATCAGACCCACAAAACAGATGGTGAAAATGAGCAATATCAATTGAGGAAAAGTATGTAGCAAACCTAAACTGAAGAAGTTCATCTTCCCATGCTCCTTGTTCGAGTCGAGATTCTCCCACTTCAACGGAATGTCTGTTACATGGAACAAAACGTAAATGGTGTATTCACTTTAACCATTTAAAATTTGTCAATTGTCATTATATGGGTCTGATTCACTTGAAGTGAAAATATATCAATTTGTCATTACGGTACTTAATCATTCGATATAATATGACATACTTTGATAAACTTAAAAAATCTTTTGTGAATATAGCATAATGTAGTTTGTTAATAACACAGATGATATTTACTTACACCATATCTATCCCTTTTGTAACCTACTAATGCTCACATGGGACGAACAATAACATCTAGAGGTGGCAAAATGGGCAGATTGGATAATGGGTCAAAATGGGTAAATTTTGTATACTGGTCGAAACAGGTTGGGTTGGCTCAAATGAACTTTTTGTCCAAAAAATATTAGTGATAATCTCATAAATCTGTGGTGGGTCCTATGATTACCAAAATTGTGTTACTTCAAGAAGAATCTAAAGCTTTTAGATAACATGATTTAATTGATGCACTAAATTACACTTTTGGGAGAATTTCAACCCATTTCCTTTTATGTAATTTTTGTTTATTTTAATCATTACAAATAAAACATCACCCAAATCAACCCATTCTTAAGAAGCACATCAATGTTTTTCCTTGTATCATATATAACAAAACCAAAATAGAACCTTACGTTTATAGATCAAGCTATCAAAGATATTGAGGCGGCATCCACTCTCAAAGGCATCTGCTTTTCTTGCTATAGCCATCAAAGGGGTATCAGCATTATCAGATGGTATCGTTGTAGCCAATTCAGGATATCGAATGCATAAATCGAGTGCTATATCTGCCAAAACAAACATTACAGAAAAAAATTTAACACATTATTCATGTTAGTTTCCTACTAATGCTTATAACCGTAACAAGTATAGAAGTATAGCTCACCAAAATATCCTGCAAAAATAACATTAGAAAGAAGCGTAACACCCATGTTACCGGTGAATGTACTAGGATATTGGTCGCCTTTCGTGACACTCAATAAATACAAAAATGTATCTTTGTGAGAATTTATAAGAGCTCTATGGATTGGCAATAGCCCGTCGACATCCTCAGCATACAGCAATTTTTGGTTTTTATTCACCAAGATCTTCACAGCTGCGGTGTTGCCAACAACAGCTGCAATATGAAGAGGTGTGTATTTTTCTGATAAAGTAAGCATTTTCAATAGTGCTTTTGGTGAAAGCTTTTCCACTAATTTCTCAACAAATGTAATGCCTTGCTTTCCAGTCCCAACTGCAATGTGAAGAGCAGTGAAACCGTATTTGTTGATATTGGCTGTGGCAGCGTCTTCATCTTGATCTATAATATATTGTGCATCGTCCCAATGACCTCTAAGAGCAGCTTTATATAGTGGCAGGTATACACTTGTGTTCATAGATGGCTCTGTCAAACAATTGTTCAAGATATGTTACAACCATATATGTAAGTAACAAAACTTGGATAGGTACACAAGTGAAACCTTAATTTTTTATCACTCAATCAAACAAAAGCTACTTTAAATTTGGACAAAACAAACATAAGACAAAACAAAATTAAGAGCTACATGGAACATTTAAAAATCAAAACATTATTTCGTTCTGCACATGTCACAACTTTTTCCCTAAACTCTGTCATACTAAAATTGAACACTACAAAATCAGGGAATCTAATGCACCAAATTGGACACGTTGATTATCTAAATAGAGATCAGCCACTTGATAAAACAAAACCGATACACTAGTTGCAGATTTCAGGGGTGTTTGGGAATTATTATTATATCTATTCAATAAAAAAAATAAATACTTCCAAAATCCTTATTTAAAGAGCTTATATCACTAATAACTAAGCAGCTAAGTAGTTTGAATAAGCAATCATGTATCCCTTCTAAAATGTGTGAGATCTCAGGTTCAATTCCTGCTAGGTGCAAACAACCTTAAAGTGGCCACACCAACCTCCTGAAAAGGGAGGGCTTTACCTGGTTCGAGTCTTTGTGGCGGTGGGTTCAAACCCCATGGATTAGTCGGCCAAAAGGTCGGAAATCATGATTACCCAAAATAGTTTTTTCAGTCAGCAGATTGAAATCCCTTATGTCAATCTGATTGTTCTCAATTGATCCAAAACTAAAAATTTATCATCGGGACGAAATAAGTTGTTTACAATAAGCTAATTATCTCCTTCTGGTTACACTCAAAAGCCATTTAAACATTTCATATGCACAAACTATAGATCCATATCCTCATCAACTAACAATATATCACATAAATTACCATAACTCGAAAAAACAAAAATTTCGCAATAAATATACCATGTAAGAAATCAGAGATCTCATCCAACTCCAAAGAATAACTCTCCTCCAACCCTCTCAAAAGCTTCATAGACCTCCCACTCATCCTTCCATCCACACCAGAAGTAACCGAATCACCTTTTAAATCAATCTGCTGCGACACGCCTCTTAACGGCACAGGCAAAGACCTCGAATGTGGCGTACCAAACCTCTTCATCATCACATGTCCACTATCAAATTTCCAATGATCATTATCATCTTCATGCACAGCAGAGACCCCTTCTGACTCAGACAGTGATACTGATCTAGCATGGGCAGATTCTAAAGTTAACGTACTATAAGAATCTTCTAAAAAGCACCAAACATCTTTAGCTGTGTTTAAGGTTATGGTTTTGGTTAAGATGTCCTCAGTTAAAGAAGATAATATCCAGCCACGTAAAAGTGCATCAGATCTTTTCCATGAACGCATGTTTTCTTCGGGTTCTTGTTCGGGTGGTGGAAATGTGTTGTCTATGAAACCAGACATGTCGTGTCCTTGTATGAGACATAGGAACTGTGTTTTCCATATATGGTAGTTGTTGTGTCCTGTGAGTTTTACTGATATGAAGTTGCTGATGTTAACAGTCGAAGGATATGGATATGGATATGGTGGTGGTGGTGATGGTGATGGTGATGGTGGTGATATGGTGGTCGAAGACATTATTGGTTTTTTTTTTTTTTTTTTTTTTTTTTTTGAAGGTTGTATGGTATGTCTTTCAAGGTTTTCTTGTACCCTTAGTCCCCTTACAAACTTTTACAAACGTTACTTTTTATTTGATATTTGTGTAGAGTGATACTCCCTCCGTCCCATATTAAATGTCCATGTTTGACTTTTCAAGTCTTTCTTTATTAACTTTGACTTTAAATATTTTTGCTTGTGTTATATAGTATTTGATAAAAATTGTACACAATAAAAATACATTTAAAACTTAATCCATTCATGTATTTTGTATCAAGTATTATATTACATAAACACAAATATTTAAGGTAAAAGTTGAGAAAGAAAGACTTTGAAAAGTCCAACATGACATTTAATATGGGACGGAGGGAGTAGTAATTTATATAAGGGATATCAGAAAATTTAACCAACTTTTAACCGATGTTTTCAAACCCGGGTTGACCCGGTTTGTTCAACCGGTCGGACCGTTATCCGGCCACAAAAACGGGTCAAAAAACCCGAGTTTCTAAAACCGTGTTAACTGGTTAAACCCGACCGGGTTTAGTTTTTTTCATTTTTTTTATAAAAACCGGGTTGACCCGGAGGTCGAATCGGTTGACCCGGCGGTTGAACCGATTGAACCGATGCCCAATAACTCGACCGGGTCAATTAAAAACCTGATTTTTAAAACATTGCTTTTAACATGTTGGAGTGTTATTGCTATAATGTTAAAGTTTTGAATTTTCACTTTTTGTGGTGTTTTTATGACCATTTTATTTGTATGTTATTTTACTTTATTAACAACAGCGAAGGATAATGACCACTGTTTGTGAACAAAATAAACAAAAAATTCGAATTCAAAACTTTTATCTTATAATAGGAAAAAAGTATTTTTTTTTTCGATGCAAATAAAGGTGAATTTTTTGGGGTTGTATACAAATAGTTACGCTCATTTAACGATAACATGTTAAGTGTCCGTTCTTACATATTAGTGTATCACATGTAATATATCAAACGAGTTTGAATATCAATTTTTTTTTTTCGATTTTCACCACCTTCTATGAATAAAACGTATTGATTTAGAGGTTCATATATTACGTGTGATGTATGATTGGAAAGCTAAGGATGAATACTTATGCTCATTTTACAAGTGCATGTTGAGTGTTCGAACTTGCAGATTATTGTTATATCACATGAGATACATCAAGCGAGTTTGAATTTCAAAAAATAGAATTATTCTATTTTCTCTAACTTTTATTAATAAAATGTATTGATTTGAAGGTTTTAAAAATTGAAACGCTGAGGATGTGTATTTTTCAATGCAAAAAACAATTATTCATTTGAAGTATTGCATGTATAATTTATGCTCATTTACGATAACATGATGATGAACTTATAAACTAGTGTTATATCACATATGATATAGCAAACTATTGTAGTGAATGAAACACCCCCCCCCCCCCCCCCCCCCCTCTAAAAAGTGCCCCTTTATTGAAAAATAATTAAATAGTCGTCACAGTGGTATAATCTATATAGGTTAACGATTTACGATTCTTGAAATATATAATTTTAAGAAAAATGAGGGTTGAACGGGGATTTAATTGAAAATATCAACTAATCCTTTAATTTTTTCTTTTATAAATGAGTCACTAAGATTTGTCATTTAGTATACAGAAAAATATAAGTCTGAATGGAACTTTTCTCTTAAAAAACTAGTTATAATACCCATGCACGTACGGGGTTTTGACAAAAAAATTTGTTATATAAATATTGATTATTGCTAGTCTATATAAATATATACATTAATTTGTTTTGATTTTATGTGGTAGATAATTACTTAAATAAGTGTTTTAAATGATAAATGTTAAATATTTTTTTGTAAGATAGTTTGATCTAACATTTCATGCCGTTTTTTCATGTTTGTGTTATTATTATTATTTTTTTTTAAAGTAAAGGGCTGGTGAATGGACCAACGATGCAGCAATGGCGCATCCTCAGGTGCAGTTTGGCGGCGTTATAGGGCAAAAAAACCCTATGGCTTGTGTTACGCCACTGCATCAGGCACTCAAAGAATTCTTAGGGGATCTTTGAGAGTGTCTTCGCAAAATAAAATTCAAGGTAAAAATATTTGTGGACCAAATCTCGTCGGCTTTGACCCATAGCCCATACTAAAGAAACTGTTTAAACCAAATGTATTCCACGTAATAGGCAATTCAAACAACCCACCCATTTTTTCGGGGATGTGTAAATTGTAATATGCTTTTTAGCATTTTTTGAGTCTCTGGGGAAGCCTAAATCTTCTCAGCATTTTTGTCTGTGCTAATACAAATATCGCCTAAAAACTTTATTTATATTTTATGATCTTTGCTAAGTTTTGTTAATGACAAAATATGAACTTTAGCTAATAATAAATCATCACTTTAGTGTTTAAGTCTTGTTTAACTAAGATTTACATTTCCTTTTAAACAAAACATTGTTTTTATTTCTTAAATTAGAAAGTCTCTTGTCACATCACATTTATTTCTTTAAATAGAAATATCACATCACATTTATGGTAAGTTTGTCATTATACATTTATGGAAAGAAAGTGTGTTTGACTAACCATAAGTTTTCTTGTGCAAGTTGTGTTTGACTAGTGTTTATGTGATGTGACCTTGTTTGGTTTGGAAGATTTATTGCAAAACCAACTGCAGCCCTGACGGACCCCTGGGGATACATGGGCGGAACCCTTCTGAGGGGTCCGCCGTATCCGCCAGGCCTGCAGAAGGTTTTGCTATAAATACCAAGCCACAAGTTGATTTTTGGCTTATCACTTAGAGTCATATTTTACACATATTCTCTCATTATACTCAGTAGCTACTAACTTGTGTGATTCTCTTATGTAGCAAAGGAGTTCACATATTCATCTAAGAAGTTACAAGTTTCAACTCTAAGTTGCAAGACTTGTTAGCTTTGTTGTGTATAGACTTTGGTAGTTTATACTTCATGTGTATCTTGTATAGAAGTGATCGGTTAGTATTTTAGGCCTCAAAATACGTAGTGTGTCGGGAGTTGTTGTACCCTTGTAAAAGAACTAACGGGAGTGGTTGTACCCTTGGTAAAGAACTCGACATCTAGCTTAGTGTCGGTAAAAGTGTAAGCGACGATGGGAGTGGTTGTACCCGTGTAAAAGAACTCGACATCTAGCTTAGTGTCGGTAAAAGTATAAGCGACGTTGTAAAGGTTTTCTCCGCCGGTGAAAGGAGCTTGTTGATTAGTGCTTATAACTCTCGAGTTGGAAACTCGGGGCGTGGATGTAGGGCAAGGAAAAAGAGTCATTGTAGCCGAACCACGATAAAAAATCGTGTTGTGGTTTGATCGTTTCTTTCTTTATCTTTGCTTATTACATGTTGTCTTTTAGTTAGAATTGCTAGTCACATATAAAGCTTTTCAAAGAATTAAACAAGTAAAGTTGTGTTTATATCTTCAAACAAAAGTAAAGCTTTTCAAAGAACTAAACAAGCAAAGTTAGGATCATCACAAGCAAAGCTTTTCAAAGTATGAAAGAAGTAAAGTTAGAATTGTTATTCACATGAAAAGCTTTTCAAAGAATCAAACATATAACGTTGTGTTTATATCTTTAAGCAAACGCAAAGTTTTTAAAGGATATTCAAGTTAAAAAGGATTTAAAAAGCGGCAAACTATGCAACCCCCCTTCTAGTTTTCCACAATTGGCATCAAGAGCTACGTTACTCAAGATCTTTAAAATAGAATGTATTTGAAAACTTTGATCGATCCATGGATTTTGAAAATCTCAAAGAAGGGCAACCTATTCAAAACCCACCGCTATTTGAAAAAGAAAACTTACTTGAATGGAAAAGTAATTTTGAAAACTATGTGAAATCAATTGATCAAGATCTTTGGCATGTTATTTCTTTTGGTGATTTCAAACCAAAGAAAACAAGTTTTTGAAAACCAAGATAACTATCTCAAACTTGATAAAAATACTAAAGCTAAAACAATGATTTATAAAGCTTTAGTACCGAATATGAAAGAATGTATTTTTGTCAAACGGCTAATGATATTTGGAAAAATATGTTAAACTTTCATCAAGAAATATGTCAAGTCAAAGATAATCAATTTGATCTCACATATGAATTAGAATTCTTAGAAATATTAATAAATAGATATTTAGTTGAGATGAATACATGTGCTACTAGTTTAAATGTTTGAAATGAAGGTGTAAGTGAAGATGATTACTCATGTTGAACTCTTAGTGGACTTGCTTGCGATTCACGGAATAACACAGATGAAGATGAAGCCAACCATCCGGTTTGTGATTCTCAACTAGATAAAACATCAAGCAAGGTACATTTTGAAACCAAACACTTTTGCTTGACAAATTTATCCTAGAGTTTTCTAAACTAGAAAATGATTCTAAACTTTTATGCAACATGGACCTGAAAAACTATCTTTAACAATGAGTCGTCAAAATCTTTTAAGAATATCTTTGAAAAGGAAATCTTGTTAGAAGATAAAAAATCTAGAATGTAAATTATGTCTAGATTACAAAAATGAGATTAAAAAGCAAAATAAGAAAGGAAAAATATTAGTTAAATTTGATGAAGGCTCAAAATCTCTTGAAAGATTGTTGAGGAGTCAAAGGGTGTTTAAAGATAAAACCATATTAGGATTTAACTCAAAAGCACCATCAACTAGTAAAACAAAACAAGTAAAAGTTGTCTAACCTAGAAGAGAGATTTAGAGATAATTCAATCTCTAATAGAAACTCATGATAAAAAGTTTAAGATTATCATGCTCTATGATTTTATATGATTATCTAACCTTCTTGGATACATGAGTAATTGAGTTTCTAAGCGTGTCGTCAACCGAGATTTTACGCGTTGTGTTTATCCTATTGATAGCATCTCTATGCAATTTAAAAGGTACGCATTACTTCAACTTAACTTTGATTGTCTCTTGCTTCTAGCATTATGTGTTGAAATATCTGTTATTAATAATACTCTAAAAGTGTTTACTTGCTATTAGTAATAACTAAGATTAGATTCTATGCAACAAGGAATTTCGTCATTAGTACTAGTAGGAGATATAAGGTGTTTTGGTTCTTTAACCATCAAGATATAAACACGAGAAACTCTTGAGTGAGTCTCACTCAACTCTTGCTTACAAGTGAGCTAACAAAGAATTTCCTAAGTGTTAAAATGTCTAACACTTTTGTGATGCTTGCAAAAACAAACCTTTGTTAAACAACGTTCTCAAAACACCATACTTTGAGTCTTAAATTGTGTTTTTCTTCAATCAATCCTTTATGATAATCTCACATAAAACACATAAGGTGAAATAAATCACATTAGCATACATTAGGATGTATGGAAGAAAATGAGTTTTCAACACCTAGGATTCACACATCAAATGTGACACTTAGTCTTATGATGTTGTACCTCTTGGACTTTTTCAAAACAAGTAGAGTTCATAGTGTCTTAAGTAAGAAAACCCAAAGAGTCGAGGAGTCGTTAAAAATAACATTTAACGAGTGATCTCCTCCTTCTAAGATATCATCTTTGGTAGATGACGACTTAGTCGAAAGTCCAATAATGGCAAGACAAGTATGTTGTGTAAAACATTAAGAATAAAAGTACAAAATAACATCTTCTCACCTTGAGTCAAACATTGAATCTAGCAAAATTGACATAAGTTATAAAACTTGATTTATTGGTCATAATTGTGTCTTAACAAATTCAACAATAACAGTTTTTGGAATTTAGAGTAAAACAACTAGTGAAATAAAATAAGTGTTTCGAAGTAATCATGTGATTATAAGTGTCAATATTTGAAAGTCTTTTTGATAATAAAAGCAAGCTCCAAAAGCAAGGGATTTTAACTCAAAGACATTTCTAGTTACTCTCTTGTTCTCAATAGTTAAGTTATTGATGACTTATCAAGAATGAGATTAGTAAATCCGTAGGTAAAACTAAACGTAGAGAAATGTTCGGAAGACTACTTGTTCTCATAACAAAGAAATCCAACATTATGTTTAGTGCTTGTCTATGTGCTCGTTTTTAGAGAAGATCATACAACAACTCTTTCGAAAGAGCTTGTTTGAATTCATCACAAGGTACTACACAACCAGGATTATGGTATCCCAAAAGAACGGGAATAGAAACCATAGTGTATGCCAAATGGAATTATTTCGGTAATAAGTTGATAAGAAAAGCCCAAGTGGTACTTGCACTTTTATACTTATTTACCCAATGATTCTCCAAAACACGTAAGGTTCTCAAATTAGTATCGGATGGAGAAGCACATCAACAAGCTCCGCTTGAACAAGCAAATTCGTGTCAACAACGAAATTCATTTTATCAACATTGTTATACCTTCAACAAAGGAAGCATCAACTTCAGCGACAATTCAATCCATTATGTTCTTAATTGACATATTGCGATCCGTCATCATCGTCTTGGTAAAAATGTTCATTGAGGAACGTCTTAACTAAGAAAGTCTTATACGTTAACCATTCTATCAACGTTTTCACAAAACCTCTTGAATGAGAAGCATTCATCAACCCTAGGCTTAGTCAAAGACTCATAAGACCTAAAACCTTAGTTTTGAACATTAGGATAAAACCACAAAAATCAAGACAATCCTTTTTGAATTTCTCCCTGCAGTTCCCACGGAACCCTCAGACCATACGGGCGGAACCCTCCCTTTGGTTCCGCCTGGTCCGCCAAATCTGCAGGATGTTTTATTTTTAATTTCAAAACCAAACACCTATTTACTCACAACTCCAACTTACCATCAGCCCATAAGATTCACAAAATGAGCAAAACTTCAAGCATCTTCCTCATAACCTTTCATCACTCAAACCTCAAACAACTAATGTGAAATGAGAAACCGAGTTAACCTTTGTCCTATCAATATCAAGTCATCCACCATTTCCATGCCCTCAAAGAAACCAAGATTTAATATCATCTTCACCAATAACTCCACCGAGTCATCTTCACAAGAAGATTCCACAATGTAACCAAACAAGTGTGTCATCCCCACTATAACCTAACCTATTAAGATTAAACCACCTTTCATGATACATAAACCTATGTTCACCCTTGTGTCGCTCTTTGAAACAAAGGGCAATTGTCATATCCATACTCTCATCAACATATTTGTCTATGTCGTCAAAAGTCAAGTGAATTTAATTATGAAATGCGTATCTTCTAGCAAGTGAAGAACACAAAGAAGATATCCAAGCTTTAAGTGTTGTCAAGCAATCACCACCTCATTTCACATATCCACTCTCGGTCGTCAACCATACCTTACCACCGTTCACCACATTATTAAAACAAATGAAAAACGTCATTGAAACATCACTTGCATTATAAAACGTTTTTAAACATCAAAATGAGTCAAGTTAACCGTACCTCCACATTGTTTTCATATAGGCACACACTAGAACATACACATTACAATAGTCGTTTACTTAGACTAAAATGTGAAATTTTGATTTTCTAGGAATCATCATGCCTCCTCTAACTCACTACGACCACAAGGACACCATCAAGTACCTACCCAAACACCACAAAACCAAAGGTCTTACTCAAACTAAAATCATTGTCTTCAAAGCCTTAGAAAAACGATATGTCCATAAGGGTAGAACCATTGATCCATCCTTCTTAGAAGGTACAAACCTGTACACAAAATTTGCCACAATCAACTTTGAGTGTCTTTTAGAAATCGACGAGCCTATTTGTTCTAGGTTCATTTTAGAATTCTATGCATCCGTCACCCTCTCCAAGGATGAGTATGGTCGTGATGAGTGTGTAAATACTCATCATTTTTACCTTTTCTGAGCTGCCAAAACATCCAAAAACACTCAAATACGCATCAAAATACTGAAAATATTCCAGGATTGTGTTTTATATGTTTCTGATGCAAAATGTTTAAAAACAAATGAAAAACGAACAAAGTTTGCATAATTGGCAGTTTCAGTCCCTCAAGTTTCAAAAATTGACAAAACTAGTCCCTGAAGGTTTAAAATGAAAGAAAAGTCAACTTTGGTCTTTGGGAAATCAAATTTGTTCAATATTAATCCCTGGATGAAAGTTTTAACAAACTGGCAACTTTTACCCCTCAAAATCCAAAATTGGCATAAAAGGTCCCTGAACTTTCAAAACTTGACAAAATCAGTCCCTGATGAAATATTTTTGAAAGAAAGTCAACTTTGGTCCTTGAAAAGTCACAAGATATCACAAATGGTCCTTGGAATGAAAGTAACAAAAAATTACATTTTGGTCCCTCAAGTTTCAACATATGGCAGTTTTAGACCCTGAAGGAACAAAAGTGTAAAATCTCATTTATCTACCTTGGACTATGAAAATATGGCAATTTCAACCCTTGGCATAACTTTAGGACTTTGGCAGAACGTACCCTTCATTTTCAGATTTTACATTAATGGTCCTTATGATTTTCTAATTACTACACACTAAATGGACCCTTGATTGTAAAACCAAAACAACACCCCAAAACCAAACCTGATCCTAAACCCCTACCCAAGCCCAACACCTACCAAAGCCCAACACTAAATATATCACTTCCCCCGTTTTTTTTATTTAATCCCAGTCAACACCCCCAAGTTTGACCACCTCCTCCACATCACCCTCCCCACCATCTGCTACACTCCAAACAGCCAAACTCACCCTCATCATCACCCCTATACTTCCCCTGCAACACTCAACATCCCACCCCCTCCTACACACCAAACAAACACTAAACTCCAATATTCCACCTCTGGCTTCAATTTATAAGAAAACTCCAAAAGAGAGTTTTGGCGCCAAAAATGAAGGAACGGCTGGGATCAAATTTCATCATCCAAGGGTCAATCTTATTGGTGGGAAAAGACAAATGGGAGTCCCAAACCCTAATTTTGTCGATATAAAAAGAGCAAGAGTGGCAGTGGAACAAGTAGTAGAATTTTAGCTTATTTTTACTTAGTCGAATTAATGTTAATTTAACTTTCAGTGTACTTTTTAGACTTAAAATGTTGTAATCACTCTTATTAATGTAATTTGAAATCTCATTTAATCTTAATTCAAGTTTTCTTTTGTCAAATTTTAGATTTTGCAAATTCTAGTGTAAACTTCATTTTAATGAATCATTGGTAAGAGTTGTGTTCTATGGCCTCATAAGCTAGGATTAACTTACTTATATGCTTAGACAAGCTCTGATTGTTTTTAAACTTGCTTTAACTCAAAAGTCCATAAATACTCAATAACACTTAATAAGTAGCTAGGTAATTTAAAAATCCAGGAAAAAAGAAAATGGAAGGTGAGCATTGTGGAGTTTTGGATTGAAGTGAGTATTAGAACTCCAAGGGGAGCATAGGTTTTGGTCCTGGTTCACACTTGGTTTTATGCTTGGACCTCTTGTAAGATTATTTCCCATTTTCTTGCATAATTTGTGTGCATGAGTTGCTGTTGTAGATTTGTGCTTGTTTCTGTTTAGTTGTGTTTATTTTACCTTAAAATAAGTTTATTTTTTAGTTTCATGTAGGGCTGAGCAAACGGACCGGATGGACCGGACCGACCGACAAAACCGACCGGACCGAGACCGACCGGACCGGACCGACCACATTCGGTCCGGTCCTCGGTCTAAGCTTTTTGCCAAATTCGGTCCTCGGTCCGGTCGGTCCGGTCCGGACCGACCAAAAACCAGAAAAAACTTGCCTAATTGGACCGGACCGACCGAAGACCGACCGGACCGGACCGGACCGAGACCGGACCGACCATATTCGGTCCGGTCTCGGTCTATGGTTTTTCCGGTTCTCGGTCCTCGGTCCGGTCCGGTCTTGGTCGGTCCGGTCCGGTTTTCGCCCGATGCTCAGCCCTAGTTTCATGGATTAAATTCTAGTTTTGCTTTATATAACTTCATAAACTGTTTTTATAGGGGTGTTTGGTTTATGCTGCAATTGTGGTTTCTAATCACGTTTAGGAGTAGTAATTGTTTTAAACAGCTTCAATTAAGTCCTTGTAGTGCAATGCAAACATAAAATCTATGTTCTAATGGCAGAAAGTCTAAATGCAATCCCAAATCCAACTCAGTTAGTTAACTGTTGGAGTTTAGAGTGGCATAACCACCTACACCCTTTCATGAGTTGTTAAAATACCGTGTTTCAGTTTATTTGTGGCTCTTTAATTCATTTTCACTCAGTAAATTAGGATTAAACCTCACCAAAGTCAACCCTTGCATGTTCTTCATAAAGTCAAAGTTAGCCCTTAGCAGAAATTCCCACTTTTTGTGGGAATTATGTAGAATTCTGTGTTGTGATTCAATCTTTGAAACTTGTTGGATTTATAGTCCCTCAGCTAAACTTTTGATCCCCACTCTCAATTTATTTTTGTGATTTTTGTGTGGGTCCCACCCAAGCTCCAAAGAGAGCTGCAGGGGGAGATAATCCCCTGTCTCAGATCTGCTGTCACAACACCATCTGTTTGGTGTTCCACAGCTTGCCATGGTGGGCCCCACTGGTCTAACTCAGTTCCATTAGGTAGCCTAGGTTGGTGTTTATACATTTCAACCCTTGAGTGAGCCAGAAGCTCACTTGAGCTTGCTTTTCCTTGCTGCAAAAGTAGGGCAGTGGTCTACTTAGCATTGGGTCATTTTGCCACTTTTTCACCCATTTTTCTTCCTATAAGGTTTAATCTAGTTTTTATTGCTTCAAAACTGTCCATTAGCTAGTTTAGACTCTATTTCATCTAAAGTTCTTCAGCTTAGAGCTATTTCAAGGCTTGTTGCCCGCACAGTTGACCAAAGTCAATTGTCTAGGCCTAAGAGCTTGCAAGTGCTTAATTTTGAGCACTTGTTGATTCCATTTCATAAATAGTTCATCATTTTCAGCTTATAGAAGCTTTCAAACAAGAAAAACCAGAAAAACAAGCTTGAAAGATAGTGATAGCTTCTATTTAATAGAAGCTATCAAATTGATTTTACTTTTTAACTTTTTATTAAGTTCACTTGCATTTTCATATTTTTCTTTTTTTTTTCTGGGATTATAAAGTATTTTTAAGAATTTTTCTAGATTTTTCTCTCCTTGTTTGATATTTTTTATAATTTTTGTTAGATAATTTAATATTAACATTTAAAATAGAAGTAATAGTTTTTATTTAATAGCACCACTTTTTTATATTTTTCCTAGGTTCCAGGTAACTTAAAATAATTTTAGGAATTTTTATAGATTTTTCTGTTGTCATTTAGTAATTTTTAGATTTAATAATAGTTTAATTAATAATTAATTAATAATTAAGTTTTAAATAGCATAATTGGTTTTTATTAAGTAAGACCTAGTTTTTATATTTTTTCTAGCTTTTATATAATATAGTATAATTTTAGGAATTTTTCTAGAATTTTAACTGTTCATTTTCTATTTTTTATAATTTAAAATAGTTTAATTAGATAATTAATAATTAATTAATAGAAAAATCACAAAAAGACAAAAATACATATTTTTAATTTTAAAACTTATTTTTAGTTGTTTTATAATTTTAGAAATTTTATTTTCATTTTTCTAGCATTAGATTAATATTATATTGTATTTAAGTATTTTAAATATTAATAATAAGTATTAAATAGTATTTAATTAATAATAAATAATTAAATAGTGTAAAAATTTATTTTCTTTTTCTAAAAATTTTCTTTTATCGTTTAGTTTGTAAAAAAGTCATTTTCACCCCCTGTGGGTTTTCAGATTTCAGTTTTCGCTTTTTATTTCGTACGTTCGCGTATATTTAAATAGAACGTACACGTTTTTAGGTTTAAATCGTTTCTGGTTTTTCTGATTTTCCAGTCTTATTCAAATAGCTTATTTAAGCTATTCCCTTGTAGATTCCTTAGTTAAATCAATCTTAAACCCCTTTCCAGTCCAAATTCACCCGATCACAAAGTCGTTTGATAACCATCACACCTCGTCGGGACATAACGACCCGGGGAAACCCCTATACTTCCGCGGAGAATTGGTTTTAGACGTTTGGCTTGGTTGACCATCACCTGGTCAATTATGCTGACTGTTTGGAGCCAATCAAAATTTGGCGCCGCTGCCGGGGAGGTTGTGCGCGTTATTCTAAACGGTTTTACATATTAGTGAATCTGGATATACACTCATTGTATATTTACCATCCTTTGTTCATATTTTCTTATAATAAAAACAAAAACAGTTCCTGAAAACTTTTTAAAATTAGTTTTCAACGAACACAAAAAAAACCCAAAAAGATTTTCTTTCTCATTTGTACAAAATGTTTATCAAAAATCTAAAAAATATCCATCTTTACCCTCCTACCTTTTTGATTCTTCATCCCTTTACCCTCTATCCTTTTGATTCTAACTTCTTCCACTTGTCCTGTAATTGATTCTTATGGCATCTCTCGATGACGATTTCTTTGAACAATGGGGCTTTGAGAGCAAAATTGAAAAACTTATGGCCTTGTCAAAAATATCAAGATGTCGTGTTGATCATGATGGACCATCGATCCCTATTCCCTCTCCGGTGAGGGAAATGGAACAAGAAACCCAGGTGACAAAGGACCCTGTACTTCCCTCTGACGATGGAAGTGCTAAATACGTCCAACCTACGGTTGTCCAAAAACCTAAGCTCACAATTGCTCCTAAACCGTCAAGAATTGATCCTAACCTTTCACGGTTTACTGTTAAAAGTTTGCCAAGCAAACGTATAGAGCTTAGGGCAGTGACTGAAAAGAACGACTTGCCCAATCTTCACGTTCATCAAGAACAAAAACCCGAGACCATAACGGAAGTGGTGGAAATTCCTAGCTCTAAGAGCACACCACTTGTCCCACCTCCGGATTTTATTCCTTGTGTTGGTTGTGGTGAGCCGCTTTTTGGTTTACCATGTCGTTGGTGTACATGTGAAAAATGTGGTAATGATATTCGAGATGGAAGTTGTTTGTTTTGTGGTTCGAGGAATTCATTTGCTTATGATCCTAATCAGAACTCATTCAACAACCCTTCAAATTTTTCCAATTACCCATCACATTCATACGGGCAAGAATCATACTATCCAAATCATAATGATGCTTCGTATCAAAATACACCAAACATTTCTTGTGAGTATTGTGGAGGTCCTCACCAAGGTTTTGATTGTTATAATAGTCAAAATGTTGGTTACGACCAATATCCATACAACTCACCGAACCAGACACAATAGTTTAACTGTTGTGAGTACTGTGGTGGCCCACACTACACTTCTGGTTGTCAATCGAGCAACACGCTTGTCTATGAGCAGTTTCCTGATAACAATTATGACTCTAGCACATACGACTCACAGCCACATCAGTTTTACTGTTGTGAATACTGTGGAGGTCCTCACTTTAGCTCGGATTGTCAAACAAGGAATCCATTTCCTTGTAACAATTATGACTATTCAATTCAAGACCAACCTCCACAGTACCAAATGATCCAAGCAACTCCTCATGATACCGAGCAAGACCTTTTACTAGAGGCTCGTGAAATTTTGCAAAAACTTAAGGAGGAGTTGGCAACTACATCGTTTCAAGAATCTCGTGAAAAATCAATGGCAGAATTACTTGTTAAAGAACGAGAGGCTAGAAATGAAATGAGCATGGAAGAATTACTTGCTGAGCAAAGAGCGGCTAAAATACGTGCCAATCTTTGCTATGCTGCTCTATATGATGATGATGATGACAGTGATGATGATGAAAATAACATTGTTATTATTCAAAAAGATTCATCAGATTCATCAGTTGCAATTCCTTCCATTGAAAATCAGGGAGTAAATAATGTGACAAAGTCACTAGCCATTGATCAAATGGAACTTGAAAATTCCATAACTGCTAGTACTTATAAACTCCCTCAGTCTATTGATATCACACCCGAAGTTCACACTCACTCTCCGAATATGGGGGATGAGCATCTTAGCACTGTTCCTCAAAAGGAATCGGACGAAGTCATAAAGTCTAGTGTTGAGAACCTTGTCCCAATCCCAGGAGAGTCACAAGGAACTTTTGATCATGTGTGTGACTTACCTTATCACCCTGAAAATCCAAAAGATCATTTTGAGACTTTCTCCGATTTTAATGATGATTTACATCTTATGGAGAAGTTGAGTATGGAGAGGCACCACTGCCTCATTCTGATGTTGCCCCTTTTATTGAGGAGTTCACAGATGAACTTACTCGCATCAATCCACTTCCATTAGGAAGTGATGATGATCTGTTTAACCTTGAAGCCGATATGGGAGAAATTGAAAATCTTTTAAACTCTAATCCCAACATCGAGCATAGTACTTCACATGCTGATGAAAATTCTTTATCTTCTGGAGACATCAGTCATGTGGAAGGATTACCTTCTGAGCTAGTTAGCTTAGAAGAAGAGAATGATAATCACTTTGTTCCCGAAGCATTCAAGACTACTCTCACCAATCCTCTATATGAATTCGAATCCGAATTCACTTTGATTTCTGATAATCCACTCTTTGATATTCAGAATAAGGATTCTGATGAGTCCATAATGGAACAAGAGTTCACAGATTCACATCTTGTGAATAATTCTCTTCATGAGGAGTTCTCCGGTGAACTCACTCATCATGTCAAGACTCCTCCGGAGTTTGATAGCCCGGGGGGAGATGCACTCAATCATGAGGATTTGCAAATTCCCACCCACTCTCCCGGGACGTTTATGAGCTTAACCTTTGAAATCCAAATTCAGGCTAATGAGCCTGCTCTCGAGGAAGAATATCAAATCATGATTTTCATCATGGTTTTCTTCCTTTTCTTCACCTATAAGGTGACTTCCTTTCTTCTTCACTCTTTCGGGAATGAAGACACTATATTTGACCCCGACATTTTCATGTATCATTATCTTGAGCCGGATACTTATCTCATCGGTGTGGAACTTTCACGTATTCAAATGTTTGTCCAAACATCTTGAATGAAAGTCCGATTGAGATTGTTTCTTCCACATCATGCTTCCCCAAGGACAAATGAATTCGGGGTCGAGTCACGCTAGCGACTCGGTAAACAAAAACAGTAGCATACTTATAGGGTTTTCACCCTAAGTGTGGGGGAGTCACCCATGCTATGATTACCAAAGTGAAAAACAAAATGGTGTTTTCCACGCTTAGCTTGTAATGTTGCCCTTTTACGTTCAAAAAATCGGCATAATAGCCGGGACTTTGAATATTGAGGACAATATTCACTCTAAGTGTGTGTGTGTGTGGGGGGGGGGGGGGGGTATTTCGCTATTCTAGTGAATTTTATCACATTTTACTATCTAATACCCCCGTTATTGGAAAAAAATTTAAATTTTTTTCACTAAAGTTTCAAAATTTTTGTGGTTATCAGTCCGCCTTGTCTAACCGACAAAAAGATTGGCTAATCAAGGAGCAAACGGCTCTTGGTAAAGATATCTCAAATCCGTTTATGGCTTGCAATTTGCTAAAAATTGTATGGTAAATCAACTCGCCATATCCCATAAAACAAATGAGTTGGCTAGCCCGCAAGATTATGGCTTGTGGTAAAGGCTGTGGAAAAACCATAATTGGTAATCAGCTCACCAAGATGTTGACTTAGTCCATCAAGAGTTGGCTAGTCCAGAAGCAAACGGCTTTTGGTAAAGACTAATCAAATCCGTTGACAGCTGGTGGTTTGCTCAAAATCACATGGTTATCAGGTGGACCATAGTTCTTACTTGAATCGATACATCTGGCTACTCCAGAAGTGATGGCTTTTGGTAAAGAGTTCCAAATCCATTAATTTTTCTCAAGATTGCTAGGGACTAGCAATAGTTTAGTGTGGGGGATTGATGAGTGTGTAAATACTCATCATTTTTACCTTTTCTGAGCTGCCAAAACATTCAAAAACACTCAAATACGCATCAAAATACTGAAAATATTCCAGGATTGTGTTTTATATGTTTCTGATGCAAAATGTTTAAAAACAAATGAAAAACGAACAAAGTTTGCATAATTCGCAGTTTCAGTCCCTCAAGTTTCAAAAATTGACAAAACTAGTCCCTGAAGGTTTAAAATGAAAGAAAAGTCAACTTTGGTCTTTGGGAAATCAAATTTGTTCAATATTAATCCCTGGATGAAAGTTTTAACAAACTGGCAACTTTTACCCCTCAAAATCCAAAATTGGCATAAAAGGTCCCTGAACTTTCAAAACCTGACAAAATCAGTCCCTGATGAAATATTTTTGAAAGAAAGTCAACTTTGGTCCTTGGAAAGTCACAAGATATCACAAATGGTCCTTGGAATGAAAGTTACAAAAAATTACATTTTGGTCCCTCAAGTTTCAACATATGTCAGTTTTAGACCCTGAAGGAACAAAAGTGTAAAATCTCATTTATCTACCTTGGACTATGAAAATGTGGCAATTTCAACCCTTGGCATAACTTTAGGACTTTGGCAAAACGTACCCTTCATTTTCAGATTTTACATTAATGGTCCTTGTGATTTTCTAATTACTACACACCAAATGGACCCTTGATTGTAAAACCAAAACAACACCCCAAAACCAAACCTGATCCTAAACCCCTACCCAAGCCCAACACTAAATATATCACTTCCCCCGTTTTTTTATTTAATCCCAGTCAACACCCCCAAGTTTGACCACCTCCTCCACATCACCCTCCCCACCATCTGCTACACTCCAAACAGCCAAACTCACCCTCATCATCACCCCTATACTTCCCCTGCAACACTCAACATCCCACCCCCCCTCCTACACACCAAACAAACACTAAACTCCAATATTCCACCTCTTGCTTCAATTTATAAGAAAACTCCAAAAGAGAGTTTTGGCGCCAAAAATGAAGGAATGGCTGGGATCAAATTTCATCATCAAAGGGTCAATCTTATTGGTGGGAAAAGACAAATGGGAGTCCCGACCCTAATTTTGTCAATATAAAAAGAGCAAGAGTGGCAGTGGAACAAGTAGTAGAATTTTAGCTTATTTTTACTTGGTCGAATTAATGTCAATTTAACTTTCAGTGTACTTTTTAGACTTAAAATGTTGTAATCACTCTTATTAGTGTAATTTGAAATCTCATTTAATCTTAATTCAAGTTTTCTTCTATCAAATTTTAGATTTTGTAAATTCTAGTGTAAACTTCATTTTAATGAATCATTGGTAAGAGTTGTGTTCTATGGCCTCATAAGCTAGGATTAACTTAGTTATAAACTTAGACAAGCTCTGATTGTTTTTAAACTTGCTTTAACTCAAAAGTCCATAAATACTCAATAACACTTAATAAGTAGCTAGGTAATTTAAAAATCCAGGAAAAAAGAAAATGGAAGGTGAGCATTGTGGAGTTTTGGATTGAAGTGGGTATTAGAACTCCAAGGGGAGCATAGGTTTTGGTCCTGGTTCACACTTGGTTTTATGCTTGGACCTCTTATAAGATTATTTCCCATTTTCTTGCATAATTTGTGTGCATGAGTTGCTGTTGTAGATTTGTTCTTGTTTCTATTTAGTTGTGTTTATTTTACCTTAAAATAAGTTTATTTTTTAGTTTCATGGATTAAATTCTAGTTTTGCTTTATATAACTTCATAAACTGTTTTTATAGGGGTGTTTGGTTTATGCTGCAATTGTGGTTTCTAATCAGGTTTAGGAGTAGTAATTGTTTTAAATAGCTTCAATTAAGTCCTTGTAGTGCAATGCAAACATAAAATCTATGTTCTAATGGCAGAAAGTCAAAATGCAATCCCAAATCCAACTCAGTTAGTTAACTGTTGGAGTTTAGAGTGGCATAACCACCTACACCCTTTCATGAGTTGTTAAAATACCGTGTTTCAGTTTATTTATGGCTCTTTAATTCATTTTCACTCAGTAAATTAGGATTAAACCTCACCAAAGTCAACCCTTGCATGTTTTTCATAAAGTCAAAGTTAGCCCTTAGTAGAAATTCCCATTTTTTGTGGGAATTATGTAGAATTCTGTGTTGTGATTCAATCTTTGAAACTTGTAGGATTTATAGTCCCTCAGCTAAACTTTTGATCCCCACTCTTAATTTATTTTTGTGATTTTTGTGTGGGTCCCACCCAAGCTCCAAAGAGAGCTGCAGGGGGAGATAATCCCCTGTCTCAGATCTGTTGTCACAACACCATCTGTTTGGTGTTCCACAGCTTGCCATGGTGAGCCCCACTGGTCTAACTCAGTTCCATTAGGTAGCCTAGGTTGGTGTTTATACATTTCAACCCTTGAGTGAGCCAGAAGCTCACTTGAGCTTGCTTTTCCTTGCTGCAAAAGTAGGGCAGTGGTCTACTTAGCATTGGGTCATTTTGCCACTTTTTCACCCAGTTTGCTTCCTATAAGGTTTAATCTAGTTTCTATTGCTTCAAAACTGTCCATTAGCTAGTTTAGACTCTATTCCATCTAAAGTTCTTCAGCTTAGAGCTATTTCAAGGCTTGTTGCCCTCACAGTTGACCAAAGTCAACTGTCTAGGCCTAAGAGCTTGCAAGTGCTTAATTTTGAGCACTTGTTGATTCCATTTCATAAATAGTTCATCATTTTCAACTTATAGAAGCTTTCAAACAAGAAAAACCAGAAAAACAAGCTTGAAAGATAGTGATAGCTTCTATTTAATAGAAGCTATCAAATTGATTTTACTTTTTAACTTTTTATTAAGTTCACTTGCATTTTCATATTTTTCTTTTGTTTCTGGGATTATAAAGTATTTTTAAGATTTTTTCTAGATTTTTCTCTCCTCGTTTGATATTTTTATAATTTTTGTTAGATAATTTAATATTAACATTTAAAATAGAAGTAATAGTTTTTATTTAATAGCACCACTTTTTTATATTTTTCCTAGGTTCCAGGTAAATTAAAATAATTTTAGGAATTTTTATAGATTTTTCTGTTGTCATTTAGTAATTTTTAGATTTAATAATATTTTAACTAATAATTAGTTAATAATTAAGTTTTAAATAGCATAATTAGTTTTTATTAAGTAAGACCTAGTTTTTATATTTTTCCTAGATTTTATATAATATAATATAATTTTAGGAATTTTTCTAGAATTTTTACTGTTCATTTTCTATTTTTTATAATTTAAAATAATTTAATTAGATAATTAATAATTAATTAATAGAAAAATCACAAAAAGACAAAAATACATATTTTTAATTTTAAAACTTATTTTTAGTTGTTTTATAGTTTTAGAGATTTTATTTTCATTTTTCTAGCATTAGATTAATATTATATTGTATTTAAGTATTTTAAATATTAATAATAAGTATTAAATAGTATTTAATTAATAATAAATAATTAAATAGTGTAAAAATTTCTTTTCTTTTTCTAAAAAATTTCTTTTATCTTTTAGTTTGTAAAAAAGTTATTTTCACCCCCCTGTGGATTTTCAGATTTCAGTTTTCGCTTTTTATTTCGTACGTTCGCGTATATTTAAATAGAACGTACACGTTTTTAGGTTTAAATCGTTTCTGGTTTTTCTGATTTCCCAGTCTTATTCAAATAGTTTATTTAAGCTATTCCCTTGTAGATTCCTTAGTTAAATCAATTTTAAACCCCTCTCCAGTCCAAATTCACCCGATCACAAAGCCGTTTGATAACCATCACACCTCGTCGGGACATAACGACCCGGGGAAACCCCTATACTTCCGCGGAGAATTGGTTTTAGACGTTTGGCTTGGTTGACCATCACCTGGTCAATTAGGTTGACTGTTTGGAGCCAATCAGTCGCATGTCTATTAACTTTAGGGCTAGTAGTCATCAATACTCCTTCACTCTCGAGGAGTTTGCTCAAATCCTAGGTGTCCCAAACCATGGTACTTGCATCTACTCCGACTTGCATTCCCTCTCAACTCTTGACACACTCTTTGACTGCATCTATCCTTATGATACCCCTCTTGTGTCCAAAGATAAACTTCGTGACCACCTCTTCATTAGGACCACCAACACTAGGAGAACTAGAACCGGAAATGAGGTCATCAAGGACCCATATGGAATGGAATTCAATGAACTCAATCCCCAATTCAAGGAATGGGAAGAACTCCTTGGAACCAATGTAATTAGCACCATAGGAAACCGGGATCACATCAATGTTTGCCTTTGATATCAACCTTTGCCTACTACATGGCCAAGAGAATGGCCGACATTCCCGTGCATGGCACAACGGCTATGCTGTATGGAATGCTCTTGACCCATCTCTTTAGGTTCATCTCTCCCATTCCATCAACTCCTAGAGGTTTTTACCTAGACTACTCTCTCATTCCACACGCTTTTGTCCCACTAAGTGATACGAGAATCTACAAAGCCCAAGGTAAACATTTTCCAACTCTAGGCTTTGCCCAACTCTAGACTCCCACCTCTAGAATACATTTTCCAACTTTCGGAAATTCCAAATGAGTCGACTGAGTTCAATCAAACAAAGGGGATGTTCAAAAACATCGAGAGATTTCTTGGAAAGCTCAAGAAGAAGATTGACCGTCTATTAGAGCGGGTGTGTAGGAGTGTTTGGCACTAGGTGCTATTTGAACGATTTGGTCATTTAAACATTACGTGTTATATATTTGTGTGTTGGTAAGATATTTGGTACTATTTGGAACTTGTAGGAACTAACAATGATGCAGGAAAACAACATTTGGCAAGTTGTCAAATTTTCATGTTTATGATAATTTCACTAAGTATAGTGAAATTCGCTAGCCCCCTGTCAAAGTCCAATCGTATGCGTCTTTACAAGTCCAATTTTTGCATTTCCTAACCAGATATGAATTATATTTTTGTTTTTAGAAGTTTTCAAAAAATTTGAAAATTGTCTCGCGGGTCAAAAATGCGAACTGCCAAGTTTTTCAGGTCTGGCGGATCTGGCGGCACCCAAAAATGGGTTCCGCCAGTGTATTTTCTGGGCAATCCAGAAATGGCCCAACGGACCAGCCGGAACCCTCAAGAGGGTTCCGCCTGTGTTGTCTCAGGGTTCCGCCAGTCACCTGCAGAAAATTTGTGTCATTTTTCTTAAGTTCAAAACTTGTAAAGTGTCAAACCATTATCTTTAGTGAAAAACATCTTCCCTTAACTCCAATAACCATTTTAGGACAACCCTCACTCACTAAAACAATTTGGAAGTTACTTCCCGCCAAAAATTCAAATTCAAACATAACTAACCCAAGGAACCCTTATAAAGGATCCTTCAACCCATTGGAACATTTTCAACCAAATTACATCCCATGATCACAAAGCATTGAGTACATATGTTGGTCTTTCACTCCACCCTATTCCATTGGATTGACATCAAATCATTTGAAACCTCAATATTTGTATGGAACACATCAAATCCAAACACTCCTTCCCATAATTTTTTTAAGTTTGATCACTTTAGAATACCCCAAAACTCACACCAACACCATTACTTCTCTCAATCTCAAAACTCTTGCAAACCAAAGATTTGAGATAACTAAATCAAACACCTCATCCGAATCATCAAGCTAAAACCACTAGGATTAGTGTTAAACCTTGTTGCTTCAACAAAACCATCAAATCAAGCTCATCACTTGATATTTCTTCACCTATCCAAGACTTCCTTAACCTTACTGCCTCAACACCATATTCAATACCTTGCAACATCAACATGACCACTATTCAAGATTTCCTTAATCTTGATACTTCAACATCCTCTCCCAAACATGGCAATACAAACATATACACTCTTCAACCATCAAAAACTTTTTCAACCATCAATCACCATAACTTACACCAATGGAACTTTTTCATACACCACCAACATCACCACATCCACTATTGGAAACTTTTGAAAACCTATCACCTAAACCATCAAGCCCTCCATCATTGTCACTCTTTGACACCATTGCCGAAACGGAAACCCAACAACAAACAATATTTCAACCAAATGAGTCATTGGATGATGCACCTCATCCACCGTCATTGCTTGAGAGTTTGGCTTACCGTTATGCTAGACCCTCAATTTTTCCAAATGATCAAGGTCATACACACCTACAATCATTTGTGTTTCACCCCATTTACAAAAACCTTCATGGTAATCCTTTCGGAGAACCAAGCCTTCGTCACTTTGTTCAACTACCACCACCACATGAACCTTCCCAACACTTTGAATCTCTATTTTCTTCGTATAAGAAAATATAAGCATCTCAATGATCTTCCATCAAGACCAACAAAACCACCACATTTCACAAATGAAAAACCAAGGTCATTGCTTGACCAAAATGAGTCTTTTGACCACAACCAAATACCACAACAAGAATATCACCACCCAAAACCATTGTTGTCTCACCTTATCTACAAAGACATCCATGATCCTCTAAACAATGAAATGAGGTTTATCCTAAACCACAGTGTGGAACGTCTCAAGTTTAGAGTCTCCAAAATGAAACAAAACCGTTTCTTTTGGAAAATGTTTCACCATTTAAACCAACAAACCCAAAACCGTTTCACCTCTACAACATTCAAAACAAAACCCGCTACACCATCCAACACACATTTTCATCCTTAAACAACCTTAGCCCTGTTTTTGGAAGATGTTTCTCATTAAGGAAAATGATGATTTCCTTGTAGCTTTTTATGTTCTTATTTTATTTTTAGTTTTTCTTTATTTTTAGAAGTAGGATGGTGTCATCCAAATTTCTTGTCTTTGACTCTTTAAGAGTCAAAATTTTACATGGAATGAATTTCATTCTACTACAAGGTGTGCATTGTTTGTTGACCATTTAGGTATAATAAGTGAACTATACCTTGCTATGGTAGCATACATATATCTTGTGTTTTAGAAACTAACCTTTCTTTTTGTAGGATCATTATCCATGTTTTCCTTCCTTGATACTCCATTTAGGGGAGTAATATTCAAGGGGGAGCATGAGTGTTGCATTATTCCACTTCACAACTCTTAGTTGTGTTCTAGACATGAAATGCTTTCATGACTTGTCTTGGGCGGCAACTAACCTTTTTCTTGTAGGTTCAAAATCCATGTCTCCTCTCTTGGCACTCCATTTAGGGGGAGTATTATCCAAGGGGGAGCAAGTACTTACTTCCGCTTCGCTACTCTTCTTTTTGTTTCGACAAAAAGGGGGAGAATTTATATAAAAACTTGTTTATCTTTTTTTTTTCTTTCTAACTCTTGCTTGTCACAAACAAGTTTTAATACTAACTTTATAAGACTTAACACTAAATCTAGTGGCTTACTTATAAATAAAGTTTATGTTTTGTCATCAACAAAAAGGGGGAGATTGTTAATACAAATATCGCCTAAAAGCGTTATTTATATTTTACGATCTTTGCTAAGTTTTGTTAATGACAAAATATGAACTTTAGCTAATAGTAAATCATCACTTTAGTGTTTAAGTCTTGTTTAACTAAGATTTACATTTCCTTTTAAACAAAACATTGTTGTGGAAAACTAGAAGGGGGGGGGGGTTGAATAGTTTACCGTTTAAAATCTTTTTAACTTGTTTAGTTAGCTTTGAAACTTTCCGTTTGATCAAAGATACATACACAAACACAATATATAACATGCAGGTAAATGAAAGAAACGATCAAAGCACAACACAAGTATTTATCGTGGTTCGGCTACAAGGACTCTATTTCCTTGCCCTACGTCCACGCCCCGAGTATCCAACTCGAGAGTTTCTTTCACTAGTCAACAAGCTCCTTTCACCGGCGGAGAAAACCTTACACGTCGCTTATAATTTTACCGATACTAAGCTAGATGTCGAGTTCTTTACCAAGGGTACAACCACTCCCGTTAGTTCTTTTACAAGGGTACAACTACTCCTAATACACTTTGTATTTTGAGGATTAAAATACTAACCGATCACTACTGAAAATACACAATCAAATGAAGTGTAAACTACACAAGTCTACACAATGCTAAGCTAACAAGTCTTGCAATGTTGTGTTGAATACTTGTTACTTTTAATGAGCTCGTGAATCTCTTTGCTACAAAAAGAAACTTCACATATGAAATGTTAAAGGGTTAGATGAAAGAATGAATGTATGTGTGTAAAATATGATGTAGAGTGATTAGCCAAAAATCAACTTGTGACTTGGTATTTATAGCAAAGCCTTCTGCAGGCCTGGCGGATACGGCGGAACCCTCAGATGGGTTCCGCCCGTGTACCCCCAGGGTTCCGCCGGGCTTGCAGTTGGTTTTGCAATAAATCTTGCAAACCAAACAAAGTCACATCTCATTACTCCCTGCAAACCAAACAATGTCACATCTCATAACATCTAGTCAAACACTAAACTTGCAAGCAACTATATAGTAAGTCAAACACATTTTCTTTCCATAAATGTATATTGACAAAACTTGCCATAAATGTGATGTGACAATTATATTTTAAGAAATAAAAAGTGTTGTGTTTTATGAAATGTAAAATGTAGCAAAAGTCTAGTTTATGCAAGTCTTTAAAACTAAGATTATGTTTTACTTAGAAACTAAAGTTTACATTTTGTCGTTAACAAAACTTAGCGAAGATCCTAAAATATAAATGACGTTTTTAGGCGATATTTGTATTAACAATCTCCCCCTTTTTATTGATGACAAAACATAAACTTTGTTTCTAAGTAACTCACAAAATCTTGGTTTTTAAGACTTAAAAAAAAATTATATTAAACTTGTTTTACTTAAGTGATGAAAATCATATTATGTTTTGAAGGTTTAATATATTTATCCCCCTTTTTGTCAAAACAAAAAGTAGAGTAGCGAAGCGGAATTATGCACTTGCTCCCCCTTGGTTGTTACTCCCCCTAAAAGGAGTGCCAAGATGGAAAACATGGATTTTGATCCTACAAAAAAATGGTTAGTTGGTGATATATATAGTCAAGCTTGTAATTACCACACATTGCAACCACAATGACAACACAAAAATGATCAACCAACAATGCACGAAAGTAAGTAGAAAGAAATATCATTCCAAGTAAAATTTTGACTTTGAAAAGTCAAAAGACAAGAAATGTGAAATATTTTTATACTTCTAAACAAAAACTAAAAAATAACTAAGAAAGAAAAAATAAAATTCTACTTTCCTAAATGGGGCAAACGGCCTCCAAAGGTTGTCTAGGATTTCTTAGGTTGGGAAAGAGCATCCAAACGTTCTATGACGTGTTGAAATGCAAAACGGGTTTCATCTTGGATTTGGTGAAGCAACGTTTTGATGCTTGCACCCATTTGCTCACAATTTGAGCAAACATGGGGATGAGTGGGTGGAAATCGGTTGGTTTTGGTTTCTTGGTTTGAGGGTTGGTTGGTTTTTGGTTCTTAGGTGGAGGATGGATTTCGTATTGAGTCAAGCAAGGTGGTTTGAAATTCCATTGCTTGATGAAGGTGGTTCCCAACCATGCTTTGGATTTCCTCATATGAGGGGAAGAAAGACTCAAAGGTTTGGGCTTGAGAATGTGGTGGAGTTGGGTGATCATGGTTTTCAAAGTTTGGTTCTCCATAAAGAGGACCATGGATGTCATGGTAGATAGGGTGAAACAACAATGGTTTGGGTTGATGGTACATTTGTTGTGGTGGTTGGGTGTGGTTAAAATGCTCATTTTGGTCTAGAATTGACCTTGGTGATTCATTTGCAAAAGGTGGTGGTTGTGTAGGTCTTGGTGGAAGATCATTTAGATCTTGGAAAAAAGGGTGTGGTGATGTGGGAGGAAACCCAAATAACCCCATAGGTTCAATTTTGGGTAATGGTGATGGTGATGGAGTTTTGGATGGTTGGGTTGGAGCACTTGGTGGAGTTGGGTCAATGGGTGATTTAGTAGGTGGTGAAGTGAGCTCATTAGGTTCATTGGGTGATGGTGATGGAGATGCAAGGTTCAAAAAGTGTTCATTTTTTATAGGTGAGATGAATTCATCCGAAGATGAGGAGCTTAGGTTGATGGGTTGATTAGACCATAGTGGTTTTACACTTATCCGTGCGGTTTTCCAGATGGGTCGTGATGGTTGAGAGGTGATTGTTGACTTAGTCATGGTTAAAGATGGTTTAGAAGTTCAGAAATTGTGATGAAGAAGGTGTGATTTGATAGTGTTTAAGATGGTTTAATTTATAGTGATGAAGGATTGTGGAAAGGAGTGTTTGGATTTGATTTTAGTCCATACAAAAATGGAGGTTCCTAATGATTTGGAAAACTAATTGTGGATTGTCATATCATGGAAGTCTATCCAATGAAAATGGTGAAGTGAGAAGACAAGGTTTGCACTAAATGCTTAGTGGTTTTAGTAAATTTGTTGAAGTATAAATTTCAGGGATTTCAAGGATCCTTTAGAAGGGTTCCTTCTTTTATGTGTGAAGGGTCCTTGGGGTGGTTATGGCTATTTTTGAATTTTGGCGGGAAATGGTTTTGGTTGAGTTATAAGGAATGAGAAGTACCCTATTGTGCTAAACACATTTCAGGAAATGGGTTTCTATCTAAAAGGATTGGATTTTGGTGTTTGGATGTTCAAATGTTGAAAACAAAAACAAAAATTCTGCAGGCAACTGGCGGAACCCTCAGAATACACAGGCGGAACCCAATTGAGGGTACCGTCTGTTCCGTTGGGCCAATTCTGGATTTCCCAGAAAATACACTGGCGGAACCCAATTTTGAGTACCGCCGGATCCGCCAGTGCTGAAAAAAGTGACAGTCCGCGTTTTTGACCCGCGAGACGATTTTCAAAATTTTCGAAAACTCCTAAAATCAAAAAATAGACACGTAAACACACATATCATATGACTTTGACCTTGAGGTCGAGAATTTCACTATACTTAGTGAAAATAACATAAACATGAAAATTTGACAACTTGCCAAAAGTTGTCTTCCTGCATCAAAGTTAGATAAAGCAAGTTCCAAATAGTATCAAACATTGTACCAACCCACAAGTACATCACAAACATTGTTTAAACAACCAAATTAGTTCAAATAGCACCTAGTGCCAAACACTCCTACACACCCGCACTCATTGACGGTCGATCTTATTCTTGAGCTTTCCAAGGAATCTTCCAAGATTCTTAAACATCCCCTTTGTTTGCTTGAACTCGTCCGACTCATTAGGAATATTTGGAAGTTGGGATAGGTATTCGAGAGGTAGGAGCCTAGAGTTTGGCAAATTGTCATCTTCACTCATTGAGGAAGACGAAGATGAGGTAGGAGGATGTGGACGTTTTCCTTGGGCTTTGTACACTCTCTTATCACTTAGTGGGACAAAGGTGTGTGGAATGAGAGAGTAGTCAAGGCGAAGACCGTTAGGAGTTGGTGGAATGGGTGAGATGAACCTAAAGAGACGGGTCAAGAGCATTCCATACGGCATAGCCGTTGTGCCATGCACGGGAATGTCGGCCATTCTCTTGGCCATGTAGTAGGCAAGATTGAAGGGTTGCCTAACGGACAAAGAGTAGAGCATGTAGCAAAGGCAAAGGTTGATATGATCTCGGTTTCCTATTGTGCTAATGACATTGGCTCTAAGGACTTCCTCCCATTTTTTGAATTGGGGCTTGAGTTCATTCATTTCCATTCCATATGGGTCCTTTTCGACCTCATTTCCTGAACGGGTTCTCCTAGTGTTGGTTGTCCTAACAAAGAGGTGGTCACGGAGTACATCTTTTGATACAAGAGGTGTGTCATAAGGATGGATGCGGTCTTGGAGGGTGTCAAGAGTTGAGAGGGAGTGCAAGTCGGAATAGATACAAGTACCACGGTTTGGAACACCTAGGATTTGAGCAAACTCCTCAAGAGTGAAGGAGTATTGATGACCACTAGTCCTAAAGTTGATAGACATGTGACCATAATCATCCGTGGAGAGGATGGCGGATGCATAGAACTCTAGAATGAATCTAGGACAAATAGGCTCGTCGATATTCAAAAGACACTCAAAGTTGATTGTGGCAAATTCGGCGTAAAGGTTTGTGCCTTCTAGGAAAGACGGGTCGATGGTTCTACCCTCATGGACATAGTGTTTTTCTAAGGCTTTGAAGACGTTGACTTGGTTTGGGGTAAGGCCTTTGGTTTTGTGGTGTTTTGGTAGGTACTTAATGGTGTCCTTGTGGTCGTAGTGGGTTAGAGGAGGCATGATGATTCCTAGAACAACAAAATTTCACATTTTAGTTTAAGTAAACTACTATTATAATGTGGATGTTCTAGTGTGTGCCTATATGAAAATAATGTGGAGGTGCGGTTATCTTGACTCATTTTGATGCTTCAAAAACGTTTTATAATGCAAGTTTTGTTATAAAACAAAAGATAACCCAAACGCTCCTAGTTCAATGTAGCTTCGTTTGAATGTACCCGAAAATACATATTGGTTATGTATTCCCTTTAGCATTCAAGAGACATTATGCAAGTGATGTTTTAAACATAACGTTTTGATTTTGTATTCTCAATGTGAGACGAAAAAATATTTGTCCTATTTATGAGAAATTTTTGGAAAAATTTGACATGGGGTGTTTTAGCAAACATGTTTCTACTAAGTAAGAATGCAATTCCTAACTATGGGGAACATGATTAGTTTTGTTAAACACCTAATTTTATGCATGAGTTTCTCAAGTTAATACATAACCCCAAGTTTTTGTTTTTGTGCAAAAATAGAATTCCTAGACTCAGATCAGGATTGTAATCAAGTTTAGAATACTTACAATGATGATTGATTTGCAATGTTAGTGAAAGGAAGACCAAGAATTCGTAGGTATGGATGGATGGTAAAGTGAATAGTAACAGTTTGGAAGTGGTGGTATGAGATAATGGGTGTTTCGTTTAATATAAACAAAAAAATTGATTCTGCAGGTCGGCGGACACGGCGGACCCCTGAGTTGGGTTTCGTCCGTTGTGTTTGAGGGTTCCGCCGACCCTGCTGAGAAAAAGACTTATGGATTTGTTTTGATTTTTGTCTAAAGTCCAGAACTACAATGTAGGTTCCATGAGTCCTAAGCCTAGCCTAAGAAGGTTAAAAGGTTCACGTTTAAGGGGTTTTGTGAGAATGTCGGCTATGTTGTCTTCGGAAGAAACTTTCTCAATTGAGATATTTCCTTTTTGAACGTTGTCACGAAGGAAGTGATGACGGATTTCAATATGTTTGGTACGAGCATGTTGAACCGGGTTTTTGCTAAGATCAATGGCACCTTTGTTGTCACAAAGAATTGTGATGTCGTTGAGTTGAATTCCGTAGTCGACAAGAGCTTGCTTCATCCAAAGAGCTTGTTGACATGCCTTTCCGGCCGAAACGTACTCGGCTTCCGTTGTTGAGATAGCAAGAGCCGTTTGCTTCTTAGAGAACCATGAGGTGAGACAATGTCCAACAAAGTACAAATACCACTTGTACTTTTTCTATCGACATAGTCACCGGCATGATCCGAGTCGGCATACACTATGGTGTCTATTCCCGTTCCTTTGGGATACCATAAACCTAAATGTGTAGTGCCCTTAATATACCTAAAAATCCTTTTAACGGCTTCGAGATGAGTAGTCTTAGGATCTTCTTGAAAACGAGCACATAGACAAACACTAAACATAATGTCGGGTCTACTAGCCGTTAGGTAAAGTAGACTACCAATCATACCTTTATATTTAGTGCTATCTACGGATTCACTTTCCTCATCTTTGGTAAGTTTAGTTTCCGTGGACATGGGAGTTTTGATAGGTTTCGAATCTTCTAATCCAAATTTCTTAAGCATGTCCTTAATATATTTGGATTGGTTAAAGAAGATACCATCTTCTAGTTGTTTAATTTGGAGTCCTAGGAAAAAGTTGAGTTCTCCCATCATACTCATTTCAAACTCGTCATGCATGATTTTTGAGAAATCCACACATAATTCTTGACAAGTTGATCCGAACATAATGTCATCAACATAGATTTGGACTATAATAATATGTGAATCTTTCTTCTTAGTGAAGAGAGTATTATCAACTAAGCCCATGGTATACTTATGGTCAACTAGGAAGGTTTTAAGTCGATCATACCATGCTTTTGGAGCTTGCTTAAGTCCGTAAAGAGCCTTTTTAAGTTTGTAAACATGATTTGATTTTTCAAAATCGATGAAACCCGGTGGTTGAGCAACATACACTTCTTCATTTATGACTCCGTTTAGAAATGCACTTTTGACGTCCATTTGAAAGAGTTTGAAATTATGTGCACATGCATATGCAAGTAAGATTCTAATTGACTCGAGCCTAGCAACCGGAGCAAAAGTTTCATCGTAGTCAATGCCTTCTTGTTGATTATATCCTTGTGCAACTAGCCTAGCTTTGTTTCTAAACACAATTCCATTTTCATCCATTTTATTACGAAATACCCATTTTGTTCCAATTATAGTTTGACTCTTTGGTTGAGGAACTAATGTCCATACATCATTCCTAACAAATTGGTTTAACTCTTCTTGCATTGCAATTACCCAAGACTCATCTTTAATGGCTTCATTAATATTTTTAGGTTCAATGGTTGACACGAAACAAAAGTAGTTGCTTTCATTTTGAACTTTTGACCTTAGTGTTCTTTCGTTAATGTTGCCAATGACACCATCTAATGGATGACTTTTAGATTCTTTGACATTGACAAGTTCTTTGTTTAATAGTTCATCTTCCTTGTCATCACTTAAAATTTCTTGACTTTCTATTGCTTGGCTTTCAACTAAGTCATCATCTACCAAAGGTGATGTCTTAGAGGGAGGTGGACTCTCGTCAAATGTTACGTTCAACGATTACTCGACTCTTAAGGTTTCTTTGTTCAAAACAATGTACGCTTTACTATTTTGTGAATATCCAAGAAATACACCTTCATAAGACTTTGGGTCAAATTTGGTGAGCTAATCCTTGGTGTTAAGAATGAAACATTTACTCCCAAACACTCTAAAGTATCCTAATGTAGGCTTTTTACCTTTATATAGTTGATGCGTGGGAATCGCAACAGGCTTTACCTCTCGAGGGATCTCGAGAAGCTTACAACCCCCACCAGGCAGTGTACATGATCGTTGTAGTATAGTATAGTGACAAGTACCGGGGGATTGATCGTTCAGCTTAGGAATAGTGTCGCTAGGATTAGAAAACCTAATTACTAGTTCTAGAGGTGAGGGATGATTATTTTTGTATTTTTATATTTTTATGAAAGCAATTAAAATCTCGGGTTTTGAAGGAGTGGGCGGAATTAGTTGCTATTCAACTAACCCAAAACTAATATATAATCAAAATAAAATACTGAAAATGAAATTAAACTAAATTATACTAAGGTTGTGAGCAGTAATTGGAGAAATTGTCTTTACTTAGACTTCACTACTCCCTAGATATATTTTACACGTTAATTACTTGTTATACTTGTATGGATGACGGATTGTATTCCTTAATACCATTCGTGGGGTGGCATACATAACTCCCCAACTCTATGAGCTCTTATCTCCTCCTACACCATGACCCAGCACAACTATAGGGATTGTAAACAGTGGCTCATGCATTAAATACAACCAATAAAGACCTAGTACGCCTCGGTTCATGTTTCTTAAGACGTTCAAGCATGTTACCATTTGGAGATCTCCCAGTTTTCTTAAGCCTAACATATAAATCATTCATCCAAGAACAAGAATAAACAAGTAATCAACACATAATCAACATCTAGGTTTCATTAGATCTAAGCAAACACAAGAGAGATCTAGCCTAGCATAATTGAATTGAGACAAGAACAAGATATAAACAACCAACACATAGACATATTGATTGAATTAGAAGAACACTTATCTCAATTACAATGCAAGGTATCAAGGGTTTGGAACCCTTGAAAAACCTGTAAAAGAGGCACCAAATTCGTCTTTAGGGTTTCACCAAAACTTCTCTCTCTTTAATGAAAAAACTAGAAAACTATATATAGGAAAACTGGGCTGACGGCGTCAAGACAAGCATGTGACGCCGTCACCTCGCCGCCAAATACT
Source organism: Artemisia argyi (assembly GCA_030686995.1). Taxonomy (NCBI): domain Eukaryota; kingdom Viridiplantae; phylum Streptophyta; class Magnoliopsida; order Asterales; family Asteraceae; genus Artemisia; species Artemisia argyi. The sequence goes on from CM060687.1 coordinate 63,962,988, forward strand.
TCCTCGGACGGCCTTGATCTACTTATGACGGCCTGTGTGACGCCGTCACCACCTACGGTATTTTATTCTTGGGACTTTGACGCCGTCAGGATGGATTTTGACGCCGTCATCAACTACGGTGTTTTATTCTTGATGTCTGACGCCATCAGGGTGTAACTCTTGACGCCGTCACCTAGTGTCTTCAGCACGGAAAATTGATACTTTGCCGTTTTCTTCACTTTTATGCTCCAAAACGTCCAAAATAGCTTCTTTTCCAGAATTCACTCTCCAAACACCTAAAATCACAAAAGGAACGATTTAGGGCAATATTTGATCAAATAAAGTCGGATTCGGGCTTAAATGACCCCCTAAAAACGGATCATTTTTCGCCTCATCATATACCCTTACACTTGAGATTTGCTTGTCCTCAAGCAAATGAGCTTTTATTCTACTCAAAAGACAAGTTAGGGGTCATTTAACACTAATATAAAAGTAATTACAACAAATAATCGTTCCACTAAAGACCAATAGACAAGCACGGAGGTCATACACAAGCACCTCACAAATAGTGTTTAGATACTCACATCTCTCGGGTGTAATAAAGTAATATAACATTATGGAAATGAAAGATATCTCTCACTACCTGTCATAGCAAAATAGATTACCATAGGCTTGGGAAAGGATCAAACCTCCACCACATGGCGTAAGCACCTAGGATAAACTATCAAAGAGGTCTTTTAAAGGGTTGTAACGTTAGATATAGGGATATGAATTACACGGTTTTGTTGGATAAAGGAAGTTTTACTGGTGGCGAGTTAACAATCTTGGTTAATTACATGTACAATATGGCGTGGCTAAGCCAAGACTAGACTCGACTTAAGCTAATAAATGAAAAATAACAAAAACATAAAATAAACATAGAATGAAACGGGATGGTAGTCCGTATGTTTTTTCTCTTTTTCTTTTCTATTTTTTTTTCTTTTTCTTGTTTTTTTTCGATTTTTTTATTTTTTTTTTATTTTTTTTTACTTTTTTGCATACACTCTTACCCTACCATCCAAAATAATACATCATAGGGGTATGAGCATTCCCCTTACACTTGAATCTTTACATACTTTACATTTAACTAATCTAATGACTCGAATTAAGAAAATCAAAACACTTGGAGCACTTTTAAGATTAACGTACATATGGGGGTAATAATATTATGTTCTTCCCCATTACTCCATAAAATAAGTACTTACCCATGAGTCCCAATCGTCCCAAAACAATATGTACAAGGATATGACTCGACTTAGCAACCATGTAATCAATTAGAAAGTTAACTTAGGGTTTAACAAATAACAATAATGCACTAAAAATGAGCGCATACACGGAAGGATAAGGCGATTTGGTTGTACATTTAAGTGGGGTGTAACAAATTCTTCCTTTAAGTAAGATGCTTAAAGTTAGAAACGAAAAGATAGGCTCGGAGGGGTGTACTAGGGGTATCGTGTACTAAAAATGAGTACAACGCTAAGGGTGTGGGAAAAATTAGTTGACTTAACTAGCCAAGTAATATGACTTAAATGGTCAAGTAATTGTAATACGGGTTTAACACAAGGGTGATCCTAATGCCTCTTATCATGTAGTAAATCCTACCACACGAATGTAGTCTCACTAGCGGTCTCGGGATGCATCACTAACGCAAGTTCTAGAATCTAAATGCTACCGGTACACTCATAAGCACTAATAATGAATGCTTTTCCTATCAAATCTAAAGGCGAACCTCACATTTTTGGGTGGAAAATTTTTCTGAATATACGGTTATGTGCTAGTCATACAATCTCCTATCCATGAGACGCTTGCTATGGCTAAAGTTTCACTCCTAAATGTTGTAAAAAATTTTAAATTTGGCACTAAAATTATACTAACAAGTATTTCTCGTAGTTTTATTACACATCTACTATCAAACAAAACAAACTCAAGCGAAAATGCATATGTAAGGTATCATCTTTTTACCCTCCCCTTACACTTAAGATGAACATTGTCCTCAATGTTCAAGTAAAGAATGTAAAAGTGAAAAAGTAAAGAGAATGAAATCAAATACTCCCCTGATTCGCTCGGTATGGATTTTAGGTTGGCCAGGTTAAATCTTCTTCCAAGAAAACGAACAATCAAAGCTTCCCTTCCAGAATATAAATCATCTTCTTGTCAAAAATAACCTGTAAATCCTGACAACAATAGACAAGGCAACCTCACGTAAAATCGGCGGCATCCTATATAAGTTACTAAATCCTAGAAAACAAGATAAGATATAATGCTTGTGGAATGAAGTTTGCAGATTTCCTGGATATTATAAAACTTAATAATTCACAAAAACCATAAGACTCCGTTAGAAAAACAAAACCGGTAAAATTTCCAGATTTTAACTCCTGACGCCGTCAAGAGTAATACTCTGACGCCGTCAGAATTGACCTGCAGAAATTCTTATGTTAAGTTTCCGGAAAATTTCTGGAAAAACTTCGTCCTACTTCCTGGAAAATCATGCAAAACTTCATTATGACTCAATACAAGCATTTAACTCTAACAAATACGAATATACATGTTCATTTAATATTGTGGAGAATCATGATCGGTTTGTTTCTTGAAAACATATTTGGGGTTTCCCCTTACACTTATCTTTTGCAAAAATACCTTTAGGTTGGAGTTAAGACTAGGCCAAACAACATAATAAAGTATTTCCACATTTTAATTGAGAAACATGATCAACCAACAATAAAAATAAAACATGCATACGAAAGCAAATAACAATCAAACAAATAAAATCACACAAAACATGGGTTGCCTCCCAAGAAGCGCTTTTCTTTATTTACGAGTCTTGTAGCTAGACTCAAAGTCATGGGTTACTACGTGATCTCATCATTTGAAATGATATACCCCATATAGTTGCGATCATTACTGTTATGGTGGTAGTGCCTCAATCTGTCGGTACTCGCAATCAGCTTCCCACCTAATTTGCTTCTCAAGTTAGCTACCCCATCTTGGCTCAATCCTTCAATTGTGAATGGCCCATACCACCAAGGACTTGGTTTATCGGGTGGTATTGTTGTTTCCGAGTGTCTCAAGAGTACCGAGTTCCCTTCCTTAAAAGGTGTATGATTTTTTTCATGTCGAGTATGTTCGAGTTCAATCGGAACCTTATTGCTTTTTCTTCTTTCATCCTTAGCTTTCTTATAGCTTTTGATCCTTGCCTCCCATGCAAGAATCTTATTCTGAACACGAATGGGTGTCGTGTCATTGTTATTTTTGATCATTCTCCAACTCAAATTCTCATGCCCACTTTGCTGGGTCATGGGGAAACTAATCTTTCTTTTTCCAGATTTAAGCTCAATCTTCCTACCTTCATACTTAATGACAGCCCTAGCGGTGGTGAGGAATGGTGCCCCAAGGATTATTGGCATGCATCCATCCCCTTTATCATCGATGATCATAAAATCAACGGGGTACATGAATCCTGCAACATTAACTAATACATCTTCTGCGATTCCTAGGGGGTATACGTACGAGTGTCCAACAAGGGATAACCTAACACGAGTAGGTGTTGGCATTTTTGACGTTAATTGGATGTAAATAGTTAGGGGCATAAGATTTACTTCCGATCCTTGGTCGGCGAAAGCACTAAGATGTTTCAGGTCCCCGATGCTCGTTGGTATTTCAAAGTTCCCACATGCTACCTGCTTAGCAGCCACCTTCTGTACCAGTAACCTCTCGAATACTGATCCTCCAGGAAGCGTATCATACTCATCTTCCTCTTCTTCCTCTTTCTTAGGAACCTGTCCGGAGGATTGGTTACGCCCATCACCCTTAATCCAATTTGTTATGGTGTTTTCGTTTATATCATGTTTCAGGTAGTAACTCAAAGGTTGGGACTCTGGTTGTTTTTCTAAGGTCTGTTTAGCAGGAGTTTCTACCTTCTCGTTATCTTTATGGACAATGGTGATGGAGTTAACAAATTGGGTGGTGGGAGTGGCGCTTTCCTTCCTTAGTAGTATTCGTTCGGGGGTTTTCTGATTGGCATACTCCTCTAATAGACTCAACACCTCATTCATTTTCTCCTGCATCTCCTCTTTTTGCTTATAAACTGCTTCTTCGAATCTAGCAAGCCGATCAGAGTGAGTTGCCATATATTCTCTCATCCTAGCCTCAAATTCCGAGCTAAGTTCCTTGGGAGGGGAACAAGGTGGGGCATAGTTCTGAAAAGTCTCGGCGTTTTCCCTAGAGGGTGATTTAGATAATGGTGCCGAAGTTGTTTTTGAGACAGAATTGACAGTAGCCCGTCTAGGACTCAAAGGTCGCCTTTGCCTTTCCTCAAAATAGTCAACCTTTGCCTCAAGTTTGCATAAGAGTTCATCGGGTACTTTGGTGGTCCCTCCAGATGTCGAGACTGCATTGATGGCCGCTTCTATCGTATGTTTAAACTCCCACAATTCCTGATTGTCAGTGGCGAGCTCCTCGATAATTGCCCAAGACTCCTCGGCGTTCTTATCACGCAGTTTACCTCCCGCGGCCCTGTCGATGGTGCGCTTAGTGTGATAGTCAACATGGTCGTAGAAAATCTAGACTAATAACCAAAGGTTTATGCCATGATGAGGGAGCTTGTGGAGGAGATCCTTAAAACGGGCCCAAGCTTCGTAGAAAGTTTCACCCCGCTGTTGCTTAAACCACAAAATGTCCCTTCTAAGCATTGCAGTCTTTTCCGGCGAAAAGAATTGGGTAAGGAAGCGATTGGCGAGATTGTCCCATGTGGTGATGGATCCCGCGGGTAACCGCTCAAGCCATTGATTAGGTTGATCCCTTAGAGAGAATTAGAATAGGCGTAAACGGGTAGTCTCTCTAGTTTCAACATCTGGGTCTATGGAATCTACGATTTTGAGAAAGTCCTTAAGATGTTGGTTTGGATCTTCGGAACGAAGTCCATGGAATGCACATCCGCTTTGCACCAACCGGATGGTGTCGGATCGCAAGGGGGTCACATTGGCTCCGGTGAGCTCAATGGTGTTTCGGTAGCCTTGATGGCTAGGTCGGGAATGCTCTCCTAAGGTTCGGGGCCTAAGGGGTTCTAGTGGTGGGTTTTGTTGTGGTGGGATGACGGGTTCAAAGATGTTACCACCTTCCATGATGTCGGATGGTAAAGAGTTACGAACAAAGGCACGAAGAAATAAGATAGACTAAAGAAGACCTAAAAATAAAAATAAAATCTTACTAGAAAGGAATCTAGCAAGTAGACCTAATAAAAAGAAATCCTAACCTAGACAATAACTATTCCCCAGGCTGCGGCGCCAAAAACTTGATGCGTGGGAATCGCAACAGGCTTTACCTCTCGAGGGATCTCGAGAAGCTTACAACCCCCACCAGGCAGTGTACCTGATCGTTGTAGTATAGTATAGTGACAAGTACCGGGGGATTGATCGTTCAGCTTAGGAATAGTGTCGCTAGGATTAGAAAACCTAATTACTAGTTCTAGAGGTGAGGGATGATTATTTTTGTATTTTTATATTTTTATGAAAGCAATTAAAATCTCGGGTTTTGAAGGAGTGGGCGGAATTAGTTGCTATTCAACTAACCCAAAACTAATATATAATCCAAATAAAATACTGAAAATGAAATTAAACTAAATTATACTAAGGTTGTGAGCAGTAATTGGAGAAATTGTGTTTACTTAGACTTCACTACTCCCTAGATATCTTTTACATGTTAATTACTTGTTATACTTGTATAGATGACGGATTGTATTCCTTAATACCATTCGTGGGGTGGCATACATAACTCCCCAACTCTATGAGCTCTTATCTCCTCCTACACCATGACCCAGCACAACTATAGGGATTGTAAACAGTGGCTCATGCATTAAATACAACCAATAAAGACCTAGTACGCCTCGGTTCATGTTTCTTAAGACGTTCAAACATGTTACCATTTGGAGATCTGCCAGTTTTCTTAAGCCTAACATATAAATCATTCATCCAAGAACAAGAATAAACAAGTAATCAACACATAATCAACATGTAGGTTTCATTAGATCTAAGCAAACACAAGAGAGATCTAGCCTAGCATAATTGAATTGAGACAAGAACAAGATATAAACAACCAACACATAGACATATTGATTGAATTAGAAGAACACTTATCTCAATTACAATGCAAGGTATCAAGGGTTTGGAACCCTTGAAAAACCTGTAAAAGAGGCACCAAATTCGTCTTTAGGGTTTCACCAAAACTTCTCTCTCTTTAATGAAAAAACTAGAAAACTATATATAGGAAAACTGGGCTGACGGCGTCAAGACAAGCATGTGACGCCGTCACCTCGCCGCCAAATACTTCCTCGGACGGCCTTGATCTACTTATGACGGCCTGTGTGACGCCGTCACCACCTACGGTATTTTATTCTTGGGACTTTGACGCCGTCAGGATGGATTTTGACGCCGTCATCAACTACGGTGTTTTATTCTTGATGTCTGACGCCGTCAGGGTGTAACTCTTGACGCCGTCACCTAGTGTCTTCAGCATGGAAAATTGATATTTTGCCGTTTTCTTCACTTTTATGCTCCAAAACGTCCAAAATAGCTTCTTTTCCAGAATTCACTCTCCAAACACCTAAAATCACAAAAGGAACGATTTAGGGCAATATTTGATCAAATAAAGTCGGATTCGGGCTTAAATGACCCCCTAAAAATGGATCATTTTTCGCCTCATCAATAGTTCATAAGGAGTTTTATTAAAAAATGGTCTAATTAAGACTCGATTTAAAATGTACGTTGATGTGTCAACGGCATTACACCAAAACTTTTGTGGAATGTTTTGTTCATTAAGCATTGTTCTACTCATCTCTTGCAATGTCCGGTTTTTACGTTCTACTACACCATTAGATTGAGGAGTACGTGGAGCCGAAAAGTTATGAGTTATACCATTAATATCACAAAAGTTTCCAAATTGAAATTCATTATCAAATTCACGACCGTGATCCGTTCTAATATACACAATATTAGACCCTACTTGATTTTGAATTTTCTTACTTAGAATCTCAAATTTATCAAAAGCTTCATTTTTACTTTTCAAAAATTTTGTCCAAGTATATCTTGAGTAATCATCAACTATGACCAAAGTGTAGAAGTTACCTCCATAACTTTGTATAGCGGATGGACCAAATAAATCCATATGCAAAAGTTCTAGACACCTAGATGTAGAAACCAAGTTTTTAGCCTTATGGCTACTATAGACTTGTTTACCGACTTTGCAAGCATCACAAAAGTGTTGGTCATATTTTAACTTAGGTAGGTTTCGAACTAAGTCTTTGGAGGAGAGGTTTTGGATTAGTCTCATGTTAGCGTGTCCTAAACGTCTATGCCATAAAGTTGAAGATTCATCTAATGAGGTAAGACAAAGTTTGTCTCTAGATGTTGGATCCATCTTCATGACGTATACGTTGTTCTTAAGGACACCTTTGGCTATGGTTATACCATCTTTAAGTATTTTACTTCTGTTTTCACTAAAAAGGACATTATACTTATTACGACAAAGTTGACTAATACTAAGGAAATTAAAACCTAAGTTATCAACATGAGCTACATCATCTATAAAAAAGGAGTCATGAGAGATTGTACCTTTTCCGATGATTTTGCTTTTAGCTTTACTACAAAACGTAACATTACCTCCGTCACATTTGTGATAAGTAGTGAAGAGGCTTTTGTTACCCGTCATGTGCCTTAAACAACCGCTATCTTTAATCCATTCATCCGGTTCCAAACAAACTTTGAGGCACACCTATTTTATGAAAAACACTCAAACATTTGGTCCCCAATTTCTCATGGGTCCATTTTGGTTAAGCATACCATTAACTTGTTCCAAGTATGAAAATAGAGCATAAGGGTTCCATGACATGTAATTTGGAGTTTGGTAATGTCTAGGAGTGTTTTGGTTCCAAACATGTTGGTAGTTTGGTCGAGCGTTGAAGTTGCTCTTTGGAAAGGGGCGTTTGGGAATTAGAGTCTTAGGTCTTGGTTGAGTGGTCTTAGCTCTAAATTCATTTTTACTAAGTCCTACTCCAGTTTTAAACACAGGTTTTGTTCCATTTTTATACGTAACTTTAACAAATTTTGAACGATCCGATGTGGATGGAGTTACTGCTGCAGCAGGCCTGGCGGAACCTTCGGGTCCAACGGGCGGAACCCTGGATTGGGTTCCGTCTGTTCCGCGGGCTGCTGTAGTAGTTTTGTTTGTTTCTTGTGCAATCTTTTCTTGTTTTGTTTGACCCTTTGAAGTTTCTATTTTCATGAATCCTAGTCCTATTTTATCAAAGGGTGACTTTTGAATTTTCATAATTTCATCCGCACAAGAAATGCTTTTATCGAACTTCTTAAACTTTGTGGTTTGTTTTATTAGATCATTTTGAGTAATTTTGAGTTTAAGTTCTTCACATGATTTGCAAGAAGTGTCAATACCTTTACTCTTTTCTAATCTCTTAGCTTTTTCTTTTAATTCATAAACTTCATTTTCTAAAAACTCCGTTTTAGTTTTCAAAAACTTATTTTTGTTTATGATTTTTAAGCTCAATTCACAAAGTTTGTTATATTCTTTTTGTAAGGTGTCATCATCAATAGAGGAGTAAGATGAGTCGGAGAATACCTCATTTGAGTTGTGAGCCATGAGAGCAATATCATCATTCTTTGGCTCATCGTCATCTCCTTCATAGTCACTCCAAGCACCACCCACAAAAGCTTGTTGAGGTTTGCTCTTGGGTGGTTTTGGACATTCTCCTACAAGATGACTTGTGTCTCCACACCTATAGCATTTTCTTTCAACCTTTCCTTTCCTATCATCACGATCTTTTCGGAAAATTTTCTTGTCATCTTTAGGTTGCCTTACATACTTTCCTCTTCTACGAAAGAACTTTTTGAAGTCTCTAACGACCATAGCATATTCCTCATCATCACTATCCGAAGTAGATTCTTCATCATCACTTGATTGGACTCTAGCTTTCAAGGCAATGGACTTAACTTTTTCTTTCTTGCCTCTAACTAGTTCCGAATCTTTTTCCATTACCATTTCATGAACTTTAAGGTTTCCAGTTAGCTCATCAAGTGACATGCTTGAAAGATCTTTGGATTCTTCAATTGCCGTCACTTTTGCTCTCCACTTCGGATGGAGTGCTCTAAGAAATTTCCTGACAAAGTTCTTACTACAAAAAGATTCATCAAGTGCTTTAAGTGAAGTAATAATAGTGTTAAACCTAGCAAAAGCATTATCAATAATCTCATCTTCGGAAATAACAAATTTTTCATATTGTTGAACAAGAAGATCAATTTTGTTATCTTTAACTTGTGAGTTTCCTTGATAAGTGACAATTAAAGATTTCCAAATATCTTTGGCGGTTTTACACAAAAAGACTCTTTCATATTTTTTCTTAGGCAAGGCGTTGTAAAGCATCATTTTAGCTTCATTATTTTTACCAATCAATTTCTTTTGATCATCATCTTTAATGTTAGTAACTACGTTATCACCATCAATGATTATATACCATAAATCTATATCTTTAGATTTCACGTAAGTTTCAAAACGGTTTTTCCAATATATAAAACCATTTGCTTCAAAGAGTGGTGGTCTTTGCATAGATTGCCCTTCTTTGTAATTTTCAAAATCCATGGATCGTTTCAAGTTTTAAAACACAATATATTTTAAAAGCTTGAGTAACGTAGCTCTTGATGCCAATTGTGGAAAACTAGAAGGGGGTTGAATAGTTTACCGTTTAAAATCTTTTTAACTTGTTTAGTTAGCTTTGAAACTTTCCGTTTGATCAAAGATATATACACAAACACAATATATAACATGCAAGTAAATGAAAGAAACGATCAAACCACAACACGAGTATTTATCGTGGTTCGGCTACAAAGACTCTATTTCCTTGCCCTACGTCCACGCCACGAGTATCCAACTCGAGAGTTTCTTTCACTAGTCAACAAGCTCCTTTCACCGGCGGAGAAAACCTTACACGTCGCTTATACTTTTACCGACACTAAGCTAGATGTCGAGTTCTTTACCAAGGGTACAACCACTTCCGTTAGTTCTTTTACAAGGGTACAACTACTCCCAATACACTTTGTATTTTGAGGACTAAAATACTAACCGATCACTACTGAAAATACACAATCAAATGAAGTGTAAACTACACAAGTCTACACAATGCTAAGCTAACAAGTCTTGCAACGTTGTGTTGAATACTTGTTACTTTTAATGAGCTCGTGAATCTCTTTGCTACAAAAAGAAACTTCACATATGAAATGTTAAAGGGTTAGATGAAAGAATGAATGTGTGTGTGTAAAATATGATGTAGAGTGATTAGCCAAAAATCAACTTGTGGCTTGGTATTTATAGCGAAACCTTCTGCAGGCCTGGCGGATACGGCGGAACCCTCAGATGGGTTCCGCCCGTGTACCCCCAGGGTTCCGCCGGGCTTGCAGTTGGTTTTGCAATAAATCTTGCAAACCAAACAAAGTCACATCTCATTACTCCTTGCAAACCAAACAATGTCACATCTCATAACATCTAGTCAAACACTAAACTTGCAAGCAACTACATAGTAAGTCAAACACATTTTCTTTTCATAAATGTATATTGACAAAACTTGCCATAAATGTGATGTGACAATTATATTTTAAGAAATAAAAAGCGTTGTGTTTTATGAAATGTAAAATGTAGCAAAATTCTAGTTTATGCAAGTCTTTAAAACTAAGATTATGTTTTACTTAGAAACTAATGTTTACATTTTGTCGTTAACAAAACTTAGCGAATATTGTAAAATATAAATAACGTTTTTAGGCGATATTTGTATTAACAATTGTTTTTATTTCTTAAATTAGAAAGTGTCTTGTCACATCACATTTATTTCTTTAAATAGAAATATCACATCACATTTATGGTAAGTTTGTCATTAAACATTTATGGAAAGAAAGTGTGTTTGACTAACCATAAGTTTTCTTGTGCAAGTTGTGTTTGACTAGTGTTTATGTGATGTGACCTTGTTTGGTTTGGAAGATTTATTGCAAAACCAACTGCAGCCCTGACGGACCCCTGGGGATACACGGGCGGAACCCTTCTGAGGGGTCCGCCGTATCCGCCAGGCCTGTAGAAGGCTTTGCTATAAATACCAAGCCACAAGTTGATTTTTGGCTTATCACTTAGAGTCATATTTTACACATATTCTCTCATTATACTCAGTAGCTACTAACTTGTGTGATTCTCTTATGTAGCAAAGGAGTTCACATATTCATCTAAGAAGTTACAAGTTTCAACTCTAAGTTGCAAGACTTGTTAGCTTTGTTGTGTATAGACTTTGGTAGTTTATACTTCATGTGTATCTTGTATAGAAGTGATCGGTTAGTATTTTAGGCCTCAAAATACGTAGTGTGTCGGGAGTTGTTGTACCCTTGTAAAAGAACTAACGGGAGTGGTTGTACCCTTGGTAAAGAACTCGACATCTAGCTTAGTGTCGGTAAAAGTGTAAGCGACGATGGGAGTGGTTGTACCCGTGTAAAAGAACTCGACATCTAGCTTAGTGTCGGTAAAAGTATAAGCGACGTTGTAAAGGTTTTCTCCGCCGGTAAAAGGAGCTTGTTGATTAGTGCTTATAACTCTCGAGTTGGAAACTCGGGGCGTGGATGTAGGGCAAGGAAAAAGAGTCCTTGTAGCCGAACCACGATAAACAATCGTGTTGTGGTTTGATCGTTTCTTTCTTTATCTTTGCTTATTACATGTTGTCTTTTAGTTAGAATTGCTAGTCACATATAAAGCTTTTCAAAGAATTAAACAAGTAAAGTTGTGTTTATATCTTCAAACAAAAGTAAAGCTTTTCAAAGAACTAAACAAGCAAAGTTAGGATCATCACAAGCAAAGCTTTTCAAAGTATGAAACAAGTAAAGTTAGAATTGTTATTCACATGAAAAGCTTTTCAAAGAATCAAACATATAACGTTGTGTTTATATCTTTAAGCAAACGTAAAGTTTTTAAAGGATATTCAAATTAAAAAGGATTTAAAAAACGGTAAACTATTCAACCACCCTTCTAGTTTTCCACAATCTGTATAAGGCCCTTACATGCACAACAAAGGTTGCATGAATCTTTCTTTTCATGTCAACACATTATACAACAAATGTTAAGCAATGACTTGTGCAAATACTAAGTGCGACTATATATAAATCAAATTTATTTTAAATTTTTAGTTTACTATATGGAGTCCATATAAGAATTTACCCGTGAAATGTGATATAAGTACAACTAATAAATATGCATGAGTTTTTCATTATGTATTAATATCTATTAATATTTTGTAAAAAAAATTATTAGATAAAAGATTTAACTTTGTTTAGCTGACATAGATGTTGAGGTTGAGGTTGATGTTGTTGTTTAACTTTAACTATTGATATCATGTTGTACAAAATGCGCGAGTTTGGTAGCACCTAATAAGCGTTGATTAAGTTAAAATACACTCCATATATAAATTTAAAATAAAATTACACGAGTCGTTGTTATAAGTACAATCGCGTATACTTGATATCATGATGTACAAAATGTGCAAGTTTAGTAGCATATAATGAGCGATGATAAAGTTAAAATATACTCCATGAAGTTTTTAACAATGTTTTTTTCGGATATTCGTATAAAAACTTTTATTTAGCTGACAAACATGTTGAGGTTAAGGTTGATTTCATTGTTTAACTTTAACTATTGGTATCATGTGTACAAAATGTACTATTTTTGTAGCACATAATAAGCGTTGATATAGTTAAAATATAGTCCGTAAAGTTTTTAAAAAATATTTTTCAGGATATCCGTAAATAAACGTTAAATAATAATTATATGAGTCGTTGTTATAAGTACAATCGCGTATATTTGATATCATGTTGTGCAAAATGTGCGAGTTTAGCAGCACATAATGAGTGTTGATGAAGTTAAAATATACTTCGTAAAGTTTTTTAAAAATGTTTTTCCTGATATCTTTATATAAACTTTAAATAATAGTTACATGAGTCATTGTATATCGCGTATATTTGTTTTTATATCACAGTAACTTGTGCCATTTAATATTTATATTACCGTTAATAATAATTTAGCCGTTTTTAATATTTAAACCCGTGTACGCATAGATTAAACTTTTAAATATGATAACATTAGTCCTTATTTAACATATATAGTAAAAAAAAATATCTTAATAGATGAAAGTTTAAAACTAATATTTATTTTAAAAATATTTAACGTATATTAAAACTAATCAGTATATTTACAAAATTTTGTAATTTAAATAGATGAAAATCTCAAGCTAATATTGATACATGTAATTGTAAATAAAGTTCATATTATAAAATACATGGGGTATAAAGTGTAAGGGATTATTTGTTTCTTATCTAACGTTATTAAAAAACATGAAAACTTATAATTTTACACTTAACTCTATATACAATATTTAAAATTCTAACACTTAAGTTTTATTAATTACCTTTTTTTTAAGTTTTTGTTTTTATAAATTTGACACTTATATTTTTATGTGTTTTTTTTTTCAATCAGATTTTTCATTAAATTTATTAAAGTTTGACCAAAATCAACTCAATTTTAATTTTTTATTGGCAAATCAAATTGCTTGATTTCGCCTATATGTCTAAATGAAGCTCTCCTGTTGGTCCAATTTTTTTTCTAATAAGATTGTTTTGTTAAAAAAAACTCCGAAATAATGTAATTTTTTTGTTATATAAAAGATAACATTAACTAGTCAATTATTTGTCTTTTATCATCTTTGACTGATTATTTTAAGATAAATCAAAATAATTAAAATTCGTGATCCGGGTAATTAATTGTTTACTCTATTATCAATATTTCAAAATTGACCACCCTAAATTATCATTCTTAAACTTTATTATCAATAGACTATTATTAGTGTTTAGCATAGTTTGTATTGTGCTAAGCTCTATAACCTTGTTGTATGATTATTTTTGTTGTAGACACAGTCACTATTAAGTTATAAAAATTACCCTAATTTACATATTTCACTTGCTCGTAACCTAAATTTATTTGTGATTGTATGTATTTGACTGTCTTTCAATATTTTTCAGTTTGAATGATTTAATTGATTTTGACTAACTTTAAAATTACATTTTAGTATTAAAAAGTGTTGACATATACTTATATGCATTCAAATTTGTACCTCTTAAGTTATTTTAATAATGTACTCTTTAAGACATTTTAATGTACTCTTATAAGTGAGTAAGGCTATGTTTCTTTTTTTCTGTTAGTGGAAAGAACATGGGGCCATCCATTTAATATTATTACTTTTCTTGTTTAGGCCCACTAAATCCACTAAATCATCTTAATTTGGAGAGTGTGAAATATATGACTCTCCCCAATAAGATGATGCAAGAGATTGTGGGACCTATTTACCCTTAGCTAACAAAAAAAATAAACAACCTCTAAGATAAAATCATGGTTTTAAAAGGCGCGTAAAGGCTTTTTAAAGATGTGAGGCTTGATCATGCCGCTACATTATGCGTTATGCCGTCTTATGCCACGTTTTTTTTGTAAATTCGATATATATGAAATATAATATAAATATTTTTATATTTTGTATCACCTTATTTCACGACTTATAAACACAAAAGCTTTACTTTAACTGCTAAAACTTGAGACTTAGACATGCCGCCACGTCATGACTCATGCTATTTATAACTTCGGTTAAAATACACATATATGAATTATTGGTTTGAAAAATAGGATGTTTAAAATGTTAGTCACTCAGTCATGAGAGAGAAATGTTACTTTATAATTCATGACACTAAATAAATGTGATCTAAAATTAAAGTAAAGTTGACCATGATTCTTTGTCTTTTTCTTTGTTAAGCAAGCATTATAAACACGCAATGATAGAATAATAGTATTTGGAAAATTTTGAAATAAAGTTGTTCAACAAAATGTAAATTAATGTTAAAAAAAAATGTAAATTGTTTAAGAATAACTGAAATCAAAATGTATACATTGCTCTTAAACATATATATATATTTTTTTCGAGCGGCGGAATTTATTAGAAACAAAAAATCTAGAACTAGAGAAGAAATTACAAAGCAATGGCTGAGGGATTAGACATCCAATCAGTCAAGCTAAAATTCTTTATTTTGCATCTACTTGAAACATGCATAAACAATCCAGAAACTATATCATCAAAAACTGTCGAACGTCTCAGAATTGAAAAACCAAAAAGGATTTGATTCTTGAAATTCTAAATCTGCCATCATGAAATGTAGAAAACCCCTTCAAGCATCAATTTCTTCTTTGATGGTAAACGGAAATATTGACATTTTCTAAACATTTATTCTTGATAATATTCTCTAAACATTTACAGAAATATTGATATTTTAATTTTTATGTACTGCAAACACATTTAATTTTTTTTTCAATGAAAATCTCTCGCTTTATTAAACAAAAAGGCTGTTTTTATTTTATCTCATGAATGATTTTTGAAGAGGAAAAAAAAACATAACCTATAGAAGAAAAGCATATATTCTTTTCTCCAGAAAATGAAATTAAATAAAAACTGTATATTTTACAAAATATAGTACTAGTAAAAATAATTGCATCCATCCCCATATTTTTTGAACGGTTACTTTCTTTAAGGGAAAACCATGTCCAATTGAAACCCGATGGGGGAAAACCTTCAACTTAAGCCGCCCGAAGGCACGACACTTAAATTAAAGTAAACCCTGCCTTCTCCAGATTCGAACCCTGGTGGGTTGAAACCTTCATTGAAGGACTTTGAAATCGTACCGACAGGGCAGTGGTCCACAAGAGAGGACTTCCCGATTTGGTCACCCAAACCGGTACTACTCTCCACTAGACACGCTTAACTGAATAAGACGTGCCCAGTGCATCCATCCCCATATATGTGAACTCTTTTGCATGTGGACTTCCGCTAATATTGCAATTTGCGTGTGGTTTCCCCTCACTTTCACTTTAGCACCAAGACCAAGACCAAATATCGAATCTCTTCTTAATTAATTTGATCACTTAATCTTAATTGAAGAACATTTGGTTTAAGAGTCAGGATGTTAAAAGAATAGTAGAGCATCTGCTATTAGAGGTCCAAAAATAAATTCAAAATTTCTGAAAAGGTTCATATTCTGTATGAGTCATATTAGAGTTTCATTATATGTATATATATGCCATGAAAATATACTAAATGTAAGACTTTTTCATAATCTTGATATATCCGATGCATGTCTTATGTGAAACAGTTACTCTATAAAACTTTAAAATGTTTATAACATAGTGGAATTAGGTTTATTAACTCAAAAGATCTAAAACTTATTGATATAACATGAAAAAATTAATTTATAAAGATCTATAATAGTTCACTATAGTGGATGCTTTTAGTTTTGAGAAACAAGATTGAGAATCTTGAACTAAGGGTCCGTTTGGTTTGTAGATACTGTTAGATTCGGATTTGAATTTGGTATGGTTTGAATGAAAATATTATAGAAAATGTATTTGATTGACTTAAAAAGTATTTACTTGTTGAGTAAACTTTAATTTTAAAAATTATTTTGATAATAAAATAATAAGAAATGACAAAAAGAAATTTATATCTGTGTGAGAGAGAGACACATATAAATGTGTGTGTCATAGGTATCAAGCAAAACCACTCAAACTAGTATACTATCATATTTTGTGGGCCACCATAACTATTTTGTAGCTAAACCACAAACCAAACATTGAATATTACCTCAAATCCATTCCAAATAGTGTGACACCCCAACCAAACGCACCCTAAGAAATCATTCATATCATTTCAAATGACGAGTAAATGTCAAAATTTCGAACTAGTTTCAGTTTGGTTAATTCACAAATTATATATATTATTGATTCCTCAGTGAATCCAAACACAAACTTACATTTACATGTATAGAAAATTTCTTTTGAAAGATTTATTCTTTTGCTTTATGATATTTAAGCCTTTAAGAAGGGTGGCAGTGGGGGCGGCATCACCCATCGGCATGGTGATGCCGGCGGTGAACACCGCCGCCACCCCACCGGCATCCTCAAAGACATGGTCTCAACGGCAAATATTGCCTCCGAAGCATGGTTCTTTCAACATTAAAATATGACCGTTGACATTAAATGCATGTATACTATTGGTGAAAAAGTTGGGAGGTATGAAAAAGGCATGGTTGTCACTAAAATGTGGTTGGGAGGTATGGAAAAAGTATGAATGAGGTGAAATGAGGTGGAATGATATTATTGGTGGATTTCGGAGGTATGGACGATTTCGGAATCATGACTGCCAGTGTCCTAAGTATAAAAGTATATTTTTATTGGAATATTCACTGTGAGGAAATGTATGTGTTATGCTCGCGGATTAATACAGTATAAGAATAGGCAACCATCCCAATAAATATAAATGTGAACATGTTTGTACCCATGTGGGCTTCTGCCATAGACGCAAATACGATTCAAAGTTTTGTGTAATTCAAGGTAGATCAGATTCAACTCCACCGAGTCTTGTTAAATTTAGGTGTTAACTTTTTGTCAAAATGTTCAAGTCTTGTGCAAGTTTTATCGTTCATGAGTTGAGATCAGATCAAATTTGTTGCATTATTGGCAGATAGCCGGACTACGAGAGCCGTCTTTATTGGAGTGCAAATGATGCCATTACACAAGGCCATCATTTGATGAGAGCAACAAAATTCCATGCATTTCTATAATAATAAAGTCATAACTGCTACACCGGTTTAAGCACTTAAAACTTGTTTCTTTAGAGCACAAGGTAACATGCCCTCCACAGCTGCGTTATGCCATAACTCGAACACGTTAAATCGCGTTAAGCGTTACGGGGAGACGATGGCAATTCCACGTTAACGCACTGAGTTATATTAATAACGCAGCATTAAAGCTGCGTGTGGTTAAAAAAAAATTCACTTTGCCCCCTTATAATGTTTATGTGACTGTTTGATTAAAAAAAAAAAAAAAAAAATTGCATTTTGCCCCCTAAAGTTTATAAACGGCTATAACGGCTAGTTTCCAAAAAAAAAAAAAAAAAAAAACCCTTATTCAAACCCATTTTATCACAACTATAAATACCCATTCACCCACACAATTTTTTTAACACTTCAACTACTCTATATAATCTACAATACACTTCTATTAGCAAAAAAAATAAATAAATAAATAAATAAATAAAAAATAAAAAATAAAAATAAAAAATTGTCGAGCGGCAACAACAACGACGACAACTCGTTAACGAATCTTCTCGGAGGGTGGGGTTACCCAAACGTGGGTTCTTCCTCAAATCCGAATTGGAATAACTTAAACGTGGGTTCGTCGTCAAGTCCGAACCGGAATAACCGAAGCGAATTGGGTATGTCAAGTGAAAAATCTTCAATTCAGTCAACCATAACAACAATCCCAAACGGAAACAAATGAAGTTCTGGAAACACCTACTTCTCCTATGAAACCGAAAAGCCGTGGTAAACGAAAGTCAAAAAAATCCAAAGAACCTGTAGAAGACGAGGACAATGAAGAACAAGCTGAAAAGTTGAAGCAACGCTGGACGCCAAGTGAGGAAAAATTACTTGTCGAGTGTTGGGTGGTATGTTCAGAGGATCCGCGTGTCGGCCGTTCCCAATCTTGCGATACGTTATGGCAACGTATAAAAGCTGAGTTCAATAGAGTAAATTCAAGACCCTGCAACAAAGATATGCTACAATCCAAGTGAAAAACGTTGAACCATGATTGCACTAAGTTCAACGCTGCTTACAAATGGGCGCAACGCGACCTAAAAAGTGGGGAGTGTGAAGTTGATATCCTACAACGGGCTAACCGCTACTATTGTGACGAACACAGCAACACGCCGTTCCCGAATGAAGATGCTTGGAACGTTTTGCGAAAACATTCCAAATGGAACTCGCCTGAGCCGATTGATTTAACCGGCGACGTCCCAAGCCAAACAAACGAGACGTTGTTTTGTCATGATGAACAACTACGGCCTATTGGAAAAAAGCGAGATACGAAGAAACAAAAATCCGAGACAACGACAAGCACCGGAGACACGGCTAGCACAGGAGGTTCCTTTTCTTCGTTCAATTTCGAGGAGATTATGCATGAAGAGTATCGGGCAAAACGTGAAGATGCGGCCAGGGCGTATCAGGCGACCGCAGAAAACCAAGCCACACAACAGAGGTTGAAGGAGTTGGTCAATATGGAAAAGGACCGAATTATCAAGAATTTAGGGTTGCCTCCTCATCAAGAATGAATAATTGTGTGATGCTTTTTTTTTTTTTTTTTTTTTTTTTTTTTTTTTTTTTTTTAATTCAAATTTCGTATTGTAATGTGATCGAATTAATGTTATGGTTTTAAATAAATGAAGTATTTGTTAAAGTTTGAGGTTGAAATTGAAAATAATTGAAGTGAAGGTGAGTTATAGATGAGTTATGAACTTATGATACCATGGAGTTTTTTGGTGAGTTAAGGTTAAAGTTGATGTGACACTGACATGACAGTGAGTTATAGAATAACTCATGGGCATGCTACCCTATGCTCTTAAGCTATATGAGCTCGAATCTTTGTCAACAAAACCCACCCATTTTCATCAAGGAAACATGTAAAATCAGGATCAAGTTTAGCTTAGCACCATCGAGACGAGCTCAACTCGTTTTTAGCTTGAGCATATATATAGTCTTTTTAAATTCTATATGTTACTAGCCACGAAAATATAGATACAGATTTTATTATTATTTTTTTTATTTATTTTTTTTTTATTTTTTTTCATAGTTTGCTTTTATTAACATTTTTTATGGCGTTTTCTAGAAGTTGTACGAATGAGAGTTTTCGTGTGTATAAACACTAGATTTACAAGAACGAACAATTAAACTAGTGATTGAAACATAGTATTGACAATAAAATAATTTACATGCATATTAATGTTGTGTTTGAAATTATCAGTGATAGTTTGGATGGTTTAGTTAGATCCCAAATATTTGTTGTAACAATTAGGACTTTAAGTAGTAAGAATAGGAGGAAGACGCACGGATCTAGTCCCTAGAACCGGCGCCTTTGTGTCGGGAAAGAACTCAAAGTCTGGAAGAGCCGTAATATCTCCAACATCAGAAATGTTGACTGGATAGCGAAGCAAATGGCCAGGAAGATCTTGAATGAAAGTCGGGCTAGAGTACAATTTCCAGTTCTCATCTGCAATATCATTTACCTTCGTAATGCACTCGAGGCTTTCTGGATGGCGAAATGCGTCATCTATGTAATAAAGATGCTCTAACCATAAAGCCATCCGAAACCCATAGATAACACCCCGAGCTGGCCATTGAGTTGCTATGTGGTTCGGCTGGTAGCCACCAATTGCAATCTCAGTGTCCCTAGCCCCGTCCATTGATCTTTGATTGATGTTAGCTGACCCGATGATTATGTACTCGTCGTCAACTACAAACAAGTCGTTATAAAAAAGTTGTTAACAACACAAAGCGACTATTTTACTACTAGATAAGTTGGTAACTGTTACTCCGTAATTTATTGGAGAAAAAGCACTTGAAATAAGCAATCCAAAATACTTAAAAAAAAAAAAAGGTAATGGAGTACTTACCGATCATCATTTTAGCATGAACATAAATCATGAAGCGCCGCGATTGTTGAGCTCTATGATAATCAGAATCCGGCTCTGGTTTCTCAGTTGGTTCGTATTCGCCAGGTTTTTTCATCTCGCGGTTCCCAAGGCAAAAGACGGTCAAGTAGTCTCTAGGGTCAGCGTCGATCCCTTTGGCATGAATCTCAGAGGCAATGTCCTTATACATCATTTCCATTGTTCTTTTTTGCCAATCTAAAATAGCCTGAACGGATTCGCTTTCTGGAATCCCTTCGGGCCACATTGGGATCACTATGTACACTGCAAATCTCTCGTTTGCTTTAATCTTACTCACGATTTTAAGCGCGAGCTCCTTTGGTATGAGATTTAGAGCCCCGATGTCCTCAATTTTGAAATCGGTGCTTGTTTTCCAACTGTATGAGCTCCCAATAAAGTATTGGTTTTCGATGTATATGAAGTTTTTTGCACGTCGTATGGCGTTAATATATGCATCTTGAATGCTACGATCAATCACATTATCTTTTCCCGTAACTAAACCTGCCATGGACGCTTCTTCAGGCTTTAGAGGGAATCCCGACACTGCACCTCCATCGATCGATCGAAACAATTGGACATTCCATGTGTCACGTTCTTCAGATGGACCAATTGGTGTGGGGTGAGTTATGAACTTATCAAGCTCGGGTAGTGTAAATAGATATTGCGGCCCAACTTGTTTAGACCACCTTTGTTCGAAATTGTACAATACGTCCCAAGCGATTGGGCCTTCAAGTTTACAATGTATGTCATGCCACGGCTCTCTTGGCCCACCTTTCTTGATCGAGGCTCCCGGGAAATTAGGCTGGTGAAAATCGTCATGATGAACGTCTTTCAGAGTCCGAAACAAAGAATGATCACGAGAATCATATCGACCGTCACAAAGATCAATACCACCAACAAATCCGACAATCCGTCTCATACCAGACGGATCTCCAGGATTGTTGCTATCTACAACAATCGTTTTCTGATGATGAGTAAACATAGTAGCAATTTGAATATCTTGAACATAACTATTTTTATTTTCGGGTTCACGGGGGCATAAAACACAATGAACCCTCGTGTTGCGAAAATAATCTCCCGTTTCTTGATCATGTGTCGCCATTAGTCCGTCTTTTTTAAACGCCTCGACCGATGTTCTATCATCCCAAACAAGCATCAGCACATTCACACCCTCATCAGCTTTTCGTTTCAATAACTCCCCTAATGTCACATCTCCCCCTGGTTTTGCCCTTCGTGGGTCTCGAATCAACACGATTTTTGTATACACCGACCACCCCGATATATAAATCAAATGCTTAGCATCATTAATCGCGTCAAATATGTCCTCCCAACATCTTTTAGGCTCATAATACCCTTCGGACACTAAGTACGATGTAATGTTATCATCGACTATATGTGCATCGGGGTATAATGTCACTTCACATCCTTCCCTTTGTCGAAAAAACGTGTAGGGAATCCCTCCAAATTTAGGACTTTTAATCCCTTGTGACCAATAACTATCTCTAGCAACACTAACATATTTCACTTTAACATGAATCCTTGAACGTCCTTGTATCGGATTATGATTTTCGTCTAGTAATTCAAGCCATCGATCAACTTCGTACTCGTTAAAAATCTCCTCTACGGGGAGGTACGCTCGACCGATTAAAATAGCACCCACGGGATTGTCATACTTAACAGTAAATATAACGTTTGAAACATTGTGTGCACAATATATGTGAAATGACTCGTACCAACGAGGGTTGGATGGTTCCTTTTCGATCATCCTGGTTCTCGCAACTCTCGCCTTTTCCAAGTCAACCGTAGCATAAACTTTTGTACCCACGACCTGATAAATTTTTTTTATTAGAAGTCGATATACGATTATTCTTTTGTTTTTAAGTTTTGAGTCTGGGATTATTTACCTCGGGGTTACAAAGTATCATTTTCTTGATTTGAGCTAAAAACTTCTTCCCACTTCCTTTTCCCTGACTTGTTGGCTCCATGGAAATAAATCAACATAAATAACGAAATAAATGAACTATACATTTTTCATACGATAAATATCTGCAAAATTTAGGGGTTTGCAAAATTCGTGTTTCACAGGTTAAAACCGAAAACCAAAATTGAACCAAACCGACAAAATCGAATTAGATTTATAATCGAATCGAATTTTTTAAAACCAAACTGAACTGAATTAAATATTCAAACTAAAATTTTTAATGACATTTTTTATATTTTTGTTGACACTTTTTACTTTTAGTGACACTTTTTTAACTTTTGATGACATTTTTATTAAGTGTCATCAAAAGACAATATTTATGCAGCAATTTTTTTTTTCGTTTTTGTAAAAAATCTAAATAATTAAATAAATAATTAAAATTATGTAATTCGTGTTACGGTTCGTGTTAATCAAATTTGAATTTGGTTCGATTCAATTTTCGATTTTACCCAAAATTTTATTTTAACTGAACAAACCGATAACAAACCGATAAACACTCGTAACCTTGTATTTGGGCAATTGGGTTTTATAATAATGGATATACCAGTACATGGGTTAATGCGAATAGAGGTTCATGGACATTTTTTCTCTTTTAATTTTTTATAGTGAATGATCCTGTTTAGCTTAATCTTAATTTAGTATAAGAGATTTAAAATCAACAATAAACTCGTTTTATCTAACATATTTCCGAACTGTCTATTTCTATGAATTATAACATCTTTCGTCCTAACACTATTTGCTAAATAAATAAATAAATAATTAAAAAAATCCAAGAGCCGTTGGTTAGTTCAAGGTTCCGAAGGTCTCGTGGTTGGATTGGTAGTCGGCTGGTTTTGGGTCGTTTTTCAGCAAAGTTGAAGGATAGGTGAAGGTGGACAGGGGTCAAGGTCGTTTGGTGGTCTTACAAAAAGGTGTTTTCATCATTTTAACATTCCTACAAATCATCATGCCACTGACCGGTTAATTTGTGTGGCCGAAAGTCTCTAGTATGAACTTTCAGCAGTTTTCGTTTTAGTGTCAAGATCATGGTTTACGTGGTCAGTTTTTCATCTGATTACATGCTTTCTGTCAGGTGATGCCCTTAAGTGGAAAGAGGAGGTTCTCATTGTCAGGTGATTACATGCTTTCTGTCTTGTTGTGCTGTGATTGGAAAGAGGAGGTTCTCATTTGATTGTTGAATATGTTTGGGGTCGATATGATGTATCTAAATATTGTAGTCTGTTTTAGGTTAGTTTGGGTATGCATGCACGTTTAGGGTCATTGTAGTTTAATTGTTTAAGTTCGTGTAGGTGTTCAGGGTCAGTTTTAATGTAATCATCGTTGTAATTCATAACATCCTTGCTAGTTTATTGTATGTAAATACATAATATATGCCTCTAAAAATACACAATTAAAAATTTCTTAGAGTGCATGGATCAATGGTAGTTATAAGGGTGCTATACACTCTACTACATTAATTGTTATCTTAAAACATTCGTAGTAAAAAATAAAATAAAATAAAATAAAAAATCGTTATTACAATCACGGGGTGCTTATAACGTGCAGAGAACGCACATGGCGGTGCAGTTAGCACCCCTATATGCCCTAAATTTTGCTTATAACGGGGTGGATAACATCCTAAACCGGGCACTCTTAAGTTGTGTAAGTAATTTAGTTACTGGTATGCATATACTATTATACTGCTAAATGCACTTTGTGTTATCTACTCGTCACGTCGATTTTTATTCTATAATATCCGTATAACACGCAACTAAAATAACACCCTCCATAATGTAACATAAGTTATAAGTTCCTGAGACCGACAAATTTTATTTATTTTACACTTAAAAAAAAAAAAAAAAAAAAAAAAAAAAAAAAAAAAAAAAAAAAAAAAAAAAAAACTGTTATGCGTATGGCGATGATGCTATAAAGTGGAGACCCCGATGGAGCTATAAAACACATGGCGACGTCATAGGCACCAAAGATGGCCCTATAACGTGTTATCCGCCACTTCAAGGTTATGTAGGTTTGTGGTTATTGTAGTTCGGGTTGTTAGAGTTTGACAATCAAAGTACACATATTGCGGAAGCTAGGATCAAGTAATAACACGTATAAAGATTAACTAAAACATAAATAGAAAACATACCCGATGCACTTCAAATAAACCTTGATTCTTGTACAATTAGATCAATGATAAACCCCTTACCGTTTTGTTTATCGATCTCTTGATAATTACTAAAGTAAGTAATTACCTCGTTCTTGTACACACAAACTACCAACGAATAAAGGTTTGATGCAAGTAAACAAAACACTTAATTTGCTTATGAAAATTTCGATCCTAAAACCCTTATGGGAGTGAGGATCGATCGACCAAGAGAAGAAACAAGGAGAAGAAAACTTTAGGGTTTTGTGTGTGTGCACAAGAGATGTGAAACCCTAATCCTTGGCCTTGTATATATACTAGGTGATTCCTTGGAGCACAAGCAAGGGTGGATCGACCCATGGTGTGGGCTTCGACCGGCCTAGGCACCCTTGGGGTGTTTCTAGATCCTTCTTGACTCCCAATTTACACTCTAGTCCTCGTTCTCTTATCCCTTAATAATAATTAATACTTACGTTTAATATTAATGATTATTTAGTCCCTTAAGTGTTTATAAATATATATATACGATACATTTAACATATATATATTTATTTACATTATTCTTGTTTGTAAAGTGTGCAATCCCGAGGTCTCGGGTTCGATACTAGACATTTACTAATTAATATTTATACGTAACTTTTAACAGCTCCCACTCGTATATCTATTAATAGTAAAATGACAATGGTTAGCGTCTTGCAACACTCCAATGCCCCTAGTTCGACCTGAGCTAGGTTTCCTGGAAAACCTTTAATGATTCATCATTATTATTATCCTTTCGCCTCTAATACTACATTAATAAAGATGTGAGGTTCTTTATTAAATTCTGTTTCTCGTCTCTTTATGATTGAACAAAATTACCAAAACATCTGAACGTATTCCAGATAGACTTTGGGCGTGGCCACGCAAACATTTTGTCAACCCTACGAGGGGCCCAGCAGTATTAAACTTCTGAACAAATCAGAAGGAGCGAATTCTCTCTTGACTACAAGAATAACCCATGAACTTTGCAACATTCTGAAAACAACCCTTATGACTTCCAATTACGGTAAGCGGTAGATTGCTCCACAAAATGCACTACATCCATGACACTTATCTGGTATCTCAAGTCTGAGGATAACTATTAAATATGATTCTCACAATAAATTTAAATCATATTGTTGGGATAAGTCCAATACTCAATTCATTGAATATCATGTGAAATTGGTATGACTACGCATCAATATACTTTCAAGTATATCCTAAACCAATACTCAAAATTGTCTTAGTTTAATGATATTCCCATATCATTAATCGACAACGGACTATTTAGAATAATAAATTATTCACGGATCTTAAACATGCAAATATAGGATATATTATTAATAAGACAATGAATAAATAAACATAACCAATATTTTATTTCAGTAAATATTAATAATTGTACATTACATCCTTTATCCAAATACTAATCACAAATGGGCATGAAACTATCAGCTAATTTAAGTCCTATTCCTTCAGCATGCTTGTAAAGCTTGGTGCCAGGTAAAGGCTTTGTAAATTGATCAGCTAAGTTTTCATCTGTGTGAACTTTGAGCATTTCGATTTCACCTATCTCAACTTGTTCTCTGACATAGTGGTGCTTAATCGGGAAATGTCTGGTGCCTCTCATGATTCCAGGTTCATTGGCAAATGTAATTGCGGCTGAGTTGTCACAATACATTTTTATAGGTCGCTGAATCGAAGGCATAACCCCAAGCCCTGAAACAAACTTCCTAATCCAAACAGCTTCCATTGCAGCTTCTGAAGCAGCTATATACTCACTTTCTGTAGCAGACATCGCCAGTACACTCTGCTTTTTGCTCCTCCAATCAACAGCTCCTCCATTAATGACAAAGACATAACCCGTCTGAGACTTCGTATCATCTTTATCACCTTTCCAAGAAGCATCGCAGTAACCTGTTACATCAAGCTCTGCAGATGGAGTACCCCCATATACTAAGAACATCTCTTTAGTAGCCCTAAGGTACTTAAGAATATTCTTAACAGCAGTCCAGTGTTTTTCACCTGGGTTCTGCTGATATCGACTGGTTAAATTCTGAGCAAACGCAACATCAGGCCTTGTGCTTTTTACCGCATACATTATAGATCCCACAGCCGAAGCATAAGGGACTCTCTTCATGCATTGCACCTCTTCGGGTGTTGAAGCACAAACTTTGTTGCTCAAGCCATGTTGCTCTTGCATCGGCAAATATCCTTTCTTGGAATTTTGCATACTGAATCTCTTCAATATTTTATCAATGTAAGCACTTTGGCTTAATCCAATTAATCGCTGAGATCTATCTCTATATATCTTGATTCCCAGAATAAATGCAGCTTCCCCTAGATCTTTCATAGAAAAACAACTTCCAAGATATTCCTTAACCTTTTGTAAACTTGGAATGTCATTCCCCATGATCAATATGTCATCGACATATAATATAAGGAAAATTACATTACTCCCACTAGCTTTGTGATATACACATGGCTCATCAAGATTTTGAGTGAATCCATACTTCTTAATTTCACTATCAAATCTTTTATTCCATTGTCGTGATGCTTGCTTTAATCCATAAATGGATCTCTTAAGCTTGCATACATGATCTGGGAATTCTGGATTTACAAACCCCTCAGGCTGCGCCATATAGATGTCTTCATCTAGGCGACCATTTAAGAAGGCGGTTTTGACATCCATTTGCCAAATCTCATAGTCATAGTAAGCGGCTATGGCTATAAGAATCCTAATTGCCCTTATGTCAGCTACAGGAGAAAAGGTCTCCTCATAGTCAACACCTAAAGTTTGAGTATAGCCTTTAGCTACCAAACGGGCCTTATAGGTGTGTACAATGCCATCCATATCAGTCTTCTTCTTGTAGAGCCATTTACTCCCAACTAGCTTGGCACCCGGAGGTAGGTCTACTTCTTCCCAGACTTCATTATCTTTCATGGATTGCATTTCCCCATTCATAGCTCCCTGCCATTTTTCCTTTTCTGGACTATTCATGGCAGCTTTATAACTTGTAGGTTCATTAAGATCCCCTATCAAGTTGTCATCACACTCCATGTTTAAACATAGACGTGTAGGAGCCTTCACAGATCTTGAAGATCTGCGAACGGGAATCACTTCAACTTCTGGTGGAGGACCTAAACTTTCAGGTTCTTCAGGAAGTTGGCTAGTGTTTTCAGAAGGTGTCACATCTTCATGATCGTCTTCCAGATCATATACTCTCCCACTGAATTCTTGAGATATGAGCTCCTTTTCTAAGAAGTCTCCATACCTTGCAACAAAAACCTTGTTTTCAGCTGGGTAATAAAAGTAGTAACCCATAGTTTCCTTAGGGTAACCTACGAAGATGCACTTTACAGATCTTTGTTGGAGTTTGTCTGCTGAGTCACGTTTAACATACGCCTCACAACCCCAGACCTTTAGATAAGACAAGTTAGGAACTTTCCCAGTCCATACTTCATATGGAGTCTTATCAACCTTCTTTGTTGGAACCATATTTAAAATGCGAACTGCAGATTCCAAGGCATAATCCCAAAACGAGTAAGGAAGAGTTGTTAGATTAAACATAGATCGTATCATATCTTGCAATGTACGATTCCTTCTTTCAGATACACCATTTTGTTGTGGAGTATATGGAGAAGTAAGGTGCTGGACAATTCCCTCCTTTGCTAAGTAATCTATAAACTCTTGACTCAGGTATTCACCACCTCTATCGGATCGAAGAGCTTTAATCTTCTTTCCTAGTTGCAACTCTACTTCTGCTTTAAACACTTTGAATGTCTCAAACACCTCATGTTTATGTTTAAGTAAATAAACATAACCATAACGGCTGTAGTCATCCGTAAATGTTAAGAAGTAGCTAGCACCTCTCCTTGACACATGTCTAAGCGGTCCACACACATCTGTGTGAATAAGACCAAGTAGATCATTCGCCCTTTCAATCCTATTTTTAAAGGGTTTCTTAGTCATTTTCCCAGCAATGCAAGATTCGCATTTATCAAATGATTCATCATTGATCTTTTCTAAAAGCCCATCATGTTGCAGCTTTTTCATGCGATCTTTGCCAATGTGAGCAAGTCGACAATGCCAAAGATAAGATGAATCCAGACCTTTCTTGATTCTCTTATTGTTGATGCTATACATTGAATTATTTTTAACAAAAGCTTTATCATTATCATTCATATCAATTTCAAAGACACCATTCACAGCAATAGCATTAAAATAAAAAACACCATTTAAAGAAACCGAAATTCCATTGCTAGAAATAGTATGCTCAAAACCAAGGTTCAACAAACATGAAAATGAAATTACACCTCTAACAATTGACGGTGCATAATGACAATTATTTAAAGATAGTACTAAGCCCGAAGGCAACACTAAATCATAAACTCCTATAGCTTCAACTCCTGCATGCGCTCCGTTACCAACGTGCAAGAATTGTTGTCCATAGGCCAGCTTTCTCTCAACTCTAAACCCCTGCAAGGTATTGCAAATATGAATGCCACATCCCGTATCATATACCCATGAATTCAATTTAGGAGTAAGAGTGAATAATTCAATCATAAAGAACGCACCTGATGAACTGGGGTTACCAGCTTCATTCCCCTGCTTCTTGAGTCGCAAGTCATGAATATAGAGAGGACAATTGCGCTTCCAATGGCCCTTTTCATGACAATGGTGACATGCCTGATCCTTCTTGTTTGGTGGATTCACCTTTTTCTGCTTAGGCTGATGTTGCTTCATCTTGGGTTCAGGTTGATAGGCCATGACCTGCTTGCCTTTGTTAACCTTCCCTTTGCCTTTGTTCACATGCGATTTCTTCTGGATTCTCCCACCATGAATTGCCAACACTTGCGGGGTAGGATTCTTGACCTTGGCTGGTAGACTTTTCTCATACTTAATAAGCAATGCGAGTAATTCAGATACTGTCTTCCCCGAGCAGTGCATATTTAAGTTCTGCACAAAACCAGCAAAGTCCTTGTTAAGGGACCTGTTGATCAAGTGCACTTGCACATTGTCAGGGTAACCAAATCCAATTCTGTGAAGCTGATCAAAAGATTCCTTCATCTCAGTCACATAATCTTCAACTGGTTTACCATCACCATGCTTGCAGTTATGTAGCTTGTCCAATTCATCATACAATTCAACTGCTGGTGGTTTCTCATAAGATTGCCTAAGAACATCAAGCATATCTTTTGGGAAAAAGTACTCAAACTTCTTTTGCAATTGAGCACTCATGCTAGTGAGCATTAAACAAGCAACCTCATTAAACTTAGCATGTTCCACCCTCCATGCCGCCTTGACTGCTTCTGGTTCAGAAGCAGCAGGCTCAGCTGGGCATTCTTCGGTCAAATAGTCCATTTTACCGGTCGACCTCAAGACAATTCTAAGTGAGCGGTACCAATCATTGAAATTCTTTCCAGTCAGTTTCTCTCTCTCAAGATGACTCTTGAAAGCAGAAATCACAGATGGGGTATCGGGTTGAGCCATATCTACAGATAAAAGTTCAAACATTAGTATTTTCGATAATAAATATCTTCAAGAAAATAAAATACCCATTAGTTATATTCATATAACCACCAAAATTTTCTTGAAAACCTAGGATCTAACTTTACATAGTTCCACCACATCAGTTGATCTGCTAGTGGTGAAAGTACAAAAGATAGTAATCTGTCGAACAATAATTGGCAAACAAGATTTCCAATTCCTAGATCATTATGGGAATTACATCAAATTGATTCATCAATTTGCCTTGTAAGCATGTTTCATCCCATCTCATGCCTTAAGTTCTAGGTCTCACGCACAACTTAATTAAGTCGTCTACCTTAGAAACTGTAAAATTACAATTATGGTCTCACGCGTTAAAAGAATTTTACCTTGTTATAGTAATTTAGCCTAGGTCTCACGTTTACTAAATTAAAATTCCAAGTGTTTCTTATAGGTAGATGGCATGTAACTTAAATTATAAAGGGTATTTATTTTTGATATGTCAATCAAAATATGTACAAAGATGCATGCACTCATCTTTATAACATAAGTTTTCATAAAAACTTTTTATATCCAATTCGTGAAATTAATACACAAAGTTTTACTTGAGGTTTATGCCAAAACCCTAAGATGACTTTCTACAACATATGATTTTAAAAGTAATTCGTTTAAGACATATTCAAGATTGTGATAACCAAGGCAGACTCTAAGGCTCTTTTCTAAGCCTTCAAATCACGGTTATGAATATCATCTTAAAAGACTTAATTTTAAAAACATATTTGCACAAAACATCATTCAAGCAAAAGTTTATGGATTCAATCTCAAAATAGTAATAAAGTTTGAATTTTGCTAGTCTCGACTGGGAGCTGATTACCGTGCGAATCGGACCACGATTGTCAATAAGACCTTGCAAGATTCTTACTTTATCACTTTAGGGTTTCAAAATTATTAGTCCATATTATTTTCTTTTATGAAAATCACCCTTTTTATTGCTTACATCAAGTCAAACAATTAAGAAAACAATAAAACAAGTAATTTAAAGAAAATAAACAACTAATAATAAAACCCGAAACAATTAGCCACATGCAAACCATATTAAAAGATCCTAATAAAATCAATTCTAGGTATAATTATGCATGTAATCACCTAAGGCCTTCCCTTCTTAATGGAAGTGGAGCCACATACATTGACGAATCAATTGCGTAGGCCAAAGATAATATACACACCACATAGCATATAAATTGATTTTAATATATATGGAGTCTTCCCCAATTTTAGATCTATTTAAAACATGCGACATAAATAAACAAACAAGATCCATGACTAACATGCATGTTTCGTCACGGATTAACCTAACAATTAGCACATAGGTCACAAGTATGTTCACAAAAACCGGTTTAGACCTAGGGTTTCTATATGATTATTATATAATCAAGAAAACCACAAACCCTAATTAGGGTTTTATAGTGGAAATCGACCCCCCCTTTAAAATTAGGGTTAGGGTTACAAAAATTTTTAAAAAAAAATCTAAAGAAAACCCTAGAAAAACATGTATCTAAAACAATTAAAGATCCGATTTTTATTACGTTTTAGTAATCAATTACATGTTATCCATGGCTCGTGATGCCACTGTTAGAGTTTGACAATCAAAGTACACATATTGCGGAAGCTAGGATCAAGTAATAACACGTATAAAGATTAACTAAAACATAAATAGAAAACATACCCGATGCACTTCAAATAAACCTTGATTCTTGTACAATTAGATCAATGATAAACCCCTTACCGTTTTGTTTATCGATCTCTTGATAATTACTAAAGTAAGTAATTACCTCGTTCTTGTACACACAAACTACCAACGAATAAAGGTTTGATGCAAGTAAACAAAACACTTAATTTGCTTATGAAAATTTCGATCCTAAAACCCTTATGGGAGTGAGGATCGATCGACCAAGAGAAGAAACAAGGAGAAGAAAACTTTAGGGTTTTGTGTGTGTGCACAAGAGATGTGAAACCCTAATCCTTGGCCTTGTATATATACTAGGTGATTCCTTGGAGCACAAGCAAGGGTGGATCGACCCATGGTGTGGGCTTCGACCGGCCTAGGCACCCTTGGGGTGTTTCTAGATCCTTCTTGACTCCCAATTTACACTCTAGTCCTCGTTCTCTTATCCCTTAATAATAATTAATACTTACGTTTAATATTAATGATTATTTAGTCCCTTAAGTGTTTATAAATATATATATACGATACATTTAACATATATATATTTATTTACATTATTCTTGTTTGTAAAGTGTGCAATCCCGAGGTCTCGGGTTCGATACTAGACATTTACTAATTAATATTTATACGTAACTTTTAACACGGGTCAGATGAGAAAAGTTTGATAGCTATTATAAGAAGGGTACTTTGCGAATAGAAAAAATATTTTAAAAGTTGACAATTATTTATGGTTAAAACTATATCAAGAAAAATAAAGGATAACCTTTGGACGTGACGATTTAGTTTCCTCAACTAATTAACCAGTCAATTGTTCGTATAGCAAATGTGTATTTTCACATTCTTAGATAATTTTTCCAATATAAACAATATATACAGTGGCGGAATTAGAACAATTTTTTTGGAAGGCCCGAATCGAAGATTTGTTTGTAACCTCAACTAAATTACCCATAAAACCAATAATATTTACACTAGGTGCCGCAAATTTTGGGGGGGCCGGGACCCTCCCCTGCCCGTTAATAGGTCCGCCATTGAATATATATATAAGTCGATTGAAGATATAAGTCGATTGAAGAAACACGTGATGTGTAAAAAGATTTGTACCTTGAAACACACTTTAAAATCCCATCCATTATGTAATCTATCGACCTCCAAAATGCTTGCATGAATTGTCCCATGAAGCAAATGTGGAGCCATTTTGTCTCCTGTAAAAAGTAAACAAATAAATCATGAAATTATTTTGACATCATTATGCATTGTTATTGTAAAATACAATTGCAATAGGAATATATAAGAATCAAACCTTAGAAATGCGTATTGAAATTACCATACGGGCTAGTATTTATGCAAGATGCCAAATGAATGATTCTTTTTGGTCATTGAGAAGAAAGAGATCGCTTTTTACGAATGTGTTTCATTTCTTAAAACCCTACATATCTTCCCTCATGGATGTACTTGTCTGCAAGTTTTTGTCTATACAAAAACATCTACATTTACGCCCTTGTATTTTAGTATGTCACCTTTAGACACCCCCACAACAACCACTAGGTATGTTTGGCGAAATGCGTTGGGGCTGAGGCTGAGACTTATATTATAAGACGAAATTAAAATTTGTATTTTAATAAACTTGTTTCACAAATGGGCTTGCGTTGAAGCTTGTTATTGCAAAATTACTAAAACAAACATAATTAAATGAGTTTTTGTATATGTTAAATACTTTTGTGTGTAAATAAGTAATTTATTCTTCAAAAGCCTCGGGTTAAAGTTTTTAGCCCCTTTTATAAGGCTAAAGTTTTTAGCCGACTTATTTTATAAGCCCTTCCATAGGCTTTATGACAAACGAGACTCATTTTATTAGTCGACTTATTTTAAAAGTCTAAGCCCATATAAGCCCTTGCCAAACATAATCTTACTCTTTTTCTTTTGAAGTTAGTTATTGATACCCAGTAAATGGATATTCCCTATGGTGTATTATTTTGGATGGTAGGGTAAGAGTGTATGAAAAAAAATTGAATATATATATATATATATATATATATATATATATATATATATATATATATATATATATATAAAAGAGAGAGAAAAAACATACGGACTACCATCCCGTTTCATTCTACGTTTATTTGAGTCGAGTCTAGTCTTGGCTTAACAACGCCATATTGTACATGTAATTAACCAAGATTATTAACTCGCCACCAGTAAAGATTGCCTATATCCAACAAAACGGTGTATTCTATATCCCTACACCTAACGTTATAACCCTTTAAAAAGACCTCTTTGATAGTTTATCCTAGGTGCTTACGCCATGTGGTGGAGGTTTGATCATTTCCCAAGCCTATGGTAATCTATTTTGCTATGATAGGTAGTGAGAGATGTTTTCCATTTCCATATTGTGATATATACTTTATTACACCCGAGAGATGTGAGTATCTAAACACTATTTGTGATGTGCTAGTGTATGACCTCCGTGCTTGTCTTTGGTCTTTAGTGGAACGATTATTTATTATAATTACTTTTATATTAGTGTTAAATGAACCCTAACTTGTATTTTGATTAGAATAAAAGCGCATTTGCTTAAGGACAAGCAAATCTCAAGTGTAAGAATATATGATGAGGCGAAAAATGATCCGTTTTTAGGGGTCATTTAAGCCGAAATTTGAATTTATTTGATCAAATATTGCCCTAAATCGTTCATTTTGTGATTTTAGGTACTTTTGGAGTGAATTCTGGAAAAGGAAGCATTTTGGACGGTTTTGGAGCATAAATGATGACGCATAGTCTATATTTGGGCCACAAGTCCAAATGATAAACATTACTTGGCCCAAACCCACCACGAGTGGGCTATTATAACAAATAACGGCCCATAATAAACATGGCTTGGGCTCACGAAGCCCAAAGCCCAACCAAACGTAACCGGGCACGCGATAAGGATTACTTATTCATGGAATAGATATCCTTACCTCGGATAAGCACCACGCGTGCGAAGAGTAAGGAGCAAGAAACACGGTTTCTTAGCCCCTATATATAGAATCACACGATTCTCATTCAAGGTACGATATACAACCCTAACTCTCTACGAGAATCCTAAATCGATTACTTACTCTCACGCCGGAGTCTAATCGGGGGAGACAATCCCTCGATAAGCCTAACGGTGTTGTCTTATTTTCTTAGTACGCAGGTAACAAGTGCTAAGGATTGAATTGGTACGAGAGTATAAGCCCATAACCAGGTACGCCCAACTTTTGTATCAACAAGTGGCGCCATCCGTGGGACCCTACTAAGAACTAGAATGACGAAACATAAGAATTCGAGCCAGCGAACTCCGCAGTCAGAAAAACGTGACCATTAGAGGAAGAATCAACAAGATCCAACCTCCAGACAAGTCGCTGGGACAACCAGCACACCTGGTCACCATGAGGCAGGAACAACCCCACCTCGCCTAGCAGTAGAACTACCTATAAGAACTACTCAAGTCACACCAGTGGTCCCAAGCGTTGAGGAACTCCAACGCACCCTCTTCACCACTCCTCATCAGGCTACACCCGCAGTGAACAACACTGCGCCGCCAGGCGCGCCTGAACGAAACAGGGCGCCAAACACTGAGGCAGAAATTCTTGCAACAACTAAGGACGCACCTGATCTAACTTTGGGAAACTTTGTAACCCAAAATTATGAAACCCTAACCGCCCTCATGCAAGAAGAAGCAACAAGAAGAGCAAGCGCGGGTTTACAAGCCCGACTCAATTTTGGTCCTCAACGCGAACCATCACCATCGCGTCACCCACGAGGAAGATGCGCAGAACGTACCACTATCCATGATAGATTGGGTACGATATCTGATTCACAATACTCAGGAGACAGCGAGAGGCGCACCAATGTCCACTCCAGACTTGGCAGTCGGGGAATACAAGATCGATTAGGGCCTCAACATTCGCCAAGCCAAGGATCTTCCAAACCTGGGAGTAGGAGGATTCAAGACAGGTTGGGGAGAAGAAGATCCCCAAGCAGAGATCCCTCAAGCTCTTCTTCTGAAAGAAGCCGGCGCAAGCGCCGAAAAAGAGACTACTCTTCTTCCAGCGACTCCTCGGACAACGAGGATAAAGAAACAGGACACTGGAAGTCAAGAGGAAGACGTCGCGAGGAAGAGGATGAAGATATGTCTCTCCTATGGCGACGCCAGAAAATCGATGCGTTTACACGGCGCATCAGCGATTACTCAGACCGCAAACGCAGGCGCATGCCCGCTAACGTGAAAACATATGATGGAACAGGTGATCCTGACGATCACCTAAAAATTTTCGAATCAGCCGCAACTATCGAAAATTGGCCACAGCCTGTATGGTGCCACATGTTTAATTCTACGTTAGTAGGAAACGCGCGCACATGGTTTAGCAAACTCCCACGTAGGAGCATCGGTGGATTTGAGGAACTACGGAAAGCATTCCGCCTCAACTTCACCCAGCGAAAGAAGTGCGCTAAAAACCCTGTGGAACTAGCAAGAGTGAAACAGCGTCAAGGGGAATCAACCAGCGCTTTTATGGAACGTTTTAAAGATGAGTGCATACAAGTCAAAACATGTCCTGAAATCCTAAAAATTTCAGGGTTCATGAATGGGATCAATAACCCAGAACTCATCCGCAAGCTGAATGACAAAGTTCCACAGACCTTTGACGAATTAACAAAGCGCACCAGATCCTTTATACAAGGAGAAGCAGCTGCTGCGGATAGCAAAAAATGTTATTCAAACTATAGGCAACAAGAACAGCCGAGGAGACAATCCAACGATCAGAATAACAACCGCAGCAGGAATTACCGCAGTGGAAGAGACAACGACAAATATACTCCTCTCACTAAGACTCCGAGAGAAATATTTGTAACAGAAGGTGCGAACTTCCCAAAACCACCACCAATGCGCACTGCAGAAGAAAAGCGCCTAGGTAGTGGATACTGCGAGTACCACGGCCAAAAAGGCCATACCACTAACGAGTGCGTCCAACTAAAACAACTAATTGAAAAGCTAGTTAGAGAAGGCAGGATGGACCACCTCGTAAAGAACATCAAGGAGGGAAAAGATAAACAGAGAAACGGGGGCAAGAAAGAACCCCCAAAGGAAAAAGCTGATACTATATACATGATACAATCATGGCAACGCAGGATAAAGCAAAAAGTCAGCCAAAAATTCTCTCCAGAAAAAGAGATATCCTTCCCTACTATAGCTGCGGACAATGCAGTCGTGGAGCCCTTAACCATTGAAATACATACAGGGGGACATGACATCCACCGCATGTACATTGATGGAGGAGCATCCGCAGACATCCTGTACGATCACTGTTTCAAAAGACTGCGACCGGAAATCCAAAGTCAGTTGATACCAGCTACAACGTCATTAACAGGATTCACAGGAGAAAAGATTTGGCCTATGGGGCAGTTACGCTTGTTGGTGGTCATAGGAGATGAACAACACTCAACCGCAACATGGATAAACTTTATGGTAATAAAGTCTCCTTCACCATACAATGGTATCATTGGAAGACCGGGAATATCATCCATGCGCGCGGTACCATCCACAGCGCACGGAATGCTTAAGTTCCCAGTGGAAGGAGGAGTTGTCACTCTCTATAACACAACAATACCACCAAGAGAATGCATCGCAGTAACAACTGAAGCAGAGACTATTCCAGAACAGCGCACGGAAAAAACGCCAAATTTAAAAGTCGCTATTCACCCAGATTATCCAGAGCAACAAGTTTCGATTGGAGGATCTTTATCTGACAAAGGTAAAGCAGCTGTATGCGCACTCTTGCAAAAGAACCTAGACATCTTTGCATGGGAACCCAAGCATATGACGGGAGTACCGCGCTCTATTACAGAGCATAAGCTACAAATCCGACAAGGATACCCTCCAATACGACAAAAGAAGCGCGGCCAGGCCCCAGATCATGCAAAGGCTATTCTGGAAGAAGTACATAAGCTCGTTGATGCAGGCATCATGCGCGAAGTATACTACCACGACTGGCTCTCTAACCCAGTCATGGTAAAAAAGAGTGATGGCAGTTGGAGGATGTGCGTGGACTTCACGGACCTCAACAAAGCATGTCCGCAGGACTACTATCCACTGCCGGAGATAGACTGGAAGGTCGAGTCCTTGTGCGGATACCCTTTCAAATGCTTCCTAGATGCATATAAAGGGTATCATCAGATCCAGATGGCAGTGGAAGATGAAGAAAAGATGGCTTTTCACACCAGTCAAGGAGTATACTGCTATACAAAAATGCCTTTTGGCCTGAAAAACGCAGGCGCGACATACCAACGACTGGTGGACACAGCTTTCGAAAAACAAGTAGGACGCAACTTGGAGGTCTATGTTGACGACCTTGTCATCAAAAGCCATACAGAGGACGAATTGGTGCGCGACATCGAGGAAACATTCAGAACATTGGGACGAATAAACATGAAGTTGAATCCCAAAAAGTGCACCTTTGGCGCAACTGAAGGCATGTTCCTCGGATATTTGATAGAACCCGATGGAATCAAGCCTTGCCCAGAAAAGACAAAGGCTGTTATTGATCTCCCCTCCCCGCGCACACTCAAAGAAGTCCAGTCACTAAATGGAAAATTAGCAGGGCTGAACCGCTTATTATTTAAGTCAGCAGACAAATCTCTTCCCCTCTTTAAAACACTCACGAAGTGTACAAAAAAGGGAGACTTTCGCTGGACTACCGAAGCGGAAGAAGCTTTCCAACAACTCAAAAACCATCTGGCATCTCTTCCCAAACTTGTCGCACCGCGACCAGGGGAAGAACTAATCATGTACTTATCGGCAACCCATGGAGCAGTCAGCGCCGTTCTATTGACAGACAGGAACTCCGTCCAGACACCCATATATTTCGTAAGTAAAGCCCTAAAGAAAACAGAGACTAACTACAGCGCTATGGAGAAGCTGGTCTTGGCTCTAGTGTTCGCAGCCAAAAGGTTGCGCAGATACTTTCAAGCGCATCCAATAGTTGTAATCACTGATCAGCCAATCAAACAAGTTATCTCTAAGCCTGACGCATCAGGACGCTTACAAAAATGGAGTGTACTGTTAAGTGAGTATAACATCTCATACAGACCGCGCACTGCAATCAAAGGACAAGTCCTAGCCGATTTTATTGTGGAGAAGCCAGACAGCGACAGCCCGACATCTGCAGCTAAAACAGATTTACAGGAACCCTGGATTCTGTTCACAGATGGATCTTCATGTGTAGAAGGATCAGGCGCATGCCTCATTCTTACAGATCCAGAAGGTATGGAATTCACCTATGCGCTACGCTTTGAATTTACAGCCACAAACAATGAGGCAGAATACGAAGCCCTACTAGCTGGACTACGTATTGCAATCAAAATGGGCGTTCGCAACCTAGAAGCAAACGTAGATTCGCGACTGGTCGCCAACCACGTGCTAGGTGAATATGAGGCCAAGGATGAACACATGACCCAATACTTGGAAAAGACAAAATCTTTGATCAAAAACTTCGATAGGTTCACAATAAATCAGGTACCTAGAGGAGATAACAAGAAGGCGGACGCACTCAGCAAGATCGCATCCACAAGCTTCGCACACCTCTCAAAACAGGTATTGGTGGAAACCCTAAAAAACAAGTCAATCTTGGAAAGGGAGATAGCAACGGTGATAGAGGAACAAGACCCTACATGGATGACACCTATCATCGAATTTATTAGCAAGGGAATCCTATCCCAAGATCAAAAAGACGCTCGCAGAATACGGCGCATGTCGCAACGATTTGAATTACGCGACAACGTACTCTATCGACGGTCTTTTTTACAGCCATGGCTCAGATGTGTTGGACCCCTTCAAGCAGACTACGTCCTCCGCGAAATTCACGCTGGATCATGTAGTATGCACTCAGGGCCACGATCCGTGGTAGCAAGCGCTCTAAGGTCAGGATACTATTGGCCAACAATGCATCGCGATGCACGCGATCTGATAAGAAAATGCTGCAATTGCCAAGTGCATAGGCCAATTCCGCGCCGACCACAACAAGAGCTAACACCAATTACCTCACCATGGCCATTTTACAAATGGGGTATTGACATCGCAGGACCTTTCCCTGTCGTAGCTGGAGGAGTAAAATTCCTCATCGTAGCCATAGACTACTTTACAAAGTGGATCGAAGCAAAAGCGGTGGTGAACATTACGGGAAACCAAGTCAAACGCTTTGTTTGGGACAACATTGTCTGTCGCTTCGGCCTACCGGGCGAGATCATATCAGACAACGGAAAACAATTCTGTGATAACCCATTCAAAGATTGGTGCGCACAATTGAACATCACACAACACTTTGCTTCAGTCAAACACCCACAAACCAATGGCCTAGTTGAGCGCGCAAATCGCAGTCTAGGCGAAGGAATAAAAGCGCGCCTTGACAGACACAAAGGAAGGTGGGTAGATGAGCTCTCGCACGTCTTGTGGGCGCATCGCACGACAATCAAAACCAGTACTGGCGACACGCCATTTTCCCTAGTCTATGGAACAGAAGCCGTCATACCAGCCGAGATAGGAATGCCAACTATACGCACAACAGAGGTCAACGTCACGACAAATGACGAGGAACGGCGCATAGACTTAGACATACTGGAAGAAAGACGCGAACGCGCAGCTATAAGCGAAGCAAAGGCTAAGGCAAAAATGAAGAAGTATTATGATGCAAAAGTCAAACACACTTCATTCAGACCAGGAGACTTTGTTTACCGCGCCAACGACGCGAGCCACGCAGAAGACACAGGCAAGCTCGGACCTAAATGGGAAGGACCTTACGAGGTCACAGACGCGCTCGGCAACGGCGCATACAGACTGCACGATATGGAAGGTCACGACCTAGCGCGCACTTGGAACATCTGCAATCTCAAAAAATGTTACTTTTAGGCTACGGCCCTTACACAAACACCCTTGCATCCTACGAGGTGCCCAATAAGTGTTTGTCTTTCTTTTCTTTTCTAGGAATTGTATTTTCTATTTTTCAAATAACTTGCAAGTATTAATAAAATGTTATGGTTTTTAGCTAACTCCATAGCGCATTTTTACTTTATTGCATATATGTCAATATTGTTTATCTTATATTTCTGCCTACATGGCGTGCATGCACCACTTAAAGACCCACGAAGGCATAAAGGATAAGTTAACGTACTAATTTACTCGTTGAATAAGAGGGTTGCAAACCCATCAACATTGGATCACGCATCCTTGCTAAGCGCCTTACTCTCGAGACGTCGAGGTAAGTCTCGCGTGCGCACCCCACGACGGATGCGCATATACCAAATACACCGTACGAGCTTAGCAATATAACAAGCCAAGACACTTGGTTAAATAATAAAACTTCGCAAACAATGCAAGTATAATTCTTCAAAGTCACGCACTTAAAAGACTTAGTTAAAAAATCAAACTTAGCAAACAATGCAAGTATATTTAAGTCACGAACTTAAAACAAAAATGTATCTTATTCCACATTTATTAATAAACATTACAAGGAAAGATACATAAATATACAAAAAGCCTATATACTATGGCGATGCTCAGGACTCTCCTCCGGAGCGGCGGAACTCCCCGCTTCCTTAAGCTTACTCAAAGTTATGGCATCCTGCATAGACACGGTTGGAACGCTTACAGGCACACCATCTGACCTAGGGAGGTGTGCAGCGCCAAAGCCACACATCACGGCCTTGCCCTTGATACCCTTCTTCACAGCAACCCTCTGCTCATGTCGCTCTAGCACTTCTTTCAAGGGAATCTCCCTCTCAATTGCAAAGGGTTTGAGAATATCACGAGGACGCGCGAACATGGGAACTTGAAGTTGCGAAACATCAGGTTTCAGATAGTAATCTGGTTCCCCCTCCGCATTATCCCCAAGATGGCGCTGCAGTGTCAACCCGGCCATCAGCACATCTATAGGGTCATCTTGATCGCGCTCCAGCCTCCCAATGTGCGGCAACTCAAGAACCTTCAGCCCCGCCATTGCTTGCAGCAACTCATCATAAGCCGTAGGGCTGTACCCAGGGACTTCCGCCAAGTCCTTCTCCAGCAGCTTGGCCTCGTGGAGATCCTCCATGGCCTGTGATCGACCACGCGCAATCGCGCAATGCACCACCTTTCCAAAAGCGTCCACTACCTCTGCGGACTCTAGTGTGCTCAGGGCCGCCAGGCGCAGCCCATGGCTAATCAACCACCTGCATTCACAAAGACAATTTGTGTAAGTAAAAAGCACGGCGATAAAGTTATTATAAAGACAAGTAAACAAAAATACCTGCGCTCAGCAATAGTGGACATCAGGTGTGGATACAACTCCTCGTCATACTCTATACTGAGGGCGCGCAACTTCTCCTCTTGCAATGCAATCGCCTTCTCCACGCGCTCCTGAAACTCCTGGACGCTGGCACGATGCTCAGCCCTCTTCTCATCAAGATATGCCACCGACCAGGTCGCTTTAGCCTTTATTTTCTCAAGCTTAGCCCTCGCATACCTAAGGTCGGCTAGCATGCTCACCTTATCTCCAGCAATCTTTTCAGCATACGCCCTTGAGGCCTCCAGCTCCACTTGCGCATTAGCCAACTGCGCACGGATTGTCACCAATTCCTCCTCCTTTTGGGCAAGAGCACTGCTCTCCCCAACATACTTCCCTTTTAGCTGAGCCACCAGCTCAGTTTGGCGCGCAGTGGTCGCAGCCAGCTCATCCATTAGCTGCTGCGCCTCGCCACCATCAGCAACCTTGGTCTTCCCCTCCCTGTTTTCATTCTGTGGAGAGGAAACCTCATCAACGAAGACCCCATCATTCTTCGCAACATCATCCCTACGCAACAAAAAACAGTTAGTAAATATTACAACAAGTAATATGATAAAACAAAAACGGGGAAAGATGATAAAAATGCAGACACTTATAGAAACGGAGAAACATCATCAACCTTCAACCGTGCGCCAGAAGTAGATGTCTCTTCCGCATTCGACTCCGCGTCCCTGATGACATGTCGACGCCTCTTTCTGGTACCACTGCCTCCAGCCTCTCCCTTGCGCTTAACATTCTGCGCAACCTCCTCTCTCAGCACCTCCTCAGGATTCAAGATTTTAATGCTGTCAGACGATCCCGAGTACGCCTCCTTGTGCGCCACCTCCACAGTATGCGCCACCTCCACAGTGGGCGCTACCTCCGCATCAGGCGCAACGCTCTGAACAGGCGTCACTTGGAGCGGTGGTGTGTTCTCAGGAACCGCCTCTGGCAGGGTGGTCAAGCGACCCTCTGTCGCCTCCAGTAGGGGCTGCTCACCTTCCCTCAGAGGGCGCACCCCTATAGTTACCTGCTTCGGCCTGTCCAGCTTCACCACAGCAAATAGATCCATCTCTGCGCACATCAATAAACCAAGAGAGCAAAAAGGATTAGTTATTAAAAGCGCACATACACAAAAGACTTACAAAGCTTGAAGAAGAAGGGATGAACACCCACCCCGGCCATCCTCACTCAGGAAAGTAGGAACCTCATCCGCAGCGCCAAAATAAGCGCGGCTCAACCCCACATGTACCAAAAACTCCTCCGGATAGGGGTTAATGGCCAGTCGATTGGCATCTAGAGTCTGCGCGTCAGCAAGCCTGTAGGAACCGGGTGCGGGGCGCCCATCCCTTGGCAATGTATTCTGAGTATAAAACTCATAGCCAAAGGGAAAAACTACATCGTCAACCCAGAAGAAGTATTCCCTCTAATTTTTTAGGGCATCTACTTTCTCAGTGTAACATTGCAGCGCCCCCTGGTGCTTCGCAAAAGAAACCCAACCATTCGACCACGTTGTGTGGTAAAAGGAGCGGAACAAGTCCACGGTCGGGTCTATTTACTTCAAAATTCGACACCTTAGCCGCACCAATACAGTGTAGCTGAGAGATGTGAAGGCGATAGTGATTGAGCAAATCGCTCAAGAAGATAGATATGGGTACACGGTGATTCGCGTACTCAAAAAATTTCGTGTAAAGCCCTATTTTCCCTTCGGGGAAATCAGCTATACACGCGTCCACATCTGGCGCCTCTGGATGGACATCCAAAGGCACGAAGAAGTCAGACGAAAATTGAGTAACATCCTTAATAGACATCGCAGAGCGAAAGTCTTCTAACTGAGCGACCATCTTCATTAATTTACGAGTGAAACGCACAAAAATTACTTACGAAAATGAGTATTTTCTTTGCAATAAGCTTTCAAGAAAGATGAATAAGTGAGGAGTGTGTGTTTTACTGTGTGATTGTAAAAAGGGGGGTGGTCACTCTTATATAAGGGGTAAAAAACCCTAGATTAACTCCACGTGGATCCCACTCACATTAACGTATGGCTGAAACTGAACCGGTACATGCACTTTTTCCCGATTCACGAGGGCCACGTGGACACCACCCCCATTTTTCGAGGTATCCGTTTGAAATACCCAGGACTAGGTACATTGCACTTAAAAACGAGCGGTAAAATTTCCTTGATTTCCCGCGACGCTTACCGCTGATAACATTGAGTCTAGTATCCGCGGCTACGGGCCACGCACACTAGACTGGGGGGACATGATGACGTATAGTCTATATTTGGGCCACAAGTCCAAATGATAAACATTACTTGGCCCAAACCCACCACGAGTGGGCTATCATAACAAATAACGGCCCATAATAAACATGGCTTGGGCTCACGAAGCCCAAAGCC
Organism: Artemisia argyi; assembly: GCA_030686995.1. NCBI lineage: Eukaryota > Viridiplantae > Streptophyta > Magnoliopsida > Asterales > Asteraceae > Artemisia > Artemisia argyi. The sequence goes on from CM060687.1 coordinate 64,007,714, forward strand.
CAACCAAACGTAACCGGGCACGCGATAAGTATTACTTATTCATGGAATAGATATCCTTACCTCGGATAAGCACCACGCGTGCGAAGAGTAAGGAGCAAGAAACACGGTTTCTTAGCCCCTATATATAGAATCACACGATTCTCATTCAAGGTACGATATACAACCCTAACTCTCTACGAGAATCCTAAATCGATTACTTACTCTCACGCCGGAGTCTAATCGGGGGAGACAATCCCTCGATAAGCCTAACGGTGTTGTCTTATTTTCTTAGTACACAGGTAACAAGTGCTAAGGATTGAATTGGTACGAGAGTATAAGCCCATAACCAGGTACGCCCAACTTTTGTATCAACAATAAAAGTGAAGAAAACGGCAAAGTCTTAATTTTCCTTGCTGGGAACAGTACCTGACGGCGTCAAGAGAATTTTGATGACGACGTCAAGAGCAAAAGAGGTGACGGCCCAGTGAAAAAGTGACAGCGTCAAAGCATGGCCGTCAAGAGTAAAAGTGGTGACGGCCCAGAACAACATTACACATGAACGGCGTCAGATCTGGATCTAGGCAGTCCGAGAATATTATGGGCGGCGGGTTGACGGCGTCAGAAGTTTCTTCTTGACGCCGTCACCTTTGGAAATCTATATATAGTCTTTGTAATTTTCATTCTAAAGGGAGGAGAATTTTAGGGTCGACTTGAATTAACCCTAGCTCGTTTTTAACAGTATTTTCAAGGGTTTTCACCCCTTGAAACCTTTCATGTTCAATTAAGATAAGTATCCTTTCAATTCATTCAATATGTCTATGTGTTGTTTGAATATATCTTACGCTTGTCTTGAATTTAACATTCTAGGCTAGACCTTTTGTGTGTTTGCTTAGATATAATGAAACCTAGATGTTGATTATAGGTTGATTGCTTGTTTATAGTTGTAATGGATGAATGATTTCGATGTTAGGCTTAAGAAACTGGCAGACTTCCATTGTGTAACTTGCTTGAACGTCTTAAGAAACATGAACCAATGCGTACTGGGTTTTTATAGTTGTATTTAATGCATGAGCGAATTCTAGTGATCCCATGTTAGGAGCTTCTTGCAGGCTCGACATAGGAGTGAAGTAGGAGCTTATAGAGTTGGGGAAGTACGTACGCCACCCCACGATTGGTATTAAGGAATATAACCCGTCATCCACACAACTGTAACAAGTAATTAACCTCTAAAAGATATCTAGGGAGTAGTGAAATCCAAGTAAACACAATTCTCCCATATATTGTTCACACCACATTAGTAATTAGCTTTGTTTTTATTTTTGTTATTTTATTTTGATTGCAACTTAGTTATTGGGTTAGGTGACTAGCAACTAATTCCACCCACTCTTCCAAAACCCAAGATTTTTACTTGCTTTTATAAAAATATAAAAATACAAAAAGAAGCATCCCTCACCTCTAGACCTGGTTTTTAGGCTTTCTAATCCTAGCGACACTATTCCTGAGTTGAACGATCAATCCCCCGGTACTTGTCACTATACTATACTACAACGATCAGGTACACTGCCTGGTGGGGGTTGTAAGCTTCTCGAGATCCCTCGAGAGGTAAAGCCTGGTGCAATTCCCACGCATCAACCATCGATAAAGTTGATGAAGAGGAAATACCGTGGTTTGCAGATTTTGCAAATTATTTTGGTGGAAATATTCTCAAGAAAAGATTAACTCATGCTAAAAGAAGTAAATTCTTTTTGGATTTAAAACACTATTATTGGGAACAACCTTTTCTTTTCAAAATGTGTCCCGATGGAATGATCCGAAGATGTGTTTCTGGAGCAGAAACAAGAAAAGTTCTTGATGAATGCCATCATGGCCCAACAAGGGGACATTACGGTCCTACCACCACAGCTAAGAAAGTTTTTGATGCTGGATTCTATTGGCCAACAATTTTCAAAGAAACTCATACTCTTGTTCAAAACTGTGATGCGTGCCAAAAATCCGGTAGTCTTTCTCGTAGAAATGAGATGCCTCGGAAGAGCATTCAAGTCTGCGAAATATTCGATATTTGGGGAATCGATTTTGTGGGACCATTTCCTAAATCGCACAAATACGAATACATTCTCGTTGCAATCGATTACGTTTCCAAATGGGCTGAAGCTGAAGCCCTACCCACTAACGATGCATGAGTTGTTGTCAATTTTCTCAAAAAGCTTTTTGCTCGATATGGAATCCCTAAAGCTTTAATAAGTGATAGAGGAACCCATTTCTGTAATAAACAAATGGAGAAAATTATGAAACGATATGGAGTTCATCATCGTTTTGCTACAGCATATCATCCACAAACCAGTGGACAAGTCGAAAAAACTAATAGAGCATTAAAAAGAATACTCAAAAAAACGGTTAAGGAAAATCCTTCCGTTTGGTCGAGGAAACTCGATGACGCTCTATGGGCCTTTCGTACGGCTTATAAAACTCCAATTGGAACAACACCATACAGACTTTTGTATGGAAAAACATGTCATTTGCCATTCGAAATAGAACATCGTGCTTACTGGGCATTACAAAATTGTAACCCCGATCTGAAAGTAGCTGGAGAGAAAAGAATTTTGCAATTGCATGAACTCGATGAATTGAGGCTCCAAGCCTACGAAAACTCAAAGCTATACAAAGCCAGAACCAAAGCTTATCACGATCGAAAGCTTAGAATTAGAAAAGAATTCAAAGCTGGGGATAAAGTTCTGCTTTTCAATATGAAATACAAGTTCAAAGCTCCTAAGCTCAAACCAAAATGGATGGGACCTTATATAGTGAAACATGGATTTCCATCCAGATATGTCGAACTCTACGACAAACATGGTGGAAGTTTCATTGTTAATGGTCACCGCATTAAGTTGTATTATGATAAGGAGCAAATGAGCAAAATTTCTATTGAATATCCACCCGAATCTGAATACGAAGCTATCACATTTATGGCACCTCATATGGAAAATATACCATGGGCACATGAAAAAGGTTTTATCTATGATGCTCTTCCTAGAGCATGGGAAAAAGTCGTATTGGAAGATATAGATGAAGCTGGAGAAGGAATTGTGATAGAAAATGTATTGTTCATACCAAAATATCCTAAGAGGAAGTCCCAAACCGCATCAACGCAGTTCTTGTGAAATTTGAGTCAGGCTGATGACTCGTAAATTAAACAAGCGCTTCTCAGGAGGCAACCCGTGTGTTTGCTATTTTTAATTCTTAGTTTATTTTCAGTGATTATACCCGAAAGTTTAAACCATTTGGTTGAACTTAAGCGTGGGGGTGTTTTACTAATTTTAATAAAACATATAGTCTTGTGTTTGTTTGTTTTAAGATTTATACAGGAAATGATGAAGGAAACTTGGACACTTGGAACAAAGAATCAAAAATGAAAATATGGTTCATTTTCTTATTTCCCTATTTTCATACTTTGAAGTTCATTAATCACATTGAGGACAATGCTTAACTTAAGTGTGTGTGTGTGGGGGGGGGGGGGGGGGGGGGGGTGAATAGGTGAATAAGAATATTCCGTAAATTTCGAGTTTAATTTTAAATTTTGTTGCCCTTGTGATCTAGTTGTTTTCAAGCTTTTAGGATAATATATTAGAATAGCTAGATCCATCCACTGGTAAAAGTGGTAACTTTTGAAAAATGAGATGTGTTCTGATTAATATTACAATCCATTCTGGGATCGATAACATTAGCTAGCACATATTGTAACCATTTCCACTAAATTTACAGGATTTGAGCCTATTTCTTATATAGCATACATCTTTTATGCTTAAATCTTTTGTTATGTGTGTGTCGGTGATTTTATTTATTCTAGAACTTGTGCTTGTAAATCATTTCGAGACCATTGTGAGATCACATTTCTTGTGTGATATAAGTATGCATATGTGATAAGAGGCAATTTTAGGATCTAAACCATATAGCCTTCCATTTTAATTTTTAGGTAGTTTCATTGACTAGTTAACCACCAACATAACCCTTTTTGTTAGCATTCATTTTTAATGCTAGATACCCCTAGTTACATCTTCTGAGCCTATCTTTTCTTTTGATTAAATCCAGAAAAATACAAAAAGATTTTACACTTTTTAGCCTAGCCTTACCCTTAGTCAAGTCTTAGTTCCTTGAGTGAGACATAAACTAGTATTATCCTCTAATACTTCAATTCCCAAAAATACATTAATTTTCCCATATCTTTAATAAGAAACTTAGTTCTTAAAAATTCTTTAACCTTTTCAATCTCATTAACATTATTACCAGACTTTGTAAATAATGAATAACCATTTTTGCTTTGACAAAAACCATTTTCTTTTAGCACACAAATCAATTTTTCATTCCACTTTCTAGGTTTTAGTTTTAAACCATATAAAGATTTATTTAACTCACAAACCCTTTTATTATTTTCATCAAAGTAACTTTGAGGTAATTGCATGTAAACATCTTCATCAAGCTCACCATACAAAAAAGCATTATTAATATCAAGTTGATACAATGGCCATCTATTTTGCACAGCAATGATTGTGATAATTCTAACAGTAACAATTTTAATTATTGGAGAAAATGTTTCTTCATAATCTATTCCTTCTTTTTTATTAAAACATTTGCCAACAAGCATGGCTTCATATCTTTCCACTTCCATAAGACTTATATTTAATTTTCCAAACCCACTTGCAGCCAATTGCTCTTCTCCCAGCAGGGAGTTCAACAATAACCCAATTGTTATTTCTGTTTAGAGCTTCCATTTCAAGATTCATGGTATCAATTCATCTGTTATCTGTAATGGCTTCATTATATGTTTTAGGTTCAATAACCTTATTAAGATTTGTAGAAAACACATAATTTTCTTTGCTTAGCTTACTATAGTTAACAGATTTGTCAATGCCATATTTAACTTTTTTTTATCCAAAACATAATCATTTAGCTTAACAGGTTGATTTGTTTTTCTACTAGACTTTCTAGTATAAGTTCTAAGATTTACTTGTCTGTCCGGTGTCACAACAACATCATGAAACAAATTATTAAATTCTTGATAGTAATCATCATCACCCTCAGACATTTTATCATTATCTACAAATGTTTCATTCTCCAAGTCATCACTGATGCCCTCACCTTTAACATCAGGATGCTCCATCTCATCTTATACAATGCCATCAAGAGTACCTCCAAGTGAAGATTGGTCTATGACATCACTTTGTTTAGGAGTCTTAACAGACTCATTCTCTCTTATCATCATAGGTATCATTTGATGATACAAGGCCAGAGCTAAAAAACTTTTGTCTATTGGTATTTTGAAATTCAATTTCATAATCCTTGTTTTTAGAACTATGTTTAAAAGGAAACTTGTGGAAGGATTCTTTGTAAATTGTGCAAACACTTGAGATGTTAATCTCAGTAATGTGTTTAGGATATTTATGAATGAATGTGAGTTAGCACGCGGAATTTACTAAAACACACTAAAGGAATAAAGGTGGTGAATAAGTAAAAGAGAATGAGCACAACAAGAATAACACAAAACGATTCAATATTATTGATGAAATAATACGAGTGATCTAAACTATCACCAGGATTACAAGTGTAACCTTGAATCTTTGATACGTAAAAAGGTTAAAGATAGAAGTTATGCATGGAAAGCTATGAAAGCTGTATGAAAAGATATGCAGGTTGTGTGTCTAAGAAGGTGTCTTAAGGGTTCCTTTTATAGTATAAGGAGCCCTTATTACAAGTGGTCAAGTTGCTTAATATAATATACTAGAGGTTTATCTTATCCTAATATTACACCTTTCAAGGTAAAACACTCCATTATATCTACTGAGACTTCTGTACTTCTTCTACTTAACGTATAACTTTGTACAAAGACTAATAATACAAGTAAATATCTCTAATTAAAATATAGCAACTTGTCGTGAAAACTGGCAGGACCTTCTTTAACTAGCAGTACCTTCTTACCCAGAAGGTACTGTTAGTATATCTTCATTATCAGCAAAACTGAAGAGGCAGGCTTAACTATCATTAGCAGGCTCTTCAGACAGACTCTTTACTTTGTGCATTTTATTCCCAACAAAAAGGAAACACTGTTTCATAAAACTTCACATCTCTTTAATATAAAAACTTTCTTTGTTTCTAAACTGAACAACTTAAAACCTTTTTTTATCAAAAGAGTAACCAATAAAAACACATTGCTTTGACCTTGAAGAAAACTTATCAAAATTGTTTAAAACAGTTGAAAAACATGGACATCCAAAAACTTTTAATCGAGAGAGATTTGGTTCACACTTATAGATCATTTCATATGGTGATTTTCCAGACAAAACAGAGGTAGGTGTCTTGTTAGTTAAGTAAACAACAGTTAGAACACACTCAGTCTACATATTCAAAGGAATCCCCCCCTGAAACATGAGGGCTCTAGCTACATTTAACAAGTCTTTGTTTTTTCTTTGTGCTAAACCATTTTGCCGAGGGGTATAAGAACATGAAGTTTATTGATGAATATCATTATGTTTGCAAAACTTATCCATGTTTTGATTCACAAATTTAGTTCCATTGTCACTTCTAAAAACTTTCACAGTTTTATCAAATTGATTTTTAACCAAGTTATAGAAAGTAACAATATGTGAAAACATTTCAGTTTTCTCCCTTAACAAAAACACCCAAACAGCTCTAGAAAAATTATCAACAATAGTGAGAAAGTACATATACCCTTCTTTACTTTGGACTTTACAGGGACCCCACACATCTAAGTGAACAATTTGTCCAACTTTAGTGGTTTGATATTGACTAAGAGGAAAGTGATCTCTGATTTGTTTAGCCTTGTGACACACATCACAAGGATTATTCTTAGAGTCATTATCAATCTAAATTAGTTTGAGTTTAAGAATATTCAAAACTTGGTCAGAATGATGACCAAGTCTATTATGCCATATACACTTAGATAAACAAAAAACTTGAATATTATTATTGGTTAACTTTTTACATGTATTAAGAAAATACATCCCATTACTTTGATTACTAGTCCCCATCTTGGTCTTTAGAACAGAGTCCTAAAGAATACAAACATCTTCATCAAAAATGAATTTGCATTTATTATCTTTGTTAAGCTTGTGAACAGACAACAAGCTAACTTGATATCCAGGTACAACCAAGACATCATTAATGATCAATTTATCTGTCAATTTTAAACTCCTAATATGGGTAACTTTAGCTTTAGTACTATTATGATGACCAACAATCATTAGGTTAGATACATCAACCACATTAAACATGTTTAACACTGTGTAAGTCATATGTTGGCTTACACCAGAGTCAATGATCCAACCAATATATATGTTATAAGTACTTATGTTGGTATTATAATTAAAGAATTTAGAATGACTAAAGCTAATAACATAATTAATACCTGCAATGTTTGAAGGCATACTGCTGCACCTAGATTTGTCACTGATCAAAGCCATTAGCCTTTGATAGTATACTATTCATCTGTAAATGAGTTAGATGAACCAGCAGGCCTATCCTTATGCCCTGAAACAGTATTGCTACTAGCATTGTTTTGATTAGTGTCATTTTTCTTGTGAAAACCATATGGATATCCAACTAGCTCAAAACATCTATCAGCAGTATGACCATTTCTTTTACAATGAGTACAGACCATATTAGGCCTATTAAGCCATCTAGATTGAGTATTATTATTAACATTTTTATTCACATACCACTCATTATATCTTTGATTAGATTTGGATGCAAATGCAGAGTTATCAGTCTTAGAACCTGAATGAGATGGAGTACTCCTGTGAGACTCATCTTTAGACAGAGTAACAAAGGCACTCTTAACATCAGGAATAAGGTCAAGGAACACATCTTAGGAAACACAACCAAGAATCCAAGATAAAACCATAGAGTTACACCTATCCCATTGTTCTTGCATAAAACCAACCTGAATAGGTCTGGGAATTTTACCATTTATGAAACCAAGTTTATTTTTAGTATGAATAGCTAATTTAATAGCAGCAGACCAAACTTTATAGTTTTCAGGACCTTCCAATTTAAAACTTATTAAAGGAATTCCACTAGTATCACTACTATGCAAGAACATAGGGTTAAACTGATCAAGGTGATTCTCACCTGATCCCCCAGCTTCTTCATCATTTTTCCCAACCATGATGATGAAACAAAATCAAAAAATAAACAGAAAACAAATAAATACACCTTATATCGCCTATAATCACAAGCAACCACTAATAACTAACAACTCCAACACAAACAAATCCCTTAACCTACATTTCGCCAATCAAACTAGAACACTAGAAAATTATTTTCGTAAAGAGAAAGAGTGATACGAGGTTTTACAATGCACGCATTCCAAGTAACAGTGATCAAGAAGACCAACAAATAGCAACACGCAGCGGAACCAGAACCTTTATACCTTAAACAAAAAAAATAATAAAAAAATCAAAGTTAGCAAGAAGTTGTGTGTACAAAAAACAACAAAAATAACAACCAAGATAACTAATAACTAACAAAGAACAAGATAAGAAACTCTAATCCTGAATTAGGGTTTGATAATTAAACCCTAACTTTGACGACACCCTCACAATATCTAGATCTATATGATCTTGATCAAAACCAACTGATTGACACACGTTAATCACTCTAAAGAACATAGAATTGAAAACCCCCAATTGTTTGAAGATCTTAAAAATTGAAATCACCAATTGACCTTCAATTGGTGCCCTAAAACACTAATACAACCACTAATTTACTGATTAACACACATATCTAGTAAGATCTGAACTCAATTCAAGAAACCCCCAAATTTTATAGAAACCCTAATTTTATAAAAAATGATTTTTAGATCAAAACTTTGTATCAAAGTCAACCTGGCTCTGATACCATGTTAAAACTACAAAGTTATGATTAATTAACACAAATAGATTACCATATTTAAACCAAAACAGATTTATTATGAATCAACCCAACCAACCACCCCTTGGTTGATCCATTATTGTTTTACAATACAAAAGATTAAAAGAGATTGATTACAAACAAGAGCAAGAACCTAACAGCTATCAAGATTGTGTGACAGAAAACACTCAGTAAACCCTAAAACGATTACTAATAATGTGAAAGAATAAGTCTTTAAATAGCCATGACCAAAGAGACTTTCAGCTTGGACAACTGCACCCTTGAACTCTTCACCTGTAACAGCTTAAGTCCCTGAACTTTAGCTATCCTTTTATTTCAAACCTGCACATAAGAAAACAATAGAAACAAGAAATAAAAGGTTACAATATAAGCCCTTAGCTTATATTTCAACAGGTACCAATAACACCCCTTTTCTTTTTTGGTTTTGGGAACAAATTTTGATTATTTAAAAGCACAAATAGTGTCAACACATAATTCATTTAACAACTTATTGCATTTATTGATATTTTTTTATGCATATTTAATTATAAAAAAACTATTATCAAACATGCTTTTACAATGCAAAAAGCTTTTAAAAAAGTTATTTATACAAAAATACTTTAGGTATTTTCATCAAACACTTGAAGTTTTAAAACTCTTTCATAAAAGCTTTTGGAAGTGCTTTCAACCACAACTGAAAATAATAATAATAATAATAATAATAATAATAATAATAATAATAATAATAATAATAATAAAGCTTCTTAGAATAATGAAAAGCTTTTATGACTTGAGAATTGAAGATACTCTTAGAGATGCATAACTTTTTTGTTTGTTATCTAGAAACCTAATTTCAGAAAGATAACAAATTGTGCATGTTCTTCTTACAACACGTTCATCTTTTCCCCCTTTCGTATAAGATGAGGTTTGAACCACGAGACACATTCAGATCTTGTATTGCGCTCCGAGTTACAACAAGATTAGCAACACACATTAGTTTCACACTACTTGTTTAGTTTGAGACCCGGCTTCAGTGTGAGAATGTATTTATATAAAATGGGATGAACGTGCAATAAGATGAATATGCACTTAGGTGAGATGAACGTGCGATAAGATGAACATGCACTAAGGTGGGATGAACGAGCACTAAGATGAACATGCACATTCGGGTAAGACCAATTCAGTGTCTAACCACTGGGTGGTTGGGTTTATTTATACTACTTACTTGGGCTTGAATACTGCGTTATCCATTTGGGCTTTTGTCATCCCATTTTCAGCACGTTCGGCAATAAGCACGAAACTAACCCACCTGAGTCGTTGACCCCTGAGTACGGTTGTTTTGTGATAGTATTAGATTCTTCAATATAAAAAACACAAGAACAAGAAATCTGCAAACACAAATTCAAATTTGTTAAGTAGGTATTATTTATTATCCTTTACTGTTATACAATAATTCACAACTACATTAATCGAACACTAAAGAGCTTCTATCTTTCTTTTTATCCAAAGATTCTCATGTCGTTTTGTTTTGAAGTTTTATCATGTCTTTGAACGATTTTGGGTTTTGACTGTTCCATAATTCATAACATGAAGTCTATTTGCATGTCCAAATATCCATGTTTTGATGATTGTGCCCTATTTCCATGTTGAGGTTGTGTTCAAGTTAATTGAGAACGTGGTACACAAAAGGTTAAGTTGTTTCAAAACCATTTTTTTTTCCCTCAAAGTTGTTTCAAAACCACATTAGATCTTAACTTGCTAGTTTGGTTGAGAACCAATCTTACAAACATGATTGGCTTTCTTTATCAAAACAACCACATGCATGCATATTAGTTTCTTGGAAGTAATCCAAAGTTTGAGGTAATCCAAAGTTTGAGGTAATAATAATAATAATAATAATAATAATAATAATAATAATAATAATAATAATAATAATAATAATAATAATAAAGCTTCTTAGAATAATGAAAAGCTTTTATGACTTGAGAATTGAAGATACTCTTAGAGATGCATAACTTTTTTGTTTGTTATCTAGAAACCTAATTTCAGAAAGATAACAAATTGTGCATGTTCTTCTTACGACACGTTCATCTTTTCCCCCTTTCGTATAAGATGAGGTTTGAACCACGAGACACATTCAGATCTTGTATTGCGCTCCGAGTTACAACAAGATTAGCAACACACATTAGTTTCACACTACTTGTTTAGTTTGAGACCCGGCTTCAGTGTGAGAATGTATTTATATAAAATGGGATGAACGTGCAATAAGATGAATATGCACTTAGGTGAGATGGACGTGCGATAAGATGAACATGCACTAAGGTGGGATGAACGAGCACTAAGATGAACATGCACATTCGGGTAAGACCAATTTAGTGTCTAACCACTGGGTGGTTGGGTTTATTTATACTACTTACTTGGGCTTGAATACTGCGTTATCCATTTGGGCTTTTGTCATCCCATTTTCAGCACGTTCGGCAATAAGCACGAAACTAACCCACCTGAGTCGTTGACCCCTGAGTACGGTTGTTTTGTGATAGTATTAGATTCTTCAATATAAAAAACACAAGAACAAGAAATCTGCAAACACAAATTCAAATTTGTTAAGTAGGTATTATTTATTATCCTTTACTGTTATACAATAATTCACAACTACATTAATCGAACACTAAAGAGCTTCTATCTTTCTTTTTATCCAAAGATTCTCATGTCGTTTTGTTTTGACGTTTTATCATGTCTTTGAACGATTTTGGGTTTTGACTGTTCCATAATTCATAACATGAAGTCTATTTGCATGTCCAAATATCCATGTTTTGATGATTGTGCCCTATTTCCATGTTGAGGTTGTGTTCAAGTTAATTGAGAACGTGGTACACAAAAGGTTAAGTTGTTTCAAAACCACTTTTTTTTCCCTCAAAGTTGTTTCAAAACCACGTTAGATCTTAACTTGCTAGTTTGGTTGAGAACCAATCTTACAAACATGATTGGCTTTCTTTATCAAAACAACCACATGCATGCATATTAGTTTCTTGCAAGTAATCCAAAGTTTGAGGTAATCTAAATGGTCCTCTTAACAATCCGTACAAGTCCCCCCCCCCCCCACCCCCACCCCCAATATAGTTTGGTTGAGAACCAATCTTACAAACATGATTGGCTTTCTTTATCAAAACAACCACATGCATGCATATTAGTTTCTTGCAAGTAATCCAAAGTTTGAGGTAATCTAAATGGTCCTCTTAACAATCCGTACAAGTCCCCCCCCCCCCCCCCCCCCCCCACCCCCAATATAGCCCAACCCTTTCTACATATCTAGCATATTGTAATAGGTTTCCAGAAATATAGATTTTAGACAGATCCACAAATGAGAACTTGGCCAAAACTAAAATACCAAGTTACCAACCACTACATTTTTCAGCTAGAGATGAGATCAATATATATCTAATATTTGTCATATAACCAATGAACCAGTTATAGCAAGTCATTTTTATTTTTCACTTTTTTTTTTTTTTTTTTTTTTTATTTTTTTTTTAACAAAATATCTTGCAAACAGTAAATCTTCAAGCTACAAAAAATACCATCGCGATGAGAATTAAATTATCTTTCTATAGATATGCATTGTTATATACTTTCGGCGAACTTTTTTTTTTTCAAATTTCTGCCCAGAAAAATCATATATGATTTGTAAAAATCATATATGATTCGTTAAAATAAAATCATATATGATTCTTACGAATCATATATGATTTTTACAAATCATATATGATTTTTCTGGGCAGAAATTTTGAAAAAAAAAAAAGTTCGTCGAAAGTATATAACAATGCATGTATATAGAAAGATAATTTAATTCTCGTCGCGACGGTATTTTTTTTTGTAGCTTGATGATTTACGGTTTACGAGATATTTAAGTTTTAAAAAAATGGTGGAAATTTATTTTTTATTTTGATAAAAAAAATGAGTGACTAAGATTGCTTGATAGATTTTATGAAAAAAATTGGATCTATAAATAACTTTTGGATTTTCAGATAATGTAATTGTGAGTGTCTTTTTGACATATCTATGTCGTTCATAATTAGTAAATTGCTAACTATAGCAAGTAGCAATTTACAAAAATTGTCAATCTTAACTGTTCAATCCGTCAACGACACTCAACATATTCAACACAAAGTTCAAATTAGCAAAACCATTTTATCAATAACTAGTTATAATGCCCGCGTATGCGCGGGTTTTTTTTTAAATTTTTTTGAAATAATTATTTAAAAATTTTAATCCTATTGTTAATTGCATCTTATCTATACTTTTTATTTATCTTCTACTTGTGTTGTGGATAAATATAAAATAAACAATCTTTTTTTTAAATGTCTTATCTATATTTTTTGTATTTATCTTCTACTTAATGATAAATATAAAATATTAACTAGTAAGAAAATATTTTTTTTTTAAATAAAATTATTACTAAATCATGCATTAATTAATTTTTTTAAAATGCAAAATTCCTAATATAAGTTATGTTTTATTATATAAAAGATACCAAATGACAAATTATGTATATAAAGGTAATAACGTAAATCACAATGACAATATATTGATTAGAGTGTTGATAGAGAATAAGGGACACAAGACTTGGTGAGGTCCTAAATGGTCTATGCCATTTACTCATGGTGGTTATGAAGTCCAAATGTACTCTTAAATATCACACTTTATGTAGGTGAAAACTTTTATTGCGATGGCTTTCACAAACACACACATTTCCCTTCTTATTTGATATTTAAATATATATATATATATAAAATACTCCACAACTTTAGAAGGGGACGGGACCAACAATTTACAAGAGGATAGTTAAATGACTTTTATTGCAATTCTTAGATTATTTAAAGAATAAGTAAATCATTCTTTCATACAATGTCAAAAAAATATTGCAATTATTAGATTATCTACCTAAGGTTCGAGTATTAGTTAAAACGTCTGAAATGTTTATCTAGATACACAGATTATTAAATTACTTTAATTTTTCCCGGGTTTTCGTTATAAGTTCGAACCCTCAAACCGACTATTTCTTTATGTTATCACTCTGAGCTTAACAATAAACAAAATTTTGGAAGCCTAATAACTTAACTGACTTCACTAAGTAGACTTGGGGTATATATATGCGTCAATGTGTGCCGTTCAAAAAAAAGTCTTGGGTATAACTTAACTGATCGACTTCACTAATTAATCTTGAGGTATGGGTGTACGTATATAGTTCAGAATTTACATTAATAATGGCTAATACGAAGTTTCCACCATCTAAAAACACAAAATTGTATTATTGATAATAATTCAAAATGACAGTAATAAAGAACATAACAGATCTTTCTATTAACTTCACCAAATTACATACACAATAATTCACATTGTAAACTTTTCTCTTACGCAACATAAATAAAGAAAAAAAAAAAAGTAAAAAAACAAAAACAATTAAAACAAGACATAAATAGATGAATTATTGACATTAGCATGTCCACACCCTCTCATCTGATCTCCTTATGCCATGTATGGTACCTCCCCCAACTACCTTGCTCTCTCTAGTCTATTTTCGTCTTTAACCTAACCCGCATTTATAACTTCAGTAAACCTTTGTCGATCTTTTTACGTATAAAGTCCATTGTACATGACAAGTAATTCAAACTAAAAATGACCACAGACATGTCATATTGCATGTTAGAGTAACCGCGAAAATCTCATCAAAGTCAACACAATGATCTATGCATGTATGTGTTTGTCAATTTACAAAACTCTGTAAAGATAATTGTATACTGTTACGCCGTGTATAGGTATAAATGTAGAAAATAAACCCCAAAATGATCGTTTATGTTTAATAACTAAGACCGAATTCATACAATGATTGTTCTCTTTTTTTAGAAAGTCGGATTGCTAATTAAGACATGCATCTACATGTCTACTAAGTACTAACACATCAACATGTTTGAAACACATGTTTCGAATGAGACTTAAATTCACAGCATGTTAGTTGATAAGTCATTCATATACTACTAGAATATAAATCTTTTGCTAGTCTAGCTAATGTAGTACTCACTCCGTCTTTAAATAAATGTACAGTTTTATTTTTCAGAATCAAACTGGTTCAACTTTGACCTTAACTATTTTTGTGTGTGTTATATAATATTTGATGCAAAATATATGAATGTATTGGGTTTTAAGTATATTTTTCAATGATATAATTCTTTTATCATGTATTATATAACACAAAAAAAAAAAATTTAAGGTTAAAGTCGAACTAGTTTAACTTTGAAAAGTCAAATTGGACATTTATTTAAAAACGGAGTGAGTATTATTTATTAGATAAGAGCATATGAACTACCATCAAATTGTCTAGTGGTCCGAAATTGTCATGGAAATAACTCCGTTAAATAACGTACACATCTTCCACGAGTAAAAGAGAAAAATGTTTTCCCTTTTACAATATATATATATTTTTTTTGAACTTTTCCCTTTTACAATATAACACACGAATAAGCATGATCTTTTGGTAGACTATTATAAAACAGTATAGAACATATACTACCAGGTAGTTGTTATGCATTTCTTTTAACCATCCCTGACTCACTTTTACTCCTTTTGTTAACGGTATAAAATAGTTTTTATCAGTTTATGTTTGATATTGTTTTTTTATTAGTTTTTGTTTCGTTTTTTCTTTATCAAACTTTATATTTTTCGTTCTCTACTTTCTGTATCGTAGTTTTTTAATAAAAAAAAAAATAAAAATAAAAAGTAAAAAAGATTGGGGAAGATTTTTTAGGAAGTGTCCCAATAACCTATGCCATGCTAACACTCTTTTTACCCTGTCAAAATAATCTTGGTTTGTAGCAATTATATATTGTTTTATCTTGAGTATAAAGCACAGTGCACAAGGGCGGAGCCAGAAATTATTTTTTCTCGAGGGGACACACTTTGATAATTTTTAAAAACTAAACTACAAATTAGTTTTTGAAGGGCAAAAAAAATTAAAAAAAAAAAAGAAAAAAAAAAAAAACGGATATTTTAAAAAATTTACATTACAATTTTTTTGGTAGAAGGCACGTGACCCTTGTGACCCCCTTATCTACGCCCATGACGGTGCATATGAAGATACTAATATGTGACATGCAAGGACTTGTTATGACAAACTTAACCAACGTATAGTAGTATGCAAATATATACTTCAAAATCTCAGTTGCTTACTTTTTCATACAAAATGTTGGGCCAAGAATAGAATTTTCCCGATTATATCTGAAAAAAATTAAACATAAAATAAGTTAAGTTAAGTTTACTTTTTATATGAAGTCAACAAATGTTGTATAAAGCTCTATCAACGACTAGCTTCAAGGATGTCGAATACTATATAAAAAAACACTTTACCTCGTTGATGCGGTATCAACAAGTAAAGTACCAAAGCTAAAAAACAACATTCGAGTTAGTACGATATGCCAAAGTATCACTGACTGAATATACTCTCTCTGAGTCATGGATATTAAGATGCAACTTCCTTCGACCAGAAGTGAAAAAGCAATTTTACAAAGAAGTCAACCGAAATACAGGAGTAATTAAAAACTAGTGAATAATTAACTCAATTATTTACTAAGTACATTAAGAAGTGAAGAAATCACTAAATGAAAGATGTTTTCTTCAACCAAAGGCTTAACATGTAACCTATTTCAACATGTGACTTCACTTTTTCTCATATATATATAAGCAAATGTTAGTCAAAAGATTTGAAAGTCTTTACACAAAAATAATACAAAATGTATTGTAGTCAAAAGTATCCTCATCTCTTAAGAATCATAAGCTAAGCTAGTAACTTTTGATTCATTTCTAGGAGATCGAGTTTCATTTGTCATTTAATAGCAATAGTGTTCTGAAACTATCCTTGTAATTCTTTTATTTATTTCTAATATGAATTATATACATTGCAAAGTATAAAGGTGTTCAATGCTTAACACGTTTAAACTTTTATATTTTGTTGTTAAGCTTTTAAAGTTATTAGTGTCAAAATGGTACAAAGCTTGTTCTTAACTTCTTAAACATATTCTTGTTTTACTCAAATTTCAAGACCAACAAAAGCCGAGAATTATACAACAGCTAGTATAAAACACACGAATTGGCATGAGCTTTTGGTAGACTAGCTAATGTACTATGATAAAATAGTATATATATAACATACGAATGAACATAAATATATTATACATAACATGCTTGGTTTATACATATGCCCACATATTTATTGATCTCTATTTCCCCAACCCCAACAACTTAACACCCCACCCTCCTATACAATAATAATACCATCTTTGATGACGTAGACCCTCTTTTCTTCTATATATAAATAATTGTGTCAGTGAAGCTACAAATAAACACATTTCTCTGTCATGGTACATTCAAAGAAGTTCAGAGGTGTCAGGCAAAGGCAATGGGGTTCTTGGGTATCAGAGATCCGGCACCCACTCTTGTAAGTTCACCAAAAAAATAAATTTTATACTGTATATGTTTACTTATAAAATATGAAACTTGATCATCACTTGATGATAGCTATTTATGTAGTACAAAATCTTCACGACATGTTTGAGAAAGGGAAAAAAAGTTTATCACGAGAAAAGGTTTTAGCCCATTTGTTTCTAATATCTAGCTAGCTAGGTAATATGATCCTTAATCATTGATCAATGATCAATGCACGTATAAAAGTATAATATGATATGAGTATATTGGTTTATTTGCATATGATTTTGTTCAAAGAATATAACCACATGTTGATCTTGAATGTTTTCTAAAAAAATTATAATTCAATGTTGCTTAACTACTATACCGTCATGAAATGATGTCCACATATTTGATGTATAATGTATAACGTTTAATGTATATATATTGTACAATAGAAAAAGAAGGATTTGGCTTGGAACATTTGAGACAGCTGAGGCAGCAGCAAGAGCATATGATCAAGCAGCCATCTTGATGAATGGACAAAGTGCAAAGACAAATTTTCCTACGACAAACAAAAACCATTCGGACAACATTAACAACAATGAGGACAACAATAGTGAGTCATCCCAGACAGAGATTCCATCTGCAATCTTAGCCGCCAAGCTACGTAAATGTTGTAAAGATCCATCACCTTCTTTAACATGCTTACGCCTTGATAGTGATAGCTCTCATATTGGAGTATGGCAAAAACGACCCGGTAAAGGGTCAGGGTCAGGTTGGGTGATGAAAGTAGAACTTGGTGGTAAAAGGAAAGAGGGGATCGTGGTAGAACCCCCGTCTCCGGTGGTGAAAGACGGTGGTCTAGGTGATCAAGAAATCGATGAAGAAAATAGGGTTGTTATGCAAATGATAGAAGAGTTGCTTAATTGGGATTCAACTCCACCTTCACTTTGTATAGTCAATAATTAGCAACGGATTTATATCTGATCCGTTGCTAAATACTTATATTTAGAAAGGAAGTTTCTTTTTTTTCTTCAAAAGCGAATAACGTATTCATTTTAAGTGCAAATAAGATGTTAGATGACATCGTGAGATGGCCAAGTACTGAGGTTCATCGGGTAAGAACAATTATCCGTGTAGCTAAAGAGTATTTCATGGCTATAGTCCATTAGTTATGTTTATAAGTTATCAATGTACGTATCTTGTATAAAGATTTGATTTTCATTGTAAAGGATGTTGTTATTGTTTCACAAAATAAGCCTATACGCTTTTATCATAAAGTAAAAAAGGCTACTTTGAATATTACCAAATTATATGATATCATCTTGACTTGTCAAATGTTTTACCCTTTAAACCTAAAAAAAGTGGAAATGTGAGGGATTTCATGTTAAATTTCGTTACTTTATATGTCAAAAAGGCAAGGTACAATTACTTTATATGGTTGAGACGAAGAAGGAAATTTTTACTATTTGTACCAATCGTGATATGAAAGTATTGTTAGAGGGCAAATCGCATAAAAATGTATCCATCTTAAATTCAATTTCAATTAAAGGTACTACTATTTTTTTTTTCTCAATTTAAGGTACCCGACTTTTTTTTTTTGCCGATTAAGGTTTTTTTCTAACTTTCGTTAACTATTTCGTTAGTAAATTACATAATTGGTCCTTGAGTTTGTATAGGCATTTCATGTTTAGTAAATTACATGATTTAGGTTTTTTTTGTAACTTCCGTTAACTATTTCGTTAACTTTTTACGTTTTTCGTCCGTTTTTTTACGTTTTCGTCTGATTTTTTACGTTTTCGTCCGTTTTTTCACGTTTTCGTCCGATTTTTTACGTTTTCGCCCGATTTTTCACGTTTTCGTCTGTTTTTTAAGTTTTTCGTCCGTTTTTTTCACGTTTTCGTCCGTTTTTTACGTTTTTCGTCCGGTTTTTTCACGTTTTCGTCCGTTTTTTTCACGTTTTCGCCCGATTTTTTTACGTTTTCGTCCGTTTTTTGACGTTTTTGTCCGATTTTTCACGTTTTCGTCAGTTTTTTCACGTTTTCGTCGGTTTTTTCACGTTTTCGTCCATTTTTTTACGTTTTTGTCGTTTTCGTCCGGTTTTTCACATTTTCGTCCGGTTTTTCACGTTTTCGTCCGTTTTTTCACGTTTTCGTCCGGTTTTTTACGTTTCTGTCCGGTTTTTCACATTTTCGTCCATTTTTTCACGTTTTCGTCCATTTTTTTCACTTTTTCTTCCAATTTTACACGTTCTTGGAAACGTGAAAATACAGACAGAAATGTGAAAAAACAGACGAAAACGTGAAAAGACGGACGAAAACGGGAAAAGACGGACGAAAACGTAAAAAACGGATGAAAACGCGGAAAAACGGACGAAAACGTGAAAAAAACGGACGAAAAAGTGAAAAACCGGACGAAAACGTAAAAAAACGACAAAAACGGACGAAAACGTGAAAAATCAGACGAAAACGTGAAAAAATGGATGAAAAGGTAAAAAAAACGGACGAAAACGTAAAAAAAACCGGACAAAAACGTGAAAAAACGGACGAAAACGTAAAAAAAAACGGGCGAAAACGTGAAAAAAACGGACGAAAACGTGAAAAAAACAGACGAAAAACGTAAAAAACAGATAAAAACTTAAAAAATCGGGCGAAAACGTAAAAAATCGGACGAAAACGTGAAAAAACGGACGAAAACGTAAAAAATCTGACGAAAACGTAAAAAGTTAACGAAATAGTTAACGGAAGTTAGAAAAAAAACCTAAATCATGTAATTTACTAAACATGAAATGCCTATACAAACTCAAGGACCAATTATGTAATTTACTAACGAAATAGTTAACGAAAGTTAGAAAAAAACCTTAATCGGCCAAAAAAAAAAGTCGGGTACCTTAAATTGAGAAAAAAAAAAGAGTAGTACCTTTAATTGAAATTGGACCTAAGATGGATACCTTTTTATGCGATTTGCCCATTGTTAGATGATGGTTATATTTAGGGCTGTAAACGAACCGGACGAACACGAACGAAGCCCTGTTCATGTTCGTTCATTTAATTTTAACCGGACAAATAAACGAACACGGACACTTAAACGAACGAACTTTCTTGTTCATGTTCGTTTATTAAGAAAATGAATTGTTCATGTTCGTTTATGTTCGTTCATTAAGACACTAAACGAACGCTAAACGAACATAAACGATCGAATATAAATGAAAATAGACAAACAAACTTAAACTTTATTGAATTCTTCATAATATATTGTTTTATAAGTGTTGCTTTGTTTGAACAAACCAATTTTTAAAATTATAAAATTAAAATATATGATATATGAACATAAATAGATAAATAAACATAAACGAACGCCTAATCGGACGTTCACGAACATAAATGAACGAACGATACTTTTGTTCATGTTCGTTCATTTAACTAAACGAACGTAAAATATTGTTCATGTTCGTTCATTTAATAAACGAACAAACATAAACGAACTTTTTACCGAACGGTTAATGAAATGTTCACTGAACGTTCAGTTCGTTTACAGCCCTAGTTATATTGCAATTTATAGCTAAGGGACTTGACTACCCCACATGGGTAGTGTAGGACTGTAGGGCTTTAACCTAAATCTTTATTTTATTGGAGTATTTAGAAAGGTTCGGTTTTTAGGCTGGCATTTGTCTAGCATGTTACATGAAGATTTGTCAAAGTAGTTGAATTACAAGAGGTAGATAACGTTTTACGAGCCAAAACGAGTTAGGTGATAGCTGAAAGTCTTTACTTTCCAAAAGAATGATGAAGGGTGAAAATCTAATATGAAAGCATTCCCAAATAATTTAGGTTTATAGATACATTTTATGGTATTATCTTTTATTATAGGAAAGGATTTTTCATATAATAAAAGATAAGAGAAATTACATGTATATCATTTTAAATACTTAAAATTTGCAACTATATTTATAAACTAATTAGTTATAAACGTTCGTTTATAAAATTGCATGTATTAGAAATGCATGAATAACATGATATTTTGACCCGTTTGACTCGTTTGAACTACTTAACATAAACCTAGTTAACCCACTATAAATATATCAAATTACCATATTAAACTAATTGTCTTTGTAAAAATTTTAGAATTTCTTATAAAATACATGTGCGCAAGGCAATATAATCCATCTCAAGCCATAAATTTTAAAAGAAAGTTATATTTATAACTAGCTAAAAGACCCGTGAAATTCACCGATATTTTAAAAGAAAGAAGAAAATATACGCATAATATTGTATTATTGTTTCTTATCTAACGTAGGAGAACCAAAACTAATCGACTTAGATATTACTCAATATAACATTAAAACATTTTATTCATGACATATATCTTTAAAAGGGTGTTACGACATTTTAATTTTACAGATATCCATCTCTTGATGTGATTTTGTTCACGTATTTCTCAATTTAGACGCGGAAATGGATGATTGGATGATTTGCATCATGCTAAATGTCATAATCATGTTTGAAAATTGACAAGTTAACCATATTATATGATTAGGGTGACATATTATGATATTAATTAAGTCCTTTGCATCAAATAGATCGCGAGTTGTTTCGCTTGACAACGAAGTTAGACATAATAATATGATTTGTACGGAGTATTGATTATAACATATACGTAGTATTAGATATGCAACAGTTTTAAAGAGACTACCTTTTTTTTTTTTTTTTTTTTTTTTTTTTTTTTTTTGAACTATAAAGAACACAAAAATTGCTAGAAAGAGTTAGCCAAACATATAATTTACATGCTTAAATTGGGATCTCTCATGTAGTATAAGACAATATTAGTGGTCCCTTGTTTTATTTTTAAATTCGACGACATAATCTTTGATGGCTTTTTTTTTTTTTTTTTTTTTTTTTTTTTTTTTTTTTTTAATGATGGTTTCCTATTAATTTATGAGTTTTGAACTCACCTTCACGTATATTTAAACCAGATAAAACTCTTTCTTTTTAAAAGATTAGTGTGATCATTTTAGAATTATTTACAACTAGCAAAAATTAAACTTTAGAGTTAGACACTTCACATTTCAGTCACAAACTCCTTTGCCACTATGCCATACATTCAAACAACACGAATTTCAGAACAAGAAAAACTAAACCGTTTAGAGAAAAAATAGTTGTACTAAAACACAAACTACGATCAAATGACACTTCCGTTTAAGCTAAACATTTCTTTTTCCTTTCAGAAATCAAGTGTAAGATGTTACCTGACCAATCCAAATATATATATATATATATATATATATATATATATATATATATATATATATATATATATATATATATATATATATATATATATATATATATATATATATATTATGCAAGACACATTTGTTCACTATGCGAACAACGCTTTTTTTTGACAATATGCAGTTGTGACAGCAAAATTGTCCAAAAAAAAAAAGTTGTTGTACTAAAATAAATAGTGTGACTAAATGGTTCACCCATTTCAGCTCAAACTTCCAGAAATCAATTTTTTAATGTTTTAGCTAGGTATCGGAAAATTTAGGCTCAAATCTCCCTTATTTACTATGAAAATATCGTGTTATCTCATGAGTGCGCAGCTGTGACAACAAATGTTTTGAAGTCCAAATAACTCAAAAAAAATAATAATAAAATAAAATAAAAATAAAAATAAATCCAAGTGACTGAGTTTTATTCAAATATCCGGTCATGAAACCAATACTAGTTACTCAAATTAGTAACACACCGAGATTTCAAACAACATGCTTATAGTAGCATACCGAGATTTCAAACAAGATGGTAAAAACACTCTATAGTTCCATCATTACATTATAATTAACAAACTTTCAAAACAACGAGCTAATGATTCATCTCTAAATAAGGTTCCGTTTGGTATAAGGGTTTTACATAGGGGTGACCATCGAGTCGTGTTCGGGTTGACCTATTTGAGTTCGCGGGTTGACGTGTTATTTTAACCTCTACATAAACACGGCCCATTTATTAATCGTGTCAAGAAACTCAACCCTAACCCAAACTTGCATAACATGTGTAACCCATTTGTGACCTGTTTAGCCTATTTAAGTAAATAGGTCAAGCGGTGAATAATGTTAGTGGTTTGTCGATTTACCTAGTTAAAATGCAAAAAATTATATAAGAATCTAAAAAATGACAAAAATAACATACAAATAACTACACGAAAATTTCAATGATATTTGAATATAATCGTAATTCACTCACATATTAAGTACATAACAAAATACATATAATCCAAATCTAGCATAAAATCCAAGTTAAATATTTTAATTTTAGTTGCTTATATACTTAACGGGTTCACGGGTTGACCTGTTTAATAATTACTCAACCCAAACACGACCCGTTTGTTAAACGGTTTAGACGAATTGACATGTTTTTTTTTACCCAAACCTGTTAATCCTCAACCCAAACCTGTTTAACTTCGTGTGGGTTCATGTCATTTCGAGAATTGACACCCCTAGTTTTATAAGGATTGGGCTGAAAGATGCCTTAAGGGCATGTTTGGTAGGGTGAAATTCAGAGAAATGAAATGAAGCGCAAAAATCAAATTCACATAAATGAATTTCATAGAAATTCAGTAAAAATTTTTATGTTTGGTAACATCAGAGAATTGACTTAAGGAATCAATAAAAATTATTATTATTATTATTATTATTATTATTATTATTATTATTATTATTATTATTATTATTATTTTATTATTTATTATTATTATTATTATTATTATTATTATTATTTATTATTATTATTATTATTATTATTATTATTATTATTATTATTATTATTATTAATTATTATTATTATTATTATTTATTATTAGTAATTATTATTATTATTATTATTATTTTATTATTATTATTAATATTTTATTATTATTATTATTATTATTATTATTATTATTTTATTATTTATAATAATAATAATTATTATTATTATTGTTATTATTGTTATTATTATTATTATCCTCTGAGAATTGGTTTCTACTCAATATGTAAAGGAAATGAATTCCTTGATTTTATATATAATTCAACTCTTTAAAAATTGCAAATCTCCACAATTTTATTTTTTATGCTACCAAACAAAGGAAATGAATTCATTTTCAATTCTTTGATCTCATTTCCCCCAACAAAACATGCCCTAAGGTGTGTTTGGTAGAGAGAAATGGCATATGAGAAATGGAAATGAATCAAATTACATTGTTTGGTAGCTTAAAGAAATTAAAAGGTGGAGAATTGGTGAAAAATTGATAGAGTAAATTTTAGAGTTCCATTTCCAACCATTTTGATTGAAAAATTGGAGAAATGGGAATAATTAGTATTTATTAATATTTTTTCATGATTTTTGTTTTGTTTTTTTCAATAAACTAGTGATATTATCATTAAAAAATCAAACAAATGTTATTAAAAAAATATTTAAAAAAAAATAAAAATTTTATTTTAAAAAATACGTTTTTGTAAAATTATTTTTTTGAAAAAGTTATTTTTTTTAAATTATTTATTTATAAAAGAAAATTAAGAAAAAATAGATTTTTTTTTGAAAATTTACTTTTTTAAAAACTTTTTTTAATAAATTTTTAGAAAATATATTTTTTAAAAAATAAGTTTTTATTTTTAATTTAAAAAAAAAATTTAAATAGTTTTTTTTTAAATTGTTATTTAAAAAATAATAAAATAATAAAATAATAAAATAATAAACAAATACATGTGAGTATCATATGACAAAATGTCATTTATTTATTTTTATTTTTTTTATTTCTCCGGTCATGTCTTTGTTGTTACCAAACATTAGAATTGAACAAAATTCTCTACTGATTTCTATTCTCTGAATTTCTATTCTGTACCTCATTTCTAATTTCTGAAATTCTCTCTACCAAACGCACTAAGGATTCTACAAATCACCGCACATGCTACCTTTACAAAAATTACCATCTTCTTTGTAGACCCACGACAATTATTAACCACTAGCTTTATTTCTTTTTCACTTTTTTTTGTTATATTTTATTATTTATTAACAATAAAATTATTAATACCAATTTTATAAAATAAATTAATAATTATTTTCTCTCACTTACTTCAAATCAAAATTCAAATTCAAATCCGAATTTAAATCCTAATCCAAATCCAAATCCCAAACCTACCTACAAACCAAACGGACCCTAAGATTCCATGAACTACATCTCACTATTTTTTCTTTAAATACCATAAAGACAGGTTCAAAATGGTATATACAATAATGTCATGATAATCATAAAACCTTTCCACTCCATTTGACACAAATATTCCATTTTGCCAAATCAAGGTCACATAATATAAACAAAACAGTTAAGGGTAAACTGCAAATTTAGCCACACTTTATTTGAATGACCAATTTTGCAAAGTAGTAAATTAAGTTTGCAGCCAAAAACACCCGTGGCAACTAAAGAGTTTGCCTCGGGATTTTTTTTTCAACGAATACATTTGCATCGTATTGACCTTACCCTCCTAAAGTAACTCGGCAACCGAAACGATAGCATATGGACTATTCATTTCCGTTTGTATCCCTCTTATTTAAACGCACTAAACCAGACAGACATTCCACCGAAACACACTTAATCCCAACACACACATTCCACCGAAACACACATAATCCCAACGATCAAAACAACCGACGATGGCAAAGAATGGTAAAGGGAAGGCTATCTACATTGGTACCGAGGAAGAGGAATTTGATAAAGTTTTAAGAACCTATTATCTAAACGATTTACTTCTTCATGCATATGGCGGAGAACTAATTGATGAGCTTGGTTCTTATAGGAAGATACCTAATGAGTTGAGAACAAAGATTCTGACCTATCTAAGGAAACAAGATGGCTAATATGAAGCGTTTTTGAGTGATGATGAGGAGGAGGAGGAGGAGGAGAAGAAAGAGCCTATGGATACCGTTTTACCCAAGGTTGATGACTTGGGACAGAGGATTTCCAATCTTGAAAAGATGTTCAAGTATCTAAAGGAGAAGTGTCACAACCCACTAACTTCCCCTTAGGTTAGGAATGCCTTATTAACTTAACTTAGGCCCTCACTAGCACACTAGGATTAGAAATGCCTTATTAACTTAACTTAGGCCCTTATTAGAGCACACTCGGATTTTCCCGAGCTAAATTTTTGCTTTAATATATTATTATAACCTAACTAACCTTCAGACAAGCTCACGTATCCATCTATGCCAACCACTACTATGTTTACTTAAGGTAAACATCCCGGTATGTCAAGTCAAGGTAATAAACATATTTTCACTAAGAAAACTAGTACTATAATACCCCATACTTGCTAGAAAACCCTAAGTGCACCTATGTGTTTCCGGTTAGTTTTAAAACCCTAACTGCTTATATGAACTTACATGAAAAGTGCTTAGGACTTAGATATAAGTTATAATAGTTACCTTAGGATATATTAGAACCCTTAGGATATAGTACAACCCCTAGAAACTTAGGTACAAGTAATATAAGCATAAAACCTTAATTAGGTCATAACTTCCCGAAACTAGGTCAAAACTAGGTTAAATCTTTACCATAAGCTACCATCACTTATTATAGGATACTAATAGTTACAAAACATCATTAGGACCTTAAATAAGACACTAAAACATAGATAAAACCTTAACACCTATTAAACCAAACTAGATTAAAATTAGACTTAAACACCTAAACCATGTTACTTAAGCACCTTAAAATGAACAAGAAACCATCCTAGCACCTCTATATGATTAAGCTAGCACCCTAGCACCCAAGCTAGGAGGTACATCACCTCCTTGTCATCCCTTTCACCCTAACCGCCTCTCTCGGCTTCTATCCACCACAACCGGCCCTAGCTCCGCCCCCTAGCTACCATAGCTCGTCCTCATCACCCTCTAGACCTGCCACACCATCCCATAGATTTTCTTACTCCCCCGACCTCCTCTGTGACACCTACACCCCATTTTTACCTAAACCGCCTCTACGCGGGCTATAAATACCCCCTCCTCTCCTCATTTCTTCTTCACATCTCTCCCTCTCCTCTCTACCACACATTTCGGTAGTCTAAGGTCATTAGAAGCCATAGGAAACGGGTAACAAAGCTCTGGTCAAGTTGTGTTGTGGTTTAAAGTCGAGCGAACCCTAGAAACCCTCGTTCAGCCCTCCCCCGACCTGGGTAACCCTTAATTTACGTATAAATAGTTTTAGAATAGACCTAGATACTTAGTATAAGACTTAGAAACCCTAGGATAGCCATTAGATTGCCTTGCATGCATGTTTTCTTTCGTAGCCCTAGTTATAAGTCGAATTGCATGCTTATGTGTTACATAGCTTATCTACTTGATATAATATGAATTATGTAGCTTATTTGAACTTATATGAGTTAGTCATAAGCTTAGAAACTAGATTGCCATGCTAGAATTAGAATTATACACATTTAGGACTAGTTTTACAAAATATTACAAGCATAGGGATATATATTGTAAATTCCTGAAATTATAAAGTCTAGGGACTGTTTTTGACATTTCCTAGAAGATAATATTGTAAGGACTAGATTTGTAATATATTAAACCTTAAAATAAACTATTAAAACTAATATAAAACTAAAAGGACTAAAACTGCAAATATTATAAATGTAAGGGTAAATAGAGTAAATACTAAAAATTAATATTATTTAGGAACTATGTATATCATTTCATTAAAATATGTTAGTATAGGGACTAAATATGCAATAGTTAGAAAGTTATGTGCCTATTTGTTATAAATTTATAAGTTTAGGGTAGAAAACGTAAATATATATATATATATATATATATATATATATATATATATATATATATATATATATATATATATATATATATATATATATATATATATATATATATATATATATATATATATATTGCCCTTAGGGTTAGATATCCCACTATTGCCCTTAAGATAGAATCCCCACTATTAGAATTGCCTTTAAGATGCCTATTTAGGTTAGAATTATGCTAAGATATTCCTTCGGGAATTACAGTTAGATATGTCATCCTTTAACAATCTTATCATCGTGTTGAATACCGATGAGACGGATACTTCATCCGATGGTTATGAGTATGCTTCGGCTACTCCTACTCACTCATCTACTGGTTCTAATTCTCCGGAAGAATTAGCCCAGAATGTAACACCCCCAATTCAATGATGCAGCGGAATTCAAACTGAGTGTTACTCGACGACACAATAGTCACAATGATAGAAAACGAACTCTAATTGAGTCGTTTTAAAAGATTTATCATTCAAATTATATAAATATCAGAGATTACAAAATGAGGTCCCAGATGGTTCCATGTTTACAAATCACATTAAATGAGTTTTTGAATGATAATAAAATTTATAGCCCTCTTGAATATCCGTGCCCTTCCGTGCCATCCTTGATCATCATGGACCTGAAATACATGCTTAAGAGGTCAACACAAAGGTTGAGTGATATTCATAGAGTTTGTTTAATGGTTGAACACAATATGTTGGTAGTGTGAGCTATAGACTCACACCAATGGTTGGAAAACAAAACAGTTATTATCATACACTAAGCTTATGACACCAAAACGTTAACGTGTACCAATATCAATCAGCGGAGTTATCCCGGTAGGTACTTTGCCGTGATACCTATGTTTCAAATATTAATGCATTTGTTTGAACTTAGTCAGTACAAATGGGATTCGTCAATCCCAATAGGCCTATTCACAATATTCGCGCTCACTATTACTAGTGATTAAATGGTTCATAATAAGGGATCTTGGATTGTCAAGGATGGTACTTAGTGATAATAAAACAATCAGGCAAGCATACAATTGAAAAGCATTGTGTTCGATTGAAAAATAATAGCATGTATTCCCCCCAAGGGTTTGTAAAACAATTAAGTAATGGAAAGTGGGGCTATGAGCTCACCTTAAGTTATATAGCAAGTAGTGAATGTGATGGTCGAATCGCGAAGGTTTCTACAAGCAACCTATAATAGAATGTTGCGACTTAGGATTGGAGTAAAGAATATGAAGAATTGCCTATATATGTCTTGCATTTTGTCCTTGATGTAGTACTTAGTATAGTGTAAGTCTTTGAAAAGAAATGGTTTATGAAACATGTATAGCTTATATATCGCTTACTACCGTTCGGGCCGACATAATTCAGATGTCATGTAGTAAACATTCGAGGAGCCAGGACACTTTAATTCATAAATCCACAACTCATCTCGACGGCTTACTTAATGAACCCCTCACATGAGGCTCCCTACTGTTGATATAAATAAATGACTAAAAGCGTTATTCATATCTTTCGATATCTCTATGTTTTGATAATCACAAAACGAAAACTCATCAAACCAAAGATTATGACATAAACAAGTATTTAGTAGTAAATACTCATCTTCACCATCTAATCACTTAAGGTATGAATAAACAAAGTGTCTAATGCATTATAAGATCAAAGGAACACTTTTGTTAATCACTAAATATTTATAAAATGTCACAAAACATTTTATATCTTTTGTAAAACATTTTTGGCATTAAAAGAATATGTTTAATTCATTACATATTTGTGAATTCAAATTTTCAACCAAAAATTGCAAATCTAATCCAGAAAAATTTCCCTCACAAAAGGACAAGAAAATCCAACGTTCAGGAGGGCGGCCCCCTTAATTTTACTAGGTGGCCCCCTTAATCATTAAGGGAACCGCCCCCTAATTAAGGGGACCGACACGCTCTAGAACAGTATTTTCTGGCCCTATAAATATTGGATCATTTCACATATTTTTCTCACCTTTTTGCACTAGAAACTTTCTGATCTAAACATCTATTTCCTTTCTCTAAAAATCCCTTGATCTCATATACTTTGATCTTTGTTTCAAAGTGATTCAAGCCTCAACACTCAAGTGCAAAGAGAAGAATACTTCTATTTATTACAACTTAGTATCATCTTGCTATCTAAGTTGTTTGTTTATTTCATCTTGTGGATATTTCATATTTTGGTGAATAAGGTGTATGTATTAGTTAGCTAGATTTAGTTGTAGAATCTAGAATTGTTGTAAGTGTGAAGTGGAACTTGAAGTGAAGAAGTAGTATTGGATAGTAGTGGAGATAGGAGATAGTAGCAATAGTGACTAGTAGTGAAGTAATTGAAGCTTCCAAGTGGAGAAGTCTAGAAGACATTAGTAGATTGAAGTTGTGAAGAAACTAGTGGCTTGAAGGTGTGGGGACATTATTGGTTTGAAGTTGTGAAGACATTAGTGCCTTGAAGTTGTGAAAGTTGCAAGACATTGAAGTCGTGAAGTATTTTGTGAAGGCGTGAAGATACTTGGGGTGTGAAGACGTATAGAAGAAGTAAAAAGGTGTGAAGAAAGTGTGGTGTGATATTTGGTGTGAGATTGGTTCTAGCTACGATTAGAACTCGACATCTTGCTTTGAGTCGTTAATTGGTGTAAGCTTTTGGTGTGTACAGTTTTCTCCGCCATAAGGGAGGTTATTGACTTAGTGAAGAAAACTCTCGAGTTCGGTGCTCGGGGAGTGGAGTAGGGCAAGGAAGGAGTCCTTGTAGCCGAACCACTATAAATCCTTTGTCTCTCGGTTTGATCTTTCCATATCTCATTCTTTGCTTTCTTACTTACTAGCTTCTCGTATATTATTATAATTGTGTGTTGTGCATATATTGGTTTCACATAAAGATCGAACTAGGTTCCATTTGAAACATTAATTAAACATTAGTAAAACATAAGTATATACAATTATTAAAACACATATACATATATAAATACAAACTTATAATTAAGTGAGATATAGGAAATTATAATTTCTATTCAACACTTTAAATAAGTAGTATCTATGTGATATATGTGAATTAATTTGTATCTATACTTTAGCTTCAAAGGTTTTTACAATTACCATCAATTCTTTGAAAGCGAACTTTTATTAAACGAAAAAGACGCAAAACTATTCAACCCCCTTCTAGTTTTTCACAATTGGTATCAGGAGCCACGTCTAGCAAGATTTTTAAAATAGATTGTATTTTAAAACTTGTAACGATCTATGGAATTTGAAAAATATTTAGAAGGGGAATTTACACAACAACCACCATTATTTGAAAATGATCATTTTCTTAAATGGAAAAACAAATTTGAAAATTATGTGAAATCAATAGATCTTGATCTTTGGCATATCATTTCAATTGGTGATCTTAAACCAACCAAAATGGATTTTGAAAATCAATATAATAATCTTCAAACCAAAATTGATAAAAACACTAAAGCCAAATTACTTATTTTCAAAACTCTACCAAGAGTTAAATATGAAAGATTATTTCGTTGTAAAACGGCAAATGATATTTGAAAATGTCTTTTAAAGTTTCACCAAGAGAATTGTATAACCAAAGATGATAAACTTGATATTGCACAAGAATTGGTTAATCTAGAAAATTTAGTAAATAAATATTTAGTTGAAATAAACACATGTACTACTAGTTCAAATGTGATCATTGAAGGTATCTATAACGAAGAATACATGAGCCAAATCCGAAGAAAGAGCGTTAATAAATCATGGTGCAACAAGTGCGAAGAAGACGATGATAATACGGTTTGTGAGAATATTCAAACAAATGTGAACACAAGTATTGATGGCAAGGACTACATGCTTCTAGATCCAAGCGAAACTACAAACAAAACATGGAGCGACATGGACAATGAAATTGATCACCGTATAGCATGTGAAGAATGTACAACTACAAATAAGGTACAATCAAAAACCACACATTTTTGCTATGATCAATTTATATTAGAATTTTCAAAAATGGAAAACAACTTCAAACATTTTTGCAACATTGACTCAAAAATTATTTTTAAAAATGAATCTTCAACATCCGCTGAAAACAACTTTGAAAAAGATTAGAAGATAAAATGTCTAGACTTGAAAGTAATATTGAAATTGATCTTGAATGTAAAAAATGTCAAGACTACAAACATGAAATTAAAATGGAAAATAAAAAGCAAAAACATTGGCAAAATTCGAAAATAGTTCGAAATCTTTAAAATATCTTCTCAATATTCAAAATTCATTTTATGATAAAACCGGTTTAGGATTTACTGCAAATGATTCTTTAACAAATATATCAAAACAAATAAAATTGTTAAATCTGGTGGAGTAATTTAGAACTAATATTATTTACACTCATTATTTATCACTCTAGTCAAGAAAGTCATTGTTTGTTAATTAAAACAAATTATTGATAAATTCTTGTACCTCTCGACTACATCCTCATCATGTGCATTTAAATGCAATGGATGTTCTCAACTAACCAACTCGGACCCATGAGAATCTGGGTACCAAGCTTTTTATCATGTTTAGGTAATTAACGAACGAAGAGTATTTTACGTGTTGATTTGCTTATCTCGCTCTATTACCTTTAACGGCTATTGGTTCCTATCACTATGTTTTACTTTCTGCAAATGTTTTGCCTATGACGGTGTTGCGGTCATTTCTTTGTCTCGGGATTTTGTTATTCACTCTTGGAGTATTGGTATTATGGTGTGTCCGTTGTTATTTCCTGTTGAAGGCTCCAAAGCACAATTATTCTTAGTCTTCACGACTTGTGATGATTGGTGTGATCGTTTAAGCATTTCGGATAAAGCTCCCTTGATTTCTATCGCGTTGGAATGTCACTTTGCTACTTCGACATGTTTTGAACAAACTTTTAAGATATCTTCCATTTCCCTCATGCCCACTCTTAAAGAAAAGCTGGACATGAGATAAATTTTCTTTTCAAAAACTTGCCAATATTACATTATATTTAAGAATGCTTTAATTAGTATGCGAATATGATTTAACTTATAAGTTGCCATGCTTTTAGACCATTAATACTAATATATGCATATATGATATTAGCATTATTAACCTTCTTGTTGTTTAGTCTATTATCATTTTTCTTAGTCTTCATCTATATTGAAAATCCTCTATGATCTATAGTAGAATACTTTCCACTTAAGCTTTATGCTTACTAGTTGCATTAATAGATGTATTATAATTGAGACTTGTTAGTAACTTGATATTATGATGCTCTTTGCATATATATATATATATATATATATATATATATATATATATATATATATATATATATATATATATATATATATATATATATATATATATATACATATACACATGTTTATCTTGTATCCATAAATAATTTACTTTGACCCTTTCTATCTCATTGTATTTAGATCATAAATATCTACCATCTCTCTCTCTCATATCTTTAGCTGTCATTAGAGATGATTATGTGTGACAATGGGCTTAATTGATTCTCTTGAGCATGATATGTTTCCATTTCAAATCCTTCACTTGAAATTTCTTGTTACCATGATCAAAACATCATGTTTAAAACGTCTCTCTCTTTGAATAAAAATCTTTCAAACATCTATATTATTTTTCTTCAAACAATTTGCTTAACTATAATTTTTAATAACCTTATTTTAATAAAAAACAATATAGAAATTTTTTTTCATGTTATGAAACAAAATTCAATTTATTTTATTGTAATGCACACTTGAATTTATTTCAAAACATTGTTGAATAAAACTAAAAACGTTTTGCTTAAAACACATTTGATTATCTCACATGTGTCATACACCTTTATGGAAATGAAATTCACAATTTAATCAAATCATTTCATGAGAATCATGGATTGCCCATATGGATCTTGTTTGTAACAAGTCTTGAAGTCCATATAATCATATCCTCCTACTTGTTACTTGTTAACAATCATCTATGTGTTTGCACTAGACTACATGTTGTCATCTTTATATAGTTACACATTTAACTAATTTGCATTATTGCCTCCTTAGTTGCATATCTTAATTGATAAATTAATAGATAGCATGACTATTATAAATTAATTGTCTAATTTAATTATTTCTATATCACTCTATACATTCATGAATAGTATGCCCTATATTGCCTCAAAGAGTTGAACTTACTTGAATCCAAATCCAAAAACACAACCTTTTTGAAAATTTTCTGCCAAAAACCCATTTCTGGCATTCTGAGAATCACCAGATGGGCGGCCCCCTTAATTATATATGGCGGCCCCCTTATTGATTAAGGGGACCGGCCCCTAATTAAGGGGACCGGCCATCTGATGGTCGAGAACACTGTTTTCTTTATCACTTTTTGACCCATTTCAACCTATACTTCCCAAAATTCATAAACATATTTTGTCCCATACTATCCCTCAAATTTTCCTTCCTAAACCACATTTCTCATACACTATAAATACCCTCTTCCCATCATTAATGCCATCACACCCAAACATGTCATCTCCCAACAACCAAAAACCAAAGATTTCAAGAACCGCAAGGATCTCCGTCAAACCCGTTTGGAGGAGGAAACTTGATTCTTGTCATAACTCAAGTGATGTTGTTCCAAGTCAACCAACAACTAAACCTCAAACCCACTCTAATGAGTCATCTCACAACCTATCTTCCACTCATACCCTCATTAATGCTTCTTCTTATGATGAGCATGCTCAATCCCAAAACAACAATCCCAACATCTCAATCAATACTTCACATGTTGCTCATTCAACAAAAACACCACTCACTCATGAAGAAACTCTTCCACCCTTTTCATGTTTTCATGACTACCCAAGCTCAACCATGTCTCCACCACCAAGAGTACCACCACCACATCCTACAACTTCACATGCCATTCCCATGTTGCATGTTCAAACCTTCACCCAAGACAACCACCATGTTCCACCATCATCACCTTCCTCCGAACACTTGAAGTTTGTTGAGGAGCTAAAAGAGGCTCATGAGTTTAGTGCTCTTTTAGCATTATATCTTGCTCAACGCAATTTGGATCCACCCCAATCAAGCTCACCATCATCACCACACAACATCAATCAAATTGAGAAGCATGTCAACAATTGCCCTTGTTGCATCTTTCTTCAACAACAAACCATTGCTTTGAATGAGCACTTCACTTGGATTGAGTATCTTCTTACAAGATCTCAACAAACACCATCACTTGAACAACATCAAAACCCTCAATCAACAAACCCTACTTCAAATCCACCACCTCCAAGTTCCACATCTCCAAACTCACCAACATCCATGCAACCAAAAGTTTATCTCCACTAAACCACCAAGCATTTTATATGCCTATGTTTCTCATTTTCAAATAAAACTCTTCAACCATTTTGGGATTCAAGAAAGTTTGGTGACACTCCTTGTTGGCACATTAGGATGCTCTACTTAGTTTAGTATTTTATATTTATGGTCTTTGTAACAATGATTATGGGTTGACATAATCATTTTCTATTAAATGAATGACTTAATATGTGTTTCTAATTATCTTTTGCCATGCTTATTATTTGTTGGTATTATGATATATGTGTTTGCTTGTGCCATGCTTGTGCTTCTAATATTTTTCTTGCAAGAATTTCATTTCTCGAACCCTTGGTGCCCTCAAACGAGGGGGAGCATACATCAAGGGGGAGCCTCCTTCTTATTGGCTTAAACCTTTTTTATTCTACAAAAAGGGGGAGAAGTGAATATAAACTCACTAAATACTTTGTCTAAAAATTAATTTTTGGATTTAATGAGTTTAGGTTTTGTAATCATCAAAAAGGGGGAGATTGTTGATATAAATAAACGACTAAAAACGTTATTCATATCTTTCGATATATCTATGTTTTGATAATCACAAAATGAAAACTCATCAAACCAAAGATTATGACATAAACAAGTATTTAGTAGTAAATACTCATCTTCACCATCTAATCACTTAAGGTATGAATAAACAAAGTGTCTAATGCATTATAAGATCAAAGGAACACTTTTGTTAATCACTAAATATTTATAAAATGTCACAAAACATTTTATATCTTTTGTAAAACATTTTTGACATTAAAAGAATATGTTTAATTCATTACATATTTGTGAATTCAAATTTTCAACCAAAAATGGCAAATCTAATCTAGAAAGATTTCCCTCACAAAAGGACAAGAAAATCCAACGTTCAGGAGGGCGGCCCCCTTAATTTTACTAGACGGCCCCCTTAATCATTAAGGAGACTGCCCCCTAATTAAGGGGACCGGCACGCTCCAGAACAGTATTTTCTGGCCCTATAAATATTGGATCATTTCACATATTTTTCTCACCTTTTTGCACTAGAAACTTTCTGATCTAAACATCCATTTCCTTTCTCTAAAAATCCCTTGATCTCATATACTTTGATCTTTGTTTCAAAGTGATTCAAGCCTCAACACTCAAGTGCAAAGAGAAGAATACTTCTATTAGAAGTATTACAACTTAGTATCATCTTACTATCTAAGTTGTTTGTTTATTTCATCTTGTGGATATTTCATATTTTGGTGAATAAGGTGAATGTATTAGTTAGCTAGATTTAGTTGTAGAATCTAGAATTGTTGTAAGTGTGAAGTGGAACTTGAAGTGAAGAAGTAGTATTGGATAGTAGTGGAGATAGGAGATAGTAGCAATACTGAATAATAGTGAAGTAATTGAAGCTTCCAAGTGGAGAAGACTAGAAGACATTAGTAGATTGAAGTTGTGAAGACACTAGTGGGTTGAAGGTGTGGGGACATTATTGGTTTGAAGTTGTGAAGATATTAGTGCCTTGAAGTTGGGAAAGTTGCAAGACATTGAAGTCGTGAAGTATTTTGTGAAGGCGTGAAGATACTTGGGGTGTGAAGACATATAGAAGAAGTAAAAAGGTGTGAAGAAAGTGTGGTGTGATATTTGGTGTGAGATTGGTTCTAGCTACGATTAGTACTCGACATCTTGCTTTGTGTCGTTAATTGGTGTAAGCTTTTGGTGTGTACTGTTTTCTCCGCCATAAGGGAGGTTATTGACTTAGTGAAGAAAACTCTCGAGTTCGGTGCTCGGGGAGTGGAGTAGGGCAAGGAAGGTGTCCTTGTAGCCGAACCACTATAAATCCTTTGTCTCTCGGTTTGATATTTCCATCTCTCATTCTTTGCTTGCTTACTTACTAGCTTCTCGTATATTATTATAATTGTGTGTTGTGCATATATTGGTTTCACATAAAGATCGAACTAGGTTCCATTTGAAACATTAATTAAACATTAGTAAAACATAAGTATATACAATTATTAAAACATATATACATATATAAATACAAACTTATAATTAAGTGAGATATAGGAAATTATAATTTCTATTCAACACTTTAAATAAGTAGTATCTATGTGATATATGTGAATTAATTTGTATCTATACTTTAGCTTCAAAGGTTTTTACAATTACCATCAATTCTTTGAAAGCGAACTTTTATTAAACGAAAAAGACGCAAAACTATTCAACCCCCCTTCTAGTTTTTCACACCTACTATTGTAGTATTTGATAAAATATATATAAGTTTTTGATCCGAAAAAAGTTACATGTTCCAACATTTAAATAAACTTAGGAAAGTTTACTTTTGGATGAGATTGTTATTACTATAAGTCTCATGGTTATTTTGATGGAGTAGATCCAAATTGGATGTTCATGTTACTACTAACTCTTTAGTTCATGTTTTCGCCTAGGTAAGTTTATATGGTCTTTAGTCATGGCTTTGCCGTGACCTTGGTCATAGTTCCATGGTCTTGAGACTCAACCTTGGCCTTAGCCTTGGTTGTGGTCTTGGCTTTAGGTCATTAGACCTCTTGATTTCAAATAATCATAACTTTTACATGGTCATTTGGTATAAAAATGGGCTATTAAGAATTTGAATAAAAATATCACTTGTAAAGCATTTTCAGGGCTAGAGCTTCTTTGATCCTGAACGAAAACGTCGTTCCGGACAACTTTCGTGTTTTAACTTTTTGATGAATCGGACCAGAAGTGCCACTTTCAAAAAGGTCAGAATGCTAACAGGTTGTGTTTGGCAGTTACGGCGTTTTGGTTTCGCTAACTTCTTATGGCCATAACTTTTGACTCGTATACTCGTTTTAGGTGATTCAATTGCTATTTTTTCCTTGTTAAGTCCTATTTAACAGTAGGTAAGTGTCCAATATCATAGTTATACTATTTTGGTCGTGGTTCTCCATAAAAGTCACTAGTTTTCTTGTTTACTTAACATAAGTTAATATATAGTTTCCAAAACTCGTTTTAATAGTTTTTATACATCATGAACATAACACAAAGACCATATATAGAATGAATGAAACATAATAATCATGAAAATGATATTGAGTAAGAAAGTGTATTAGGGTTTCTTACAACTTTGGGCTTTCTAAAAGAAAGGAAGTTAAGAACAAGGATTAGGACTTTGATTGACAAGCTTCTCTTCACTTTAGCAATCCTTCTACACTTGTATTCTTGAAGGATTTGTGATGAAGATTTAGGTGACTTGAGTGGATCTAAACTCAAGAGAATCACCAAGAGCTTCAAAGGATTTGAAGTAGTTTGATGAATCAAAACCAAACTAGGGTTTATGTGTTGATATTGCTCTTGATTCCTTGAATATAACTTGAAGTAAACTAGCAAATGGAATGGTGTTTGTGTGTGTTATGTGGTACGGCAAGGAGAGGGCACGAGAGACTTAAATAAGAGCTTGAGGAGGTTAGGAAGTAACTAAGAAATTTCCTAAACTTGGTGACCAAGTTTTACTTGGAGCCTAAGTTGTACACATGTAATCATCTAATGGATCAATGGTCAAGATCAAGCCACACAAGGTGATTCCCCCCCCCCCAATGGCGGTTTTCATAGGATAGGATGATGACTTGGTTGGTTTGTGATATTATCCTACTTATGGAGCTAGTTTTGGTTCCGTAAATTGCTAACCGTAAATGCCTAAGCCACAAAACGTAAAACCGGCTATCGTAAAAATATGAAACTTATAGGAATGATTAAACTCATCAATATACTCATTATTATTTTATAAAAATGAGTGGTAAGTTTAATGGATCGTGAAAACGCTGATAATGCTGGAAACGTAGGTTTAAAATGCGTAAAACGTAAAACGTACGAAAGTTGCGTAAAATTGAGAATAGAAAAATGTAATTTTTCTAATATGATTATAATGAATTAAAATGACCTATAATGTCTAGCTTGGGCTCAGTCTAGTGTCGGTTGGTACTTAATGTCTTTTAAACATAAAACCGTAAGCCTAAAAATCAAGGAATGATTTATAAAATCAAGGATTGATTTTTGGTCAAAGGAGGAGGGAAAAATATGTTGACTTTTCCAAAAATGTGAAAACTTAAATTGTCTTAGAAATGCGGTGCAGGTATAGGCTAAGGTTACGGATAAGCAAAAGTGCTTAAAACGTAATTTTTTTGTTTCTTACGGCCCAGGGCCTATTTGGTAACATTTTTCTTAGTCATGATTAATTCTCTAATTAATCATGAGTGTATCAAACATTTATCTGATACGGGGAAAATTGATGCGGATGAGTTTCGTTGTGCGTAGGTGATGAGTGTGTAAATACTCATCATTTTTACCGTATTTTAACTGCCAAAACACGAGAAAATACTCAGAAATGCATCAAAATAATGAAAATATCCCAAAGATCGTGTTTTATATGTTTTAGACGCAAAATGATTGAAAACAAACGAAAAACGAACAAAGTTTGCATAATTGGCAGTTTCAGTCCCCCAACTTTCAAAAGTTATCAAAACTAGTCCCAAAGCGTTTATTTTGAAAAGAAAATTCAAATCAAGTCTTTAAAAATCAAAAGTTACCAAAAAATGATCTTTGGGTGAAAAGTTTTCAAAAGTGTACAAGTTTGGCCCTGGAGTTTCAATTTTGGCAAAAGAGGTCCCCGGGAATTATAAATTGAAGAAAAATGACAAAGTGGACCTTGTGGAATTGAATAGTGGAAAAATTGGTCCTTGTGAGTAACTTTGAAGACTTGGCATGAATAGTCCCTAAAATTCAACTTATGTCAAGATTGGTCCTTGTGTTTTTATAATTCAAAACTAACCAGACCCTTGTATTAATTCCAACCAATCCAATTTTACCTTTGGCCCAAAATTCCCCCAAGCCCACCTCCTAAACCTAAACGTATAATAAAATACGCCCCTTCCCTTGACTTGGTCAAACCAACACGCCCCCCACCTTTCTTCTTCCTTCGTTTATCCAGGGGAAAAACCCACACCACCACTGCCTCTCCCTTTATCCACAAAACAAACCCTCCTCACCCACGCCAACCACCTGCTACACGCATCCTCTCCCCCAATACCTCAAAAGCATCCCTCCTCACCAATTCCAAGCTCAACTTCACGAGATGCCATCGACAAGTCATCCATCCTCAACACTCTTTGGGCGCCAAAAATAAATAAAGGGCCAAGATCATGTAACTTTAATCTGATGGTTGAGATGTTTTCAAAGAAATACAAAGGATGACAACTCAGCATTCCTCTCACTAAGAAGCACATGGCAGTGGACAAGAATCAAGAAACCCTAGTTAGTTTTCTTTGTATAAATAGGTGTAATGTAAGCCAATGTTTGGCAATCAATTTTATTTTGTTAAGTTTTCAGTAGTAGTAAAATGAAATTAGTTTTTTAGTTTTCAATTCAAATCTTCAACATTTTTATCTTCCCCTGTACTCAGTTTTTGAATTAATGAAAATTCAACTATCTTCAAAAATCCTCTTTATTACTGTTTATTTATGATTGGTTGTGTGTATTCAGTTGGCATTAGTTTATGAATTTATGTCTTAGCTTAAAACAATACATGGTTGTCAAAAGTATTACATCAGATCACCAAAACTGACCATGAAGGGGTGTTTGGATCATTAAATTTTTATGGCTCTTATTTAGTGTCAATGTTGGTTTAGGATTGATCTTTCATAGCTTCTAGTAAGTTTGAAGGATGTGGGTATCATTTGCAAGCTTAAAAAATGGGAATTAATATAGGCAGCGTTTATTGGATTAGTAGTATTTGGTTGTAGTTTTGGTTGCTTTTTCAGTAGGGGGCTGATTGTGTACAAGCTATTTACTAGCTCAAGTTAAGCCCGTATTAACTGTAAGTCCACATTCATGTTCTTTAGCATGTTGTTTTTTTTATTTGCTCAGTTTTTTGCATTATTTTACCACTTCTAGCTTAATTTGTGCATCAAACATACCTATTTAGGACCTTTTGTCACAACCCGCGTAACTGTTAACTGATTAGATAGTAGAACCTTTAGATTTGGCGTGTTCAGTTAAATTAACTCAAACTTGTTAGAGGTTAGTTAAACATATTCAGTAACCTAGGATTATTATCTCTAATTAGTCAACTTGCGCTAAAATTTCAAAAGCCAAAGTTTCATGTTTGTGAAAATGGACTGATTTCTGGGGAGGTTTTAGGGTGCAAACATGTTTAGAAATTAATTAAAAAATTGTTGTTTCGCAAACCTGGGTAGCTTGTCTTTCTTTAGCAAAAATAATTTTACGAATTGGAGATCATTTGCTTAGGTAAATTCTAGTCCAAAGTTGCCTAGTTGAGCCTCGTTTCTGCTCTTCACCCAGATTTCACCAGTCTGACCCGTTTTCCATTGCCAATAACTTGCTAAATTTTTGGCCTTTCTCTTTGATATTTGTTGTTTTGTGAAGCTACTTAGGTAGTCTTTGTGCATGTGCTTTTTATGTCCCC
This sequence comes from Artemisia argyi, assembly GCA_030686995.1. Lineage (NCBI taxonomy): Eukaryota > Viridiplantae > Streptophyta > Magnoliopsida > Asterales > Asteraceae > Artemisia > Artemisia argyi. Next base: position 64,049,722 of record CM060687.1, read on the forward strand.
TAATTTGCTTATTTATGTGCTTATTTCGCCCCTCATTATTGCCCATTTTGCACCCATTCTGCTGGTCATCAGCAGCTTCACCGAGCTTGTTTGCAATTTTTCATTGTTTTGCTTGATCTAGCTTGTCTAAACTATTGTTGTTTTTAGTTGATAATGCTTGTGTGAGATTGCGTTTGTTTAAGCTTTTGTTTGGCTTGTGCTTATGGGATTTATTTAGCTAGTAGCTTTAGTTCAAACTTTCATTTAAAAGAAATAAGAAGTTTTGAATCTGGTAATTTTTTTGTTTGTTTGCACAAGCGTGATTCAAAATTTTTAGCAAAACTAGGTTTGTAAAAGGTGGTTTAAATTGTTGTTAAGGTACTTTGCAAAAAGAAAATATATATAACATATATATAAAATAAAATAAAAGCAAAAAGGTATGGGCAGGGTTCGAACCCCAGACCTCTCGGATACAAAGCAACATAACCACACCACACTCAAACCAACGTGCCCTTGGGTCTTTGTTGTTATAAGCCTTTGTATTAATTCCCTTATATAGTTTTTAGTATTAGTTTGCTTATTTGCTTATCAGTTCTTTCATAGCTTATTTTCTGCTTATTTTGTGTTGTACCCATCCTTTTTATTATTTTTCCTAGGTTAAGATTATCTAGTAGTATTTTACAAAAAAGCTTAAGAATTTTTAGCTTAATTTTAATATTTATTAGACTTTAATTAGTGTTTAATAGTGAATAAATCATAATAAATAGACTTTTTATTGAAAAATTAATTTTTTTTTTTTTTTTTTTTTTTTTAAATTTTCTTCTGTTGTCTAGCTCGTAAGAAAATTATTTGGATCCCCGAAGGACTTGCGTAGCCTTAATTTCACGTTTTTTTTTTGTGCGCGTTGACGTTTATTTAGAATAAACGTCACGTTTAGTTGTTTACTTGTGATTTAGGATTCCCGATACCTAACTTTGTTTCCCGCAGTATTTTAGGATTTCCATAGTTTACCTATTGCCTTTTATTCCCAATAGGTTGTTTATAATCCGTTTACGTTTGTTAATTCACAATTCTCGTTAATTTAATGGATCACAAAACCAAACAAACCTTCTAACATACAAGATTTTAATCTCAATCTCACTCGAAGCTTTCCATTCACACCTCGTAGGGGTACGACCCGGGAAATCACTTCCCGGTCTCACAATTTAAATATCACTTTCACAAGTTTTGCGAGGTAATCTTTTTCCTAAAAGGTTTACTCGTATTACTTCACGTCTATTTGTCTCACGACAAATTAGACCTCACGTTTGTTGATATATTGATAAATTGTTTTTGCACTAACCAAAACACAACGAATCAAATGGCTCCGCTGCCGGGGAGGCTGTGTGTCGAAAGTCTCGATAAGGTTTAGACGATTAGTCTTGTAGAACCTTCGCAAGAAGTTACGCTTTCATAAAACTTATAAAAAACCAAAAATATTTTTCTTTTGTTTCTATATATGTATTATATCTATATAAGATAAGAAAAACTCAATAAAGATTTTCCCGTTTCTTTGTTTAATAATAACAACATTAAAATCTTACCACCGCAAACCAAGGTAGAACACCTACCAACTGGGGGTGTGACCATAATAAGTTCCCAAACCAAAGATCAAAACTTGCCTTTGTATCACTTGCGTTTTGGAAAACTTTTAAAGGAGAAACACACTCTAAGAGGAGTCGAAACGGTATGTGGCGATACAACGAACTTCGCCCAGTGAGAGATCTATTCTTCTCTCCCGTTCCTTTGTGCGTTTTTCTTTAGAAGTGGACCTTGCGTTCTTGATTATTGGTTTAAGTTCCCGTGTCGTTAAAGTGGTATTGTTTTAATTAAGATTTTTTGTGGTGCATGCGCACTCGTTCGTCTACGTCAACAAGTCCTTTGCAATCGCTTAACAACATTCCAAGAAAAAGGCGTAATCGACGACGTACCAATCCAATAGTCGAACCCGAGATTCGTACTATTCCTATCATGGCGGCCGAGCCCACTATGAATGAGCTTCTCCAAGCACCCATCGAGGGTTACGGAGATGCTATCGTTGTTCCAGCCATCGTGGCTGACAACTTTGATCTCAAGACATGATTGATAAACCTTGTCACCTCGCGTCAATTCTATGGTTTCGAAAGGGACGATCCTCAAGATCACATTCGATGGTTCAACAAAATCCCGTCCACCATCAAATGCAAAAATGTCCCTAAAGAAGCAATCAAACTTCTTCTCTTCCCGTTTTCCTCGATGGGGCTGCCAAGAATTGGCTTGACAAACAACCCCCTCGATCGATTGAAACATGGGAAGATTTGGTTAAGAAGTTTGTGAATGAATTCTTTCCTCCTTCTAAAACCACGGCCCTCAAGAATGAGATCATGAAATTCACGCAGAAATTCGATAAATCATTCGGTGAGGCATGGGACCGTTATAAGTATATGCTTCGTAAATGTCCTCATCATGGTTTTTCCTAGTTAATGCAACTCGACACTTTCTATAATGGTGTAAGCCAAATTGATCAAGACTCTCTCAATGTCTCCGCGGGAGGTAATTTCTTGAATCGAACCACAAGAGATGCTTTAGTGATCATCGAGAATAAGTCTAAGGTCCGCATTCCACGAAGCAAACATTGTTTCCCAAGTAAATGTTGGTCCATCTACCTCATCACCCGTAGCTCAATCTTGCTCCGACGCTAGGCTTGACAAGCTCACGGAAGCTGTCCATGCTTTGGTTCTCACCAAAAATAAGAAAGTTCCTTCTCAACCTGCCGAAGTCAAAAAGGTTGAAGTTTGTGTTACTTGTGGTGGTCCACACGCATATTATAATTGTACTGCCACCGATGGCAATCGATTTGAAGTTAATGCAATAGTCGGTAATTTAAATCAAGGAGGTAACCAATACCGTCCTCAAGTTGACCCGAACTATCGTGCTTGCAACCAAGGTGGTCCACCCGGTTTTCTCAACCCAATAATCCAAATCGATTCAATCAAAATCAATAAAGAAATCAAAATGTTCAAAATCAATTTCATACCCCTAATAATCAAGTTTCAAATCAAGGGGGTAATTTCAATCAAGGTTTTCAAGCTAATAATCACCAAGCTCCTAATGTTGCTTCAAATGAACTTGCTAATTACATTAAGGCAAATGAAGCTAGCATGAGGAATATGCAAAACCAAATCAACACTTTGAAGAATGATTTTCAATCTTCAATGTCGAGACAAGGTCATGAGCTGAAGAATGAACTTCGTAATACTAACCACAAGATTGAACAATCTCAAAGTAAGATTGAGAACCTGTTTGCTAGTCTTATGAGTCAAATGAATCAAGCTTCTACTTCGGGTACTCTTCCGCGAAACACCATTTCCAACCCGAAGGGTGAATTGAAAGCTATTACCACTCGTAGTGGTAAAGCTATTGATGGACCCTCGACTCCTATTCCTCCACCAATTAAGGAAATAGAACGAGAACCCGAGGTTACAAAGGACAAGGTGCAACCCTCAAGCTTACGAAGTACCGCACACGTCCAACCTTCGGTCAATCAAACTTCAATTCCCGAATTTGCTTTTCCAAAGAGCATTTCTAAGCCTTCGATCCCATATCCTTCAAGGCTTAATGATCAAAAACTCCGTGAGCAAACTAATGATCAAATGAAGAAGTTTCTTGAGATATTTCAAAAGTTACACTTTGACATTAGTTTCGCGGATGCTCTTCTCTTTATGCCCAAGTTTGCTTCCACTTTCAAGAGTCTTTTAAGTAACAAAGAGAAATTGTTTGAACTCACTAAAACTCGTTCGAATGAAAATTATTCGGCGGTTCTTCTAAAGAAACTTCCTGAAAAATTAGGAGACCCCGGGAAATTTCTCATTCCTTGTGATTTCCCAAAGCTAGAAGAGTGCTTCGCCTTGGCTGATCTTGGCGCTAGCATAAATCTCATGCCTTTCTCTATTTGGCAAAAGCTTTCACTTCCCGAGCTTACACCAACATGAATGACTCTAGAATTAGCAACCCGAACGGTTACGGTTCCGAAGGGTATTGCTGAAGATGTCTTTGTGAAGGTTGGCAAGTTCCATTTCCCTGCCGACTTTGTAGTCGTTGATTTCGATGCCGATCCTCGTGTTCCCCTTATTTTGGGAAGACCATTCTTGAAAATGGCTCGTGCATTAATCGACGTCTTTGAAGGTGAAATGACTCTTAGAGTTGGCGATGAAAAGTTGGTCATTAACATTGAAAACACTTCGAAATATCTTCTCGACCTTGAACGAGAAGCAATTAACCAAATTGATGTCATCGATGTTACATGTGATGAATATTTTGAAGAAGTGTTAAATGTGCAAGGATCAATTAATTCTACCATCGATGTCTCTTCCCCCTCTCTCACTCCATTTGAGGGATGTGACTTCATTTTGGAAGAGATTGAAGCTTGTTTATCATGTGATTCTCATGTTGATTATGATTCTATCAATCCCAAGGAAGACATACTTCTCCTTGAGAAGTTGCTCAATGATGATCCATCATCTCTTCCTCCAAAAGAACTTCATAACGAGGAAGTCAAAAATGTTGAAAAAATTGATGACTTTCCCGAGATCGAACTCAAGGACCTACCGCCTCATCTCGAGTATGCATTTTTGGAGGGAGACGATAAGTTTCCCGTCAAAATTGCCAAAGACTTGAATGAGGAAAATAAAACCGCTCTCCTCAAGGTTTTAAAGTCACACAAGCGAGCCATTGCTTGGAGACTTTCCGACATCAAGGGTATTAACCCGGAATTTTGTATGCACAAGATTTTGATGGAGGATGATTTTAAACCAGCGGTTCAACAACAAAGAAGGGTAAATCCAAAAATTCATGAGGTTATCAAGCAAGAAGTCAAAAAACTTCTTGATGCCGGTTTGATTTACCCTATATTGGATAGACCTTGGGTGAGTCCCATTCATTGTGTGCCCAAGAAGGGTGGTATTACGGTTGTTAAAAATGATGATAATGAGTTAATTCCTGCTCGATTGGTGACGGGTTGGCGCGTTTGCATTGACTATCGAAAGTTAAATGACGCCACCCACAAAGACCACTTTCCTCTACCTTTCATGGATCAAATGTTCGAAAGATTGGCGGGAAAAGAATACTATTGTTTCCTTGACGGTTTTTCGGGTTATTTCCAAATTCCCATCGAGCCTCAAGATCAAGAGAAAACGACTTTCACGTATCCATATGGAACATTTGCTTATCGGCGCATGCCTTTTGGCTTGTGCAATGCTCCGGGCACGTTTCAAAGATGCATGATGGCCATTTTTCACGACATGATCGAGAAAACAATGGAGGTTGATGAGTGTGTAAATACTCATCATTTTTATCGTATCTGAATTGCCAAAACATCCAAAAACACTGAGAAACGCATCAAAATACAGAAATTATTGCAAAAGTGTGTTTTATATGTTTTAGATGCAAAATGTTTACAAACAAATGAAAAATGAACAAAGTTTGCATAACTGGCAGTTTTAGTCCCTCAAGTTTCAAACATTGACAAAACTAGTCCCTGAAGTTTTAAAACGAAAGAAAAGTGAACCCAAGGCATTTAAAAGTCAAAAATTATCAAAAACGATTCTTGGGTAAAAAGTTTGAGAAAATTACATGTCTGGTCCCTGTACTTTCTAAATTGGCAAAATTAGTCCCTAGGTATTTTCAAAATTGGAAAATTACTTTCAAAACCCATGTACTATTCACAAATGACAAGTTTGGCCCTTATATTATATTTGGAAAAATTGCCACTTCAGTCCCTAAGTTTTGGATTAATTGCAAATTGGTCCTTGTGTTTTACAAATTACAAACCAAACGGATACCCCAATATTACACTCCATCCAATCCAAAAATAAAACCTAATCCAACACCACCTTATACCTCCTACCCCAGCCCACTACAACCCTTGGCCCAAAAGCTTAAACCAAACCCACCCCTGTTTTGTTATAACCCTCGGTCAAACGTTACCAAACGTTTGACCCTCATCCTCCACCTCACCCTTATCCCTGCAACACCACTGCAAACACCATCATCACCCTCTACCCTTTCACCACCTGCACACTCCAAGTACTCCCCCCCCCCCTCCTACACACCAAACAAACAACTAAACTCCAAATACTCCCCCTGGCATCAAATACCAAGGAAAAAGCCAAAATGAATTTTGGCGGCAAAAGTTTTAAACGACCCAGATTTAATCTCATGATCCAAGGGCTGGAATTTCTGCTGGGAAAAGACAAAAAGCAGCTCAGAAACCCTAATTGATATGTATAAATGGAGAAGAGGAGCTTTGGAGCAGTTAGTTAGGTTTTTAGTGTAGTTTTAGCTTATTTAAAATTTATGTCAAATTAGTTGTACTTTGTATTTTCCAATCAAACTTATCATTGTAACTTGTTTTCCTTTGATTAATATAAGTCTTCATTTTGAATAATTCCAATTCTCAGTACCAGTCTCAGTTCCATTACAAATAAAAAAAATATACAGAAAATAAAAAAATAATAATGAAAATGAGAAAAAGAGATAAGAAGATGGAATGCAGAAACATTGGAGTGGTTTAGAGACTCATGGGAGTCACATAAGGGTTCTTGGTTCATCTCTGTTTGAGAAGGAAAGGATATTGTAAGGAATTTCTTCACATTTTAAATAATCTTAGTTAACATGTTCCTTATATGATTATTAGTGTTAATTTGTGTTTATTAGTAGTTATTTAGTGGTTTAGTAGTCTTAGATTAGATAGTTGATCATTGCAACTCATCATACTCAAAAAGCTCATTGGTGACTGTCAAACTTAGCATATAATAGAATCATGATGGTTTTGTGTTAAAACTGGTAATTTATTGCCATCTCAGTTTATTAAGCTAGTGTGAATGTCTATGCATCAATTCCCAGGCCCAAGTCCCTGAAAAGCTTTGAAAAGTTGTGTTAGACTGTTATAAGGGGGTGTTTAGATTTGCTCATTCAACCTTGTTTTCTTGAGCTTCATTGGATAAAATCTGTGTAGACAACCTCATTAGGCTCAAACTTGCTCAGTCAAGCTGTTGGTTTGGTAAATTTCAAACAATAGTCAAAAATCACCCATTTCACACCCCACACAGTTACTGTTAAGGTTTTTGGATTCCATGATCACTAGTTTTAGCTCAAAAGTTGTTGTATTATCACATTTTAGTTTCATTACAGCTTTTTATAACATATTCAATCAGAAAATCTCAGTTAAAGTTCATACAAGTCAACTTGCTTCAAAAAATGAAAAAGTCAAATTGCCTTTAGGCAGAAAATCACAAAAAGTCCAGGATTTGTTGTGAATTGTGTGTTTGCTTTCATGGCCTAAAACTTGTTTCCATAGATAGTTCCCCAGCTCAAATTTCATGTCCCATGGTCCTTTTATTTTTGTAAATTTTTCTCTAGACCCCACCATTGCCCAAAGTCACTTGCAGGGAGGAACACCCCCCTGCATCAGCAGCTACACAACCATCACCACCACTTGGTGATGGTTTTCTGACCACCTCAGCGGGTCCCATGGCCCCATCTTTGTTCCTTTCAACCCCCCCTGGCAGACTTCTAGTTTTGACCCTTGGTTGGACTTAAAGCTCTGTGGACCCCACAGAAGCTCTGTGCTTATTCAAGCTTATTGGCTTATTCTTTGGAACTTTTTGGTTGATTCTAGCTTCCACAAGTTCCCTAAACTTATTTAGACCTGAATTCACCTTAGTGGGTCCCACTTGATCTCATTTGAGCTCATTTTCATCCTTGGTCAACAAAAGTCAACTGTGGAGCCAAAAAGCTTCCACAGTGCTTATTTTTAAGCTCCACAAAGTTTGTTTTTACAAAAGTTTTCCATTTTTAGGTATAAAACAAGTTTCCAAAGAAAAAAATCCAGAAAAGTCAAATTAATTTTAAGTGATAGTTTCTATTTAATATAATTTAAATTTTATTTTTCATTTTTAGATTTTTATTAAGTACTTAGCTTTTTTATATTTTTCTTAAATTCCTTTTATATTAAAGTAATTATAGTAATTTTATCAGATTTTTATATTATCATTTAGTATTTATTATAATTAATATTAGTTTTATTAGTAATTAATTAATATTCAAGTTTTAAATAGTATAATTAGTTTTATAAAGCAACACCTAGTTTTTATATTTTTCCTAGCTTTTATATAATGTAAAATAATATTAGGAATTTTTTCATAATTTCTACTGTTCATTTTCTATTTTTTTAATTTAAATAGTTTAATTAGGTAATTAATATATAATTAGTAATTAATTAATAGAAAAATCACAAAAAGACAAAAATACATATTTTTAATTTTAAAATTAGTTTTTAGTTATTTTATAATTTTAGAAATTTAATTTTCATTTTTCTAGTGATAAATTAATATTGTATTATATTTAAGTTATTTAAATATTAATAATAAGTATTAAATAGTATTTAATTAATAATAAATAATTAAATAGTTTAAAAATCAATTTTCTTTTTCTAAAAATTTTCTTTTATCTTTAAGTTTGTAAAAAAGTCATTTTCACCCCTGTGGGTTTTCAGATTTCAGTTTTCACTTTTTATTTTGTACGTTTACGTTTTATTTAATCGTGAACGTACGCGTTTTAGGTTTTAATCGTTTCTGGTTTTTCTAATTTCACAGTCTTGTTCATATAGCTTGTTTAAGCTGTTTCCTCGTATATTCCTTAGTTTAATTAATCTCAAACCATATTCCTGATCTTTATGTCCAAATTCACCCGATCACAACCCGTTTTGATACCATCCACACCTCGTCGGGACATAACGACCCGGGGAAACCCTATACTTCCACGGAGATTTGGTCTGAGACGTTTGACTTAGTTGACCATTCACCTGGTCAATTCAGGTTGACCGTTTGGGACCAATCAGAGGTCTTCATGGATGATTTTTCGGTCCTTGGGAATTCATTTGAATCATGTCTTACCAATTTAGACAAAATGCTTCAAAGGTGTGAAGACACCAACCTTAGTCTAAATTGGGAGAAAAGTCATTTCATGGTCAAGGAAGGAATTGTCCTTGGCCATAAGATCTCTAAGAGCGGGATTGAGGTTGACAAGGCTAAAATCGATGTCATTGCTAAACTTCCTCCTCCCACAACTGTTAAGGGTGTTCGGAGTTTTCTGGGTCATGTCGGCTTCTATCGTAGATTCATTCAAGATTTCTCAAAGATAGCTAGGCCTATGACCCGACTTCTTGAAAAAGAGACTCCGTTTGTCTTTTCTGTTGAGTGCATCGAAGCTTTTCAAACTCTCAAGAGAAAGCTTACCGAGGCACCAATTCTAGTTGCCCCCGATTGGGACCTACCTTTCGAACTTATGTGTGATGCAAGTTTGCCATAGGTGCGGTCTTGGGGCAATGAAAAACCAAGCATTTTCAGCCGATTCATTATGCAAGCAAAACCTTGACCGAAGCTCAAGCTCACTACACCACAACAGAAAAAGAATTACTAGCCGTGGTGTATGCGTTTGAGAAGTTTCGGTCATACTTAATCTTGACTAAATGAATAGTGTACACGGATCACTCGGCTCTCAAATATCTCTTTGCCAAGCAAGATGCAAAGCCGAGATTGCTCCGTTGGGTTCTCCTCCTACAAGAGTTTGATATCATCATTCGTGATAAGAAAGGAGCCGAGAACCTCGCTGCTGACCATCTTTCCCGATTGGAAAATCCTCATCAAGGTGTTCTTGAGAAAAAGGAAATAAATGAAATGTTTCCTCTCGAGACACTTAATGTGATTTCTCATCGTGGTGACTCTAGTACCCCATGGTTTGCCGACTTTGCAAACTATCATGCGAGGAATTTCGTTGTTAAAGGGATGTCGTCCCACCAAAAGAGCAAATTTTTCAAAGATGTGAATCATTACTTTTGGGATGATCCCTATTTATTCAAAATTTGAGCGGATTAGGTCATTCGTAGGTGGGTTCATGGCCAAGAAGCCATGGAAATTCTTAGGGCTTGTCATAATGGACCCACCGGGGGACATCATGGCCCGAACTACACCGCTCGAAAAGTATTTAATTCGGGTTTCTATTGGCCCACCATTTACAAAGATGCCCATGACTTAGTCAAATCTTGTGACTCATGTCAACGTCAAGGAAAGATAACACAACGGGATGAGATGCCACAAAATGTCATCCAAGTTTGTGAAATCTTCGACGTTTGGGGCATAGACTTTATGGGGCCATTCCCGTCTTCACGAGGGAACAAGTACATACTCGTGGCAGTTGACTATTTGTCAAAATGGGTCGAAGCAAAAGCTCTCCCAACTAAAGATTCCCGAGTAGTTGTAAAATTTTTAAAGTCTCTATTTGCTAGGTTTGGAACTCCCCGCGCTATAATTAGTGATCGCGGTACTCACTTTTGGAATGACCAATTTGCAAAAGTCATGCTCAAGTATGGTGTCACTCACCGACTTACTACCGCTTATCACCCACAAACGAGTGGGAAAGTGGAGGTTTCAAATCGTGGACTAAAAAGAATTCTTGAAAGAACTGTAGGCGAAAACCGTGCCTCTTGGTCGGACAAGTTAGATGACGCTCTATGGGCTTTTCGCACGGCTTATAAAACACCCATCAGGTGTACTCCTTATAAACTTGTGTATGGAAAAGCATGTCATCTACCGATTAAGCTCGAGCACAAAGCTTATTGGGCTCTTAAGAATGCCAACTTCGATCTCAAGTCCGCGGGTGATCATAGGAAAGTTCAATTCAATGAACTAAATGAACTTTGTGATCAAGCTTATGAAAACTCTCTAATCTATAAAGAGAAAACAAAGAAGATCCACGACTCCAAAATCAAGAACTGCGTTTTTAACGTTGGTGACCGAGTCCTTCTTTTTAACTCTAGATTGAAGATATTTTTGGGTAAGCTTAAAACCCACTGGACTGGGCCTTACACCATTGCCAAAGTTTTTCCATATGGTATCGTCAAGTTGTCTCAAAATGACGTCCAAATTTCAAAGTGAATGGGCATCGGTTGAAGCATTATTTTGGAGGGGACATACCACCCATGGTTGTCCCGGACCTCCAAACTTTCCCCATGGACCAATGAATTCGGGGATCGAGTCAAGCTAGCGACTCGATAAACAAAAACAGTAGCACAACATGGGTTTTCACCCGTGTCTCTGATTTCTTTCTACTTTCTAACACCTAAGTGTGGGGGAGTGGCCACCCCCTGCAGCTGTTTGCAATGTATATATCTTCAAAAAAAAATGTGTGTTGTACAAATAAAGTGAAAAATGAAAAATGTCGTTCCCACAATTAGCTTCTGATATTATCTTTTTACGTTCAAAGATTCGGCATAATAGCCGGGACTTTGAATATTGAGGACAATATTCAATTCTAAGTGTGGGGGAGGGGAAAATTCTAGCGAATTTTATGAAATTATACCGTCTAGTACCCCCGTTTTTGGCCTAAAATTTAAAAAAAAAAATCACTTTATTTCAAAATTTTTGTGGTTATCAGTCCGCCGAGTTTAACCAACAAAAGGATTGGCTAATCCAGGAGCAAACGGCTCTTGGTAAAGATAACTCAAATCCATTGACGGCTTGCAATTTGCCCAAAATTGTATGGTATCTCAACTCGCCATATCCCAAAAAGTGAAAGAATTGGCTAGCCCGCAATATTATGGCTTGTGGTAAAGGCAGTGGAAAAACCATAATTGGTAATCAACTCACCAAGATGTTGACTGTGTCCATCAAGAGTTGGATAGTCCAGAAGCAAACGGCTTCTGGTAAAGACAAATCCAAACCGTTGAAAGCTGGTGGTTTGCTTAAAATCATGTGGTTATCAAATGGACCATAATTCTTACTTGAACCGAAATATTTGGCTACTCCAGAAGTAATGGATTTTGGTATACAAATTTCATATCCATTAATTTTCACAAAAGATTGCTAGGGACTAGCAATACTCAAGTGTGGGGGATTGATGAGTGTGTAAATACTCATCATTTTTACCGTATTTTAACTGCCAAAACACGAGAAAATACTCAGAAATGCATCAAAATAATGAAAATATCCCAAAGATCGTGTTTTATATGTTTTAGATGCAAAATAATTGAAAACAAACGAAAAACGAACAAAGTTTGCATAATTAGCAGTTTCAGTCCCCCAACTTTCAAAAATTGTCAAAACTAGTCCCTAAGCGTTTATTTTGAAAAGAAAAGTCAAACCAAGTCTTTAAAAATCAAAAGTTACCAAAAAATGATCTTTGGGTGAAAAGTTTTCAAAAGTGTACAAGTTTGGCCCTGGAGTTTCAATTTTGGCAAAAGAGGTCCCCGGGAATTATAAATTGAAGAAAAATGACAAAGTGGACTTTGTGGAATTGAACAGTGGCAAAATTGGTCCTTGGGAGTAACTTTGAAGACTTGGCATGAATAGTCCCTAAAATTCAGCTTATGTCAAGATTGGTCCTTGTGTTTATATAATTCAAAACTAACCGGACCCTTGTATGAATTCCAACCAATCCAAACCTAACCAATCCAATTTTACCCTTGGCCCAAAATTCCCCCAAGCCCACCTCCTAAACCTAAACGTATAATAAGATACGCCCCTTCCCTTGACTTGGTCAAACCAACACGCCCCTCCACCTTTCTTCTTCCTTCGTTTATCCAGGGGAAAAACCCACACCACCACTGCCTCTCCCTTTATCCACAAAACAAACCCCCCTCACCCACACCAACCACCTACTAAATGCATCCTCTCCCCCCAATACCTCAAAAGCATCCCTCCTCACCAATTCCAAGCTCAACTTCACGAGATGCCATCACCAAGTCATCCATCCTCAACACTCTTTGGGCGCCAAAAATAAATAAAGGGCCAAGATCATGTAACTTTAATCTGATGGTTGAGATGTTTTCAAAGAAATACAAAGGATGACAACTCAACATTCCTCTCACTGAAGAAGCACATGGCAGTGGGCAAGAATCAAGAAACCCTAGTTAGTTTTCTTAGTATAAATAGGTGTAATGTAAGCCAATGTTTGGCAGTCAATTTTATTTTGTTAAGTTTTCAGTAGTAGTAAAATGAAATAAGTTTTTTAGTTTTCAATTCAAATCTTCAACATTTTTATCTTCCCCTGTACTCAGTTTTTGAATTAATGAAAATTCAAGTTTCTTCAAAAATCCTCTTTATTACTGTTTATTTATGATTGGTTGTGTGTATTCAGTTGGCATTAGTTTATGAATTCAAGTCTTAGCTTAAAACAATACATGGTTGTCAAAAGTATTACATCAGATCACCAAAACTGACCATGAAGGGGTGTTTGGATCATTAAATTCTTATGGCTCTTATTTAGTGTCAATGTTGGTTTAGGATTGATCTTTCATAGCTTCTAGTAAGTTTGAAGGATGTGGGTATCATTTGCAAGCTTCAGAAATGGGAATTAATATAGGCAGCGTTTATTGGATTAGTAGTATTTGGTTGTAGTTTTGGTTGCTTTTTCAGTAGGGGGCTGATTGTGTACAAGCTATTTACTAGCTCAAGTTAAGCATGTATTAACTGTAAGTCCACATTCATGTTCTTTAGCATGTTGTTTTTTTTATTTGCTCAGTTTTTTGCATTAGCTTACCACTTCTAGCTTAATTTGTGCATCAAACATACCCTTTTAGGACCTTTTGTCACAACCCGCGTAACTGTTAACTGATTAGATTGTAGAACCTTTAGATTTGGCGTGTTCAGTTAAATTAACTCAAACTTGTTAGAGGTTAGTTAAACATATTCAGTAACCTAGGATTATTATCTCTAATTAGTCAACTTGCGCTAAAATTTCAAAAGCCAAAGTTTCTTGTCTGTGAAAATGGACAGATTTCTAGGGAGGTTTTAGGGTGCAAACGTGTTTAGAAATTAATAAAAAATTGTTGTTTCACAAACCTGGGTAGCTTGTCTTTCTTTAGCAAAAAGAATTTTACGGATTGGAGATCATTTGCTTAGGTAAATTCTAGTCCAAAGTTGCCTAGTTGAGCCTCGTTTCTGCTCTTCACCCAGATTTCACCAGTCTGACCCGTTTTCCATTGCCCATAACTTGCTAAATTTTTTGCCTTTCTCTTTGATATTTGTTGTTTTGTGAAGCTACTTAGGTGGTCTTTGTGCATGTGCTTTTTATGTCCCCTAATTTGCTTATTTATGTGCTTATTTCGCCCCTCATTGTTGCCCATTTTGCACCCATTCTGCTGGTCATCAGCAGCTTCACCGAGCCTGTTTGCAATTTTTCATTGTTTTACTTGATCTAGCTTGTCTAAACTATTGTTGTTTTTAGTTGATAATGCTTGTGTGAGATTGCGTTTGGTTAAGCTTTTGTTTGGCTTGTGCTTATGGGATTTATTTAGCTAGTAGCTTTAGTTCAAACTTTCATTTAAAAGAAATACGAAGTTTTGAATCTGGTAATTTTTTTGTTTGTTTGCACAAGCGTGATTCAAACTTTTTAGCAAAACTTGGTTTGTAAAAGGTGGTTTAAATTGTTGTTAAGGTACTTTGCAAAAAGAAAATATATATAACATATATATAAAATAAAATAAAAGCAAAAAGGTCTGGGCAGGGTTCGAACCCCAGACCTCTCGGATACAAAGCAACATAACCACACCACACTCAAACCAACGTGCCCTTGGGTCTTTGTTGTTATAAGCCTTTGTATTAATTCCCTTATATAGTTTTTAGTATTAGTTTGCTTATTTGCTTATCAGTTCTTTCATAGCTTATTTTCTGCTTATTTTGTGTTGTACCCATCCTTTTTATTATTTTTCGTAGGTTAAGATTATCTAGTAGTATTTTACAAAAAAACTTCAGAATTTTTAGCTTAATTTTAATATTTATTAGACTTTAATTAGTGTTAATTAGTGATTAAATCATAATAAATAGACTTTTTATTGAAAAATTAAATTTCTTTTTGTTTTTAAATTTTCTTTTGTTGTCTAGCTCGTAAGAAAATTATTTGGATCCCCGTAGGACTTGCGTAGCCTTAATTTCATGTTTTTTTTGTGCGTGTTGACGTTTATTTAGAATAAACGTCACGTTTAGTTGTTTACTTGTGATTTAGGATTCCCGATACCTAACTTTGTTTCCCGTAGTATTTTAGGATTTCCATTGTTTACCTATTGCCTTTTATTTCCCATTAGGTTGTTTATAATCCGTTTACGTTTGTTAATTCATAATTCTCGTTAATTTAACGTATCACAAAACCAAACAAACCTTCCAACATACAAGATTTTAATCTCAATTTCACTCGAAGCTTTCCATTCCCACCTCGTTGGGGTACGACCCGGGAAATCACTTCCCGGTCTCATAATTTAAATATCACTTTCACAAGTTTTGCGAGGTAATCTTTTTCCTAAAAGGTTTACTCGTATTACTTCACGTCTATTTGTCTCACGACAAACTAAACTTCACGTTTGTTGATATATTGATAAATTGTTTTTGCACTAACCAAAACACAACGAATCAGTAGGATTTTTGAATGACGTTTTAACCTAAACATGTATTTCCTTAATAACTTTCTCAAAAATGATCTGATGAGTGTCAAACTTTTATTTTGCCATGGAAATGATTTATCACACGAGAATATGAAATAAAAATTAAATTTTGGAAAATAAATAGTGAAAGTGAATAGTAAAAATATGAATAGTAAAATTTTCGGGAATAGAAGTTAACCTGAAAATGCGAATTGTTACACAAAATATCTTAACTAACCTAGGATTTGAACTTTCCCCGCATGATCCCTATATGCAAGCATATAATGGGTATATGCAGGCATATGGTGGAAACATTCCCACTGTACCTAATATAACCCCTACCCCACCTAAACCCCACTATACTAGTCAAAATCGTTATGTTCCCGAAATAGATTCACCTCCCCTTAATAAAATACGTTTTATACCACCATCACCTCCCCCTAGGTTTAACATAGGTAGTAGTTCATATAAAACACCTTTAGAAAGGCATGATGAACAAATAGATGAAATACTTAGTCATCTAGATAAACTATCTTTAGAAAGAATGGAAGAAGTAGAAATTAGGATTAGGGAATTAGGAATAGGTAAAAATAGGTTAGAAAATGAATTAGAGAAAACTCGCAATCAAGTCTTTAGGTTACAAAGAAAGTATGAAGGACACTCTGACGAAGTAAGTACCGCACATGTTAGACTTTCCACTATCGACATGATTATCGAGGATCTTAGGAATAATCATAAGTCTGACATAGATGAACTCTTGGAGGCCATTCAGGATCTTAAGAGTAACCTAGAACAAAAATAATGTTATAGGCTTAGATAATATAGGTTATAGGTAGATAACTTAGTTAAACGGGTACTTGCTAGGTTTTCAAAAAAAAAAAAAAAAAAAAAAAAAAAAAAAAAAAAAAAAAAAAAAAGTTTTTCAGTTTTTCATAAAACTCGTATCCCGTATTAGGATTCCCCATTACCTTAGGACACACTATAGATTGCCTTAGGACTTAAAAACTAAAACAAATAGGAAAAATTAAAACAAGTAGACATACCTAGGAATAGTAAAAACTTAGGATCCCTTAGAATCACTATGCCTTTAGACGGAGGGGGAAACTATTTTCGGTGAACCGTAATGATTCTTGGTAGGAACTTGCCCTTTTTAATACCCATCCGGTATCAGAAAAGTGCTTTCAGCACTTAAAACATAAACTATAACAAAATTCTTACCACATCTTACCTTTAGAATGGCACGTACAAGAACTACCACACCAGTTACTCTCACTACTCCCGCCATGACTCAGGAAGATATCCCGCGACTAGTGACTGATAGTGTAACTGCAGCACTAGGAGCTAGCGATGCAAACATGGCTAGAAACCCTGAAATCCATGTAGTGAAGAAGAGTAACTACAAGGAATTTATAAGCTGTCAGCCCTTCAATTTCAAAGGGACAGAAGGGGCCATAGGATTAATTCATTGGTTTGAGAGGTGTGAATCGGTATTTTCCCGTAGTAATTGTACAGAGGATTGTAGGGTTAAGTGTCACACCCCCAAAATCGGGTCCAGCGGAAGCATACATGTAGCTGGGGTGTAACACAATTGGTATTTCGACACAAGTTCAAAAATGGTTTGCACTTGAATCATTTTGAATAAAATAGTTAAATCAAAATGTTGAATTTACATTGTTAAAAGTAATGCGGAAGTAGGCCCTTAAAATAGTTTAGAACGGTCCCCAAATGATTAAATCAGAGTCTTCTATGACCATGTCATGCCCTGCCAAAACCTCCAGTAGCGTGCCATTCGTTAAAACCTGAAAATACATGCTAAAGTGTCAACACGAGGTTGGTGAGTTCATAGAGTTTGTTGAAAAAGAATGTAATGCATATGTATGTAGGTTTCCCAGCAAAGGCATCGTAAATCCACTCAGTTACAAGTCCCGCCATAAGAGCCTTGTAACCTGTGTGTCTACGACCCACTGCCAAATGTAATATGTTTACGTGAACAAAGGTAATACTTGCATCTAGATTCAAAGATAAATGTAGCAATACTGCTATATAAAGGTAAGAGTGATAATGTAGCCATGGCGATGTCGCCATAAAAATGAATCTGACCATAAGCAAAACGCATAAAATGAATATTGATTGCACTAAGTTCAAGTCACCAAAAAGGTTTTTCAGCTAAATGTAGGAGATTACACTCCCAAGTAATGTAGGTAAATCCATACCCAATGCAGGTAAATCCATACCCGTTGAAATTGTAGGTAATCAAACATACCCAATGCAGGTAAATCAATACCCGTTGAAATTGTAGGTAATCAAACATACCCAATGCAGGTAAATCTATACCCGTTGAAATTGTAGGTAATCAAACATACCCAATGCAGGTAAATCTATACCCGTTGAAATTGTAGGTAATCAAACATACCCAATGCAGGTAAATCTATACCCGTTGAAATTGTAGGTAATCAAACATACCCAATGCAGGTAAATCTATACCCGTTGAAATTGTAGGTAATCAAACATACCCAATGCAGGTAAATCTATACCCGTTGAAATTGTAGCTACAGGTCCTTAACTTAGGCAATCTTAGGCAATCGGTAAATAGTTTAAATTTATGCACTCATGTCTATGAGTAAATAGCAAGTAGTTAGCAAGTGAATTGTTTTGTACTCGGATAATCAAACAAGTATTTAGATAAAGCTGAAAATGTTTGAGTAATCAACCATGTAAAGCAAGTAATGCGTTTAAGTAAAACGAGCATGTATTCTCCCCCAAAGAGTTTTCAAAACAATTTAAAAGAGTAGGGGCTATGACTCACCTGATATGATGGTACCATGAACATGTAATGAGCTGAAAAACAAGGCGCGCACACTAGCCGCAACCTAATATGAATGATGTACGATCTACTTTAGATCATGAAATGATGTTATGAATGTCCATGCACATGTTCCTATACCACTCTACTCTTTGGGAAAACATTTGTGTTATCAAAAATATATAGTCCAAGTATTTGGAAAAATATTGCTATTAGAAAATATAATAAGCTAGTTGTAATATATATATACTTATATATATATCGTATGTTTCCATGTTAGTGTTGAAATCCTCGGGTTGTAATCCTTGAAATATCGCCTTGAAATGATGAAAATATACTTGTAATAACTAATACTTCATTAGTTATAAAGCTTGGTACTTAATATTACTTCTAGCTTATAAATGTACTTCATAGTTTTTGTGCCACTTTTATTAAAAGCTGTCAAATAGAAATGGTTTTAGCCGATATTCAAACGTGAATATCTTTGTCGTTACTTGTCCGTTTTCCTTGTTCTTTATATCCACGGTTACGTCTTAGTATGTAGTAATATATTTTGGAAAGCTCGGCTCCTCCGGGTTACGTCTAAAGCCTCTTTTTGACCGACGAAAAACGTCCAACAGCAACTATTTTTCCAGAAAATACTTTTCGTCAACAATCTTGCAAAAATCATAACTTCTTCGTTATAAACTCTTTTTAATCCATTCTTTCGCCTACGGATTCGTTTTTGAAAGTATTTTCTAAAAATTTTGCCAAAGTCTCCTTGGTGTTTACTGATTTTCCAGGTTTTCACAAAATGGGACAGCATGTCTTAAACATGTTCCAAATCAAGTTTTCAAGGTTTATAACTAATTTCTAACATCACCAAACCTCTTGTAATCACCACATAGCTAATCTAATCCTACCATACACCTTCTTAGGGTGCCATGGGATCCTAACCAAGTTATTATAGCAAGGGGATTCATAAATAAAAAGTTAGGGTTTGTATGTTTCATTTTAAACAAAATAAATGGTGGTATAGCTAGTTGTACATGGTTTTTAGCATGGAAATCATGTAATACAAGTAAATATAAGATGATTCATGAAAAAATAATGTTGATAACTTACTTGAAAAATGAGATGATTAGATGATGATTATGCTTGTTGTTCTTGTGTTTTTGTTGCTTGATTCTTGATTAGGCTAGTATAATGAACAAGTTTGATGTTATAGCTTTTGAAAAATGATCACTTGATCTTGGTATTATGGTTGGGTCGTGGGTTTGCAAGAGAGGATGGAGAAGATGAGATGAATTTTGATCTTAGCTAAAAAGTATGGATTATGATTCTTGTAATTTGGTAAAGTAAGGTTTTTAAGTGTTTATTAGTATAAAACTTAGGAGTTAATGCAAGAGGTTAAAAGGGGTGTTCAAGGGCCGGTTTTCAAAGGGTGAAGGGGGGGGGGGGGGGGGTAGGGGTACTTGGTAGTTATTTAGAAATCTTGTATGAAATATGTGCTAGGTTGTGTTTTTAGTTACGATCGGGTACCGGGTTTAATAGTAATAAACGTTCACGAAGTTAACCGGGACAAAATAAAGTTATAATAATGATAAAAACATATTAAAAAATATGTTGGGTACATTTACTGAGTGATCGGGTGATTATTGTTTAGTTTTCACGAAAACCGTCGTTATATTCATACGCGTACGTTATAAATAAAATAAATTTCCAAAATACTGGGTAACTGAATGTTATAACTTTTATGATATTAAAATGGATATAAAAATATGTCGGGACCATTGTGGGAATATTTAGATATATTCGTCGTGTATAAACCGGGTGTTAACGTTTACTATAAATACTTATACGTAAAAACGTTAAATGTACTGAATGTAATAATTTGAAAATCCTGAGAGTGGTATAACATGAAAATGCTGTTATGATGATATGCAGACTATCTCCAGTCCGTATGCAGTGTTCTTAACACTAATGAAATGAATTCGCACCTAAACCAATCCGGTTACGCGAATTTGAATACCCGTAAACTAAATTTACGATGAAATGAGTAATGCAAGTGAATAGTGAAAACTTTTCCGGAAATGAATAGTGTTCGGTGAATAGTAAATTTCCCAAAAGTTTCTCAGAATATCAAACTGACCTCGAAAACGATGAATAGTAAAACGATGAATAGTGTTTTAATGAATAGTGATTTATGAATAGTAAAAAGTCGAAGTTTCGGAAAATGACCTGAAATGATAAATGACGTGAAATGGTGAGTTGTGACATCCGCCCACCCAAATAGGAATTCAGTCCCTGAATTCAGCTAGTGTTGGTCTTGGTAATAGGTTTAGTGAAAAGGTGTGGATACTTGCGTTGCATTTGGTCCTCTCGTTCCCATGTAAACTCAGGACCTCTTCGAGAATTCCAGCGAACCTTAACGATCGGAATTCTACTCTGCTTTAACTGTTTGACCTCTCGGTCCATGATTTCTACTTGTTCTCCTGCAAGGTTTATGTTTGACTATGGGTTGGATTCCTTTCCAAATGGGATTATGGGTGACAATTCTGAAAAGCTGATAATACGTGGTTGTGTAATCCTGTTGCTGTTGTTCTCTAACAAGGCTCAAGTCTGACGACCACTAGGCCTACTCTGTTTGAAATATTACATGGTCCAGTGTATATCTCGGGTTTAACTTTCCAAGTTTTCTGAATGGTATCATGCCTTTCCTAGGCAGAACTTTCTGTATAACTCTGCTTACCAACTTGTAGTTTTAATGGTTTACCAAAGATCGATGTTTAAAATTTCCTAACAATTCAATAGTTTTGTAAAGGATTAAGCAAAAGGAATTTGTTTATCAAAATAAGTGCCTCAGAAAAGTATTTCTTACAAGATATATGTTTTGTATAACTGTAGTTTGGAGAAAAAATCCATTTAAAAGTGAAAGTATTAAGAGGATAAAATAGTCAGGTATGTATATCTGCACAAAGGCATAGGTGTCTAACAGGTTTGGATAAAGTCTATTGGTGAGGACATGTTCAATCTATAGTCTCGGTTAAGAGGTTGAATTTATCTCTATGGTGTTGTTTTGTGAGTAATCGTATCTAAAATAATCCTGTAATTCAGTCAAGCCAATACTTTCTAGATGATGGAATTTTTTTTTTTTTTTTGTGATCAGGCCAGTGATAGTGGTTCGAATAGTTTGATGATATCCTGGGAATTTTGTTGAGTTTTGAAATGGTCTTAATGTACCGAGAGATTCTCCTTATAGATGGTATGGAAAGTCTTTCCTAGGGAGGTCATTGATAATATCCACTTATCAATATTGGTGGTAGTGAGGGATGAGTGGCATAGGAATCCATAAAGTGTCAGGTAATTCTATATATATATATGGGGATGGGAAAGGAAATGATAGTGATGGTGAGAAAGGAAGAGACTGTGACAACTGCGGCAAAATGAGATTGTGATAAAAGAAAATACCGTGATGTAAGTGTATCATGCA
This sequence comes from Artemisia argyi, assembly GCA_030686995.1. Classification (NCBI taxonomy): domain Eukaryota; kingdom Viridiplantae; phylum Streptophyta; class Magnoliopsida; order Asterales; family Asteraceae; genus Artemisia; species Artemisia argyi. The sequence continues at coordinate 64,071,466 of CM060687.1, forward strand.
TAGACGTGAATGTTCATGAAATGAAATGATCAATTGACATGCTTCCAAGCGGCGGTTCACGAGGTGATAAAAAGTATGAATGTTCTGACAACGAGAGTATACACACACATGCATGAAACATTTGGAAAATAAGTAAAGGATTCAATCCAGACAGAATTTTATTATAACCATTCTCAGTGTTGCAAAATTCATTTCTGAGTCAGACATAGGTGGTCAGCCTATATCTCACTATCCCGGGTTGAATATAGATGACCAGTCTATATCCCACCGAGGTTCCATGAATTTTGAAATACTCAGCTCAGTCATACTAAGACTATGTCCTTCACAAATACCAAGACATTCTAAAAGACTAAGGCAGGTGACCAAACTCGAGGTCAATGATGAAACTATGCAAGGAAAAACATAATGCGGTGATATATATGATACGTGAACATGCTTATATGAAAGACAATTATAGTAATCAACTATAATAAATGAATATAATATATATCAGATAATGAGACATAAATCTCATCACCTATGTCAGCAACTAACCACAAATGAGGCTTCAGCTTGGCAGGCAGGCACGCGACGGTCATAGGGTTAAGTTTTCTTGAAAGTAGCTATAGTCTAGGTTTTAAAAACACTTAGTTCGCTATAGCCAAAGCTCTGATACCAATCTGTCACACCCCCAAAATCGGGTCCAGCGGAAGCATACATGTAGCTGGGGTGTAACACAATTGGTATTTTGACACAAGTTCAAAAATGGTTTGCACTTGAATCATTTTGAATAAAATAGTTAAATCAAAATGTTGAATTTACATTGTTAAAAGTAATGCGGAAGTAGGCCCTTAAAATAGTTTAGAACGGTCCCCAAATGATTAAATCAGAGTCTTCTATGACCATGCCATGCCCTGCCAAAACCTCCAGTAGCGTGCCATTGGTTAAAACCTGAAAATACATGCTAAAGTGTCAACACGAGGTTGGTGAGTTCATAGAGTTTGTTGAAAAAGAATGTAATGCATATGTATGTAGGTTTCCCAACAAAGGCATCGTAAATCCACTCAGTTACAAGTCCCGCCATAAGAGCCTTGTAACCTGTGTGTCTACGACCCACTGCCAAATGTAATATGTTTACGTGAACAAAGGTAATACTTGCATCTAGATTCAAAGATAAATGTAGCAATACTGCTATATAAAGGTAAGAGTGATAATGTAGCCATGGCGATGTCGCCATAAAAATGAATCTGACCATAAGCAAAACGCATAAAATGAATATTGATTGCACTAAGTTCAAGTCACCAAAAAGGTTTTTCAGCTAAATGTAGGAGATTACACTCCCAAGTAATGTAGGTAAATCCATACCCAATGCAGGTAAATCCATACCCGTTGAAATTGTAGGTAATCAAACATACCCAATGCAGGTAAATCAATACCCGTTGAAATTGTAGGTAATCAAACATACCCAATGCAGGTAAATCTATACCCGTTGAAATTGTAGGTAATCAAACATACCCAATGCAGGTAAATCTATACCCGTTGAAATTGTAGGTAATCAAACATACCCAATGCAGGTAAATCTATACCCGTTGAAATTGTAGGTAATCAAACATACCCAATGCAGGTAAATCTATACCCGTTGAAATTGTAGGTAATCAAACATACCCAATGCAGGTAAATCTATACCCGTTGAAATTGTAGCTACAGGTCCTTAACTTAGGCAATCTTAGGCAATCGGTAAATAGTTTAAATTTATGCACTCATGTCTATGAGTAAATAGCAAGTAGTTAGCAAGTGAATTGTTTTGTACTCGGATAATCAAACAAGTATTTAGATAAAGCTGAAAATGTTTGAGTAATCAACCATGTAAAGCAAGTAATGCGTTTAAGTAAAACGAGCATGTATTCTCCCCCAAAGAGTTTTCAAAACAATTTAAAAGAGTAGGGGCTATGACTCACCTGATATGATGGTACCATGAACATGTAATGAGCTGAAAAACAAGGCGCGCACACTAGCCGCAACCTAATATGAATGATGTACGATCTACTTTAGATCATGAAATGATGTTATGAATGTCCATGCACATGTTCCTATACCACTCTACTCTTTGGGAAAACATTTGTGTTATCAAAAATATATAGTCCAAGTATTTGGAAAAATATTGCTATTAGAAAATATAATAAGCTAGTTGTAATATATATATACTTATATATATATCGTATGTTTCCATGTTAGTGTTGAAATCCTCGGGTTGTAATCCTTGAAATATCGCCTTGAAATGATGAAAATATACTTGTAATAACTAATACTTCATTAGTTATAAAGCTTGGTACTTAATATTACTTCTAGCTTATAAATGTACTTCATAGTTTTTGTGCCACTTTTATTAAAAGCTGTCAAATAGAAATGGTTTTAGCCGATATTCAAACGTGAATATCTTTGTCGTTACTTGTCCGTTTTCCTTGTTCTTTATATCCACGGTTACGTCTTAGTATGTAGTAATATATTTTGGAAAGCTCGGCTCCTCCGGGTTACGTCTAAAGCCTCTTTTTGACCGACGAAAAACGTCCAACAGCAACTATTTTTCCAGAAAATACTTTTCGTCAACAATCTTGCAAAAATCATAACTTCTTCGTTATAAACTCTTTTTAATCCATTCTTTCGCCTACGGATTCGTTTTTGAAAGTATTTTCTAAAAATTTTGCCAAAGTCTCCTTGGTGTTTACTGATTTTCCAGGTTTTCACAAAATGGGACAGCATGTCTTAAACATGTTCCAAATCAAGTTTTCAAGGTTTATAACTAATTTCTAACATCACCAAACCTCTTGTAATCACCACATAGCTAATCTAATCCTACCATACACCTTCTTAGGGTGCCATGGGATCCTAACCAAGTTATTATAGCAAGGGGATTCATAAATAAAAAGTTAGGGTTTGTATGTTTCATTTTAAACAAAATAAATGGTGGTATAGCTAGTTGTACATGGTTTTTAGCATGGAAATCATGTAATACAAGTAAATATAAGATGATTCATGAAAAAATAATGTTGATAACTTACTTGAAAAATGAGATGATTAGATGATGATTATGCTTGTTGTTCTTGTGTTTTTGTTGCTTGATTCTTGATTAGGCTAGTATAATGAACAAGTTTGATGTTATAGCTTTTGAAAAATGATCACTTGATCTTGGTATTATGGTTGGGTCGTGGGTTTGCAAGAGAGGATGGAGAAGATGAGATGAATTTTGATCTTAGCTAAAAAGTATGGATTATGATTCTTGTAATTTGGTAAAGTAAGGTTTTTAAGTGTTTATTAGTATAAAACTTAGGAGTTAATGCAAGAGGTTAAAAGGGGTGTTCAAGGGCCGGTTTTCAAAGGGTGAAGGGGGGGGGGGGGGTAGGGGTACTTGGTAGTTATTTAGAAATCTTGTATGAAATATGTGCTAGGTTGTGTTTTTAGTTACGATCGGGTACCGGGTTTAATAGTAATAAACGTTCACGAAGTTAACCGGGACAAAATAAAGTTATAATAATGATAAAAACATATTAAAAAATATGTTGGGTACATTTACTGAGTGATCGGGTGATTATTGTTTAGTTTTCACGAAAACCGTCGTTATATTCATACGCGTACGTTATAAATAAAATAAATTTCCAAAATACTGGGTAACTGAATGTTATAACTTTTATGATGTTAAAATGGATATAAAAATATGTCGGGACCATTGTGGGAATATTTAGATATATTCGTCGTGTATAAACCGGGTGTTAACGTTTACTATAAATACTTATACGTAAAAACGTTAAATGTACTGAATGTAATAATTTGAAAATCCTGAGAGTGGTATAACATGAAAATGCTGTTATGATGATATGCAGACTATCTCCAGTCCGTATGCAGTGTTCTTAACACTAATGAAATGAATTCGCACCTAAACCAATCCGGTTACGCGAATTTGAATACCCGTAAACTAAATTTACGATGAAATGAGTAATGCAAGTGAATAGTGAAAACTTTTCCGGAAATGAATAGTGTTCGGTGAATAGTAAATTTCCCAAAAGTTTCTCAGAATATCAAACTGACCTCGAAAACGATGAATAGTAAAACGATGAATAGTGTTTTGATGAATAGTGATTTATGAATAGTAAAAAGTCAAAGTTTCGGAAAATGACCTGAAATGATAAATGACGTGAAATGGTGAGTTGTGACATTAAGTTTGCAACTGGAACGCTTACTAAGGAAGCGTTATCTTGGTGGAACTCGTATGCCTATCCAATAGGAATAGAAGAGGCATATAAGTTATCTTGGGTTGAGTTTAAGAAACTTGTGATTAAGAAATACTGCCCTCGGACAGAAGTCAAGAAAATGGATGATGAATTTTATAACTTGACTGTGAAGGGGAACAATGTTAAAACTTATATTAGGAGATTTCAAGAGTTGGCTACATTATGTCCTACAATGGTACCAACTGTTGAAAATACGATAGAAGTTTTCATCGGAGGTTTGCCCCAGAGTATCGAAGGGAATGTTACAGCCTCTAAACCTCAAATGTTAGAGGAGGCCATTAACATAACCTTAAGGTTAATGGACCAAGTAACAAAGCACAACTCTATGCCAGTGCCCTGCGGTAATAAACGAAAGTTCCACGATGGGAGAGCTTTCAGTAGCAACCGTAATAACACCAGTGGTAATCATACAAATCCCTATCCTCAACCAAGGCAAGATAATGCAAGAGCTTATGCTACCACTTTAAATGAGAAAAGTGGGTATGCTGGAAGTGCCCCTCTGTGTAGGAGATGCACCTGGCATCACACAGGGCCTTGTGTCATTAAACGTAACATATGTAACAAGGTGGGCCATTACCCAAAGGATTGTAGGAACAAAAGACCAGTTATTGGTGGAAATCCACTACCAACAACAGTCGTTTGTCATACTTGCAAGGAAAAGGGGCATTATATGAACAAATGCCCAAAGAAAAATACCGATGGTGCCCAGGGTAGAGCATATATGTTGAGGGATAGGAATGATCCATAAGATCCAAGCGTAGTCATGGGTAAGTTTCTTTTAAATAATTATTTAGTAAATATTATTTGATTATGGAGCATATAGAAGTTTCGTGTCCATACCCTTAGCCTCTAGACTTAGGATTAAACCCATAGCTTTAGATAATTAATATGAGATAGAAATGGCCGACGGAAACTTAGTTAGTACTAACACGGCCATTAAGGGTTGTACCCTAACCTTACTTAACCACCACTTTGAGATTGATCTCATACCTATTAGACTCGGTAGTTTTGACGTTGTTGTGGGAATGGATTGATTGTCCAAGAATCAAGCAAAGATTCTTTGTGACGAGAAAATCATCCATGTACCTATCAACGGTGAGACTTTAACTATCCGAGGAGATCAAAGTAGAACTAGAATTAACTTCATTTATTGTATCAAAGCAAAATGATACATGTCACGAGGTTGTCAAGTTTTTGTGGTTCAAGTAACGAAGACTAAGCCAGATGAAAAACGACTGGAGGAGATCCTTGTAGTCAGGGAATACCCAGAAGTTTTTCCTAAGGATTTACCTGGCCAACCTCCGATTCGTCAAATTGAATTTCAAATCGACTTAATTCCCGGAGCAGCACCTATAGCCCAAGCACCCTATAGGTTAGCCCCTTCAGAGATGAAGGAACTCTCTGAACAACTCCAGGAATTAACTGATCGAGGTTTTATACGTCCAAGTACATCACCCTGGGGAGCGCATGTTCTATTCGTAAAGAAGAAAGACGGATCTATGAGGATGTGTATCAATTATCGTGGATTAAATAAACTTACTATCAAAAATCGATACCCATTACCCCGGATTAATGACCTATTTGATCAACTACAAGGTTCGAGCGTATACTCAAAAATCGACTTACGATCAGGCTATCATCAACTGAGAGTGAGGGAAGAAGATATCCCTAAGACCGCTTTCAGAACAAGATATAGGCACTATGAATTTCAAGTTATGCCATTTGGTTTGACAAACGCACCAGCGGTTTTCATGGACCTCATGAATCGGGTGTGTAAACCATACTTGGATAAATTTGTTATAGTGTTCATATATGATATCCTTATCTATTCACATAATGAGGAAGAGCACGCTAAACACTTGAGAATAATCCTAGAACTGCTTAAGACAGAGAAACTTTATGCAAAATTCTCTAAGTGTGAATTCTGGATTAGTGTTGTGCAATTTCTCGGACATATGATATATAAACAAGGACTTCGTGTCGATCCAACAAAAATCAAAGCCGTTAAGGATTGGTCGCAACCTAAGAATCCTACTGAGATATGACAATTCTTAGGACTTGTGGGCTACTATCGAAGGTTTATTGAGGGAATTTCAAAAATAGCTAAACCTTTGACAGAGCTAACCCAAAAAAACAGGAAGTTTGACTGGGGAAAAGATCAAAAGATAGCTTTCCAACTTTCAAAGAGAAAGTTGTGTGAAGCTCCGATCTTAGCATTACCAGAGGGAAACGATAATTTTGTCGTTTACTGTGATGCTTCTCGAAGAGGTCTTCGAGCTGTGTTAACGCAAAAGGATAAACTAATCGCTTATGCATCACGAAAACTCACGACACATGAGGAAAACTACACTACACATGATCTAGAATTAGGAGCAGTAGTGTTCGCTCTAAGAATATGGAGACATTATATGTATGGCACTAAGTGTACGGTTTTTACTGATCACAAAAGCCTACAGCATATTCTTGATCAAAAAGAGTTGAACACGAGACAACGTCGATGGGTAGAACTACTTTCTGATTACGATTGTGAGATTCGTTATCATCCTGGAAAAGCTAACGTAGTAGCAGATGCTTTGAGCCAAAAGGAACGAATCAAACCACTTAGAGTTAAGTCGTTAGTAATGACTCTTCATTCGAATCAACCTTCTCAAATACTTAAAGCCAGAATGAAGCCCTCGAAATGAAGGATCGTAAACATGAGAATTTACGAGGGATGGATAAGGATTTTGAGATAAGTTTAGACGGAACTCGTTGTATTAAGGAAAGAAAATGGTTACCTTATCATGGTAACTTAAGGAACGTAATAATGCACGAGTCCCATAAATCTAAGTACTCCATTCACCCAGGTTCTGACAAGATGTATCAGGATCTGAAGAAACACTATTGGTGGCCTGGCATGAAGGCATCCATTGCCAGATATGTGGGCAGGTGTTTGACATGTTCTAGAGTAAAGGCTGAATGCCAAAAGCCGTCTGGTTTATTGGAACAGCCTGAGATTCCCATTTGGAAGTGGGAAAGAATTACGATGGATTTTATCACCAAACTACCTAGAACATTCAACGGGCACGATTCTATTTGGGTAATAGTTGATCGCCTTACAAAATCAGCACACTTCATTCCTATATGAGAAACAGATGATATGGAAACCCTTGCTAGGTTGTACCTCAAGGAAATAGTTTCCCAACATGGAGTGCCAATATCTATTATATCGGATCGTGATTCTCGTTTCACGTCGAGATTTTGGCAATCTATGCAAAAGGCCTTGGGTACTCAGATAGACATGAGTACAGCATATCATCCGCAAACCGATGGTCAAAGTGAAAGAACTATCCAGACACTCGAAGATATGCTTCGAGCATGTGTGATAGATTTTGGAAAAGGATGGGAGAAACACTTACCATTGTTAGAATTCTCATATAACAACAGTTATCACGCTGGTATTAAAGCAGCACCGTATGAGGCACTTTATGGGAGAAAGTGTAGATCTCCGGTCTGCTGGGCTGAAGTTGGAGAAGTACAACTTACGGGTCCGGAAATAATCCATGAGACAAATGAGAAAATAGTTCAAATCCGACAATGCTTACAAGCTGCAAGAGATCGGAAAAAGAGTTATGCCGATATAAGACGTAAGCCTTTAGAATTTCAAGTCAGAGATAGGGTTATGTTGAAAGTTTCACCTAGGAAAGGTGTCTTTCGTTTCGGAAAGCAAGGAAAGCTTAGTCCGAGATACATTGGACCTTTTAAGGTTTTAGAACGAATTGGTCTAGTGGCATACCGACTTGAATTACCGGATGAACTAAGTAATATACACGACACGTTTCACGTATCAAATCTTAAGAAGTGTTTATCGGACGAGTCACTTGTTGTTCCTATTAACGAGCTTCAATTGGATGATAAGCTCAATTTCACTGAAGAACGAGTGGAAATTATGGACCGAGAGGTCAAAAATCTAAAACATCACCGGATTCCTATCGTTAAGGTACGCTGGGACTCCCAAAGAGGACCAGAGTATACTTGGGAACGAGAGGATCAAATCCGTGCTAAATATCCCCATCTATTCTCACCATCACTTACTAACCATACTTAAACCTCGGGACGAGATTTTCTTTCAGGATGGGAGACTGTCACAACCCATTAACTTCCCCTGAGGTTAGGAATGCCTTATTAACTTAACTTAGGCCCTCAGTAGCACACTAGGATTAGAAATGCCTTAATAACTTTTAGGCCCTTATTAGAGCACACTAGGATTTTCCCGAGCTAAATTTTTGCTTTGATATATTATTATAACCTAACTAACCTTCAGACAAGCTCACGTATCCATTTATGTCAATCACTACTATGTTTACTTAAGGTAAACATCCCGATATGTCAAGTCAAGGTAATAAACATATTTTCACTAAGAAAACTAGTACTATAATACCCCATACTTTCTAGAAAACCCTAAGTGCACCTATGTGTTTCCGGTTAGTTTTAAAACCCTAACTGCTTATCGGAACTTACATGAAAAGTGCTTAGGACTTAGATATAAGTTATAATAGTTACCTTAGGATATATTAGAACCCTTAGGATATAGTACACAACCCCTAGAAACTTAGGTACAAGTCATATAATCATAAAACCTTAATTAGGTCATAACTTCCCGAAACTAGGTCAAAACTAGGTTAAATCTTTACCATAAGCTACCAACAATTAGTATAGGCTACTAATAGTTACTAAACAATTAGTATAGGCTACCAACATTAGGAACTTAAATAAGACACTAAAAGATAGATAAAACCTTAACACCTATTAAACCAAACTAGATTAAAATTAGACTTAAACACCTTAACCATGTTACTTAAGCACCTTAAAATGAAAAAGCAACCATCCTAGCACCTCTATATGATTAAGCTAGCACCCTAGCACCTCCAAGCACCCAAGCTAGGAGGTGCATCACCTCCTTGTTACCCATTTCACCCAAACCACCTCTCTCGGCTTCTATCCACCACAACCGGCCCTAGCTCCGCCCCTAGCTACCATAGCTCGTCCTCATCACCCTCTAGACCTGACATACCATCCCCTAGCTTTGCTTACTCCCCCTCCTCCTCCATGACACCTACACCCCATTTTAACCCAAACCGCCTCTACGCGGGCTATAAATACCCCCTCCTTTACTCAATTCTTATTCACATCTTTCCTTCTCCTCTCTACCTCACATTTCTGTAGTCTAAGGTCATTAGGAGCCATAGGAAATGGGTAACGAAGCTCTGGTCAAGTTGTGTTGTGGTTTGAAGTCGAGCGAACCCTAGAAACCCTCGTTCAGCCCTCCCCCGACCTAGGTAACCCTTAATTTATGTATAAATAGTTTTAGAATAGACCAAGATACTTAGTATAAGACTTAGAAACCCTAGGATAGCCATTAGATTGCCTTGCATGCATGTTTTCTTTCGTATCCTTAGTTATAAGTCGAATTGCATGCTTATGTGTTACATAGCTTATCTACTTGATATAATATGAATTATGTGGCTTATTTGAACTTATAGGAGTTAGTTATAAGCTTAGAAACTATATTGCGATGCTAGAATTAGAATTATACACATTTATAACTAGTTTTGCAAAATATTACATGCATAGGGATATATATTGTAAATTCCTGAAACTAGAAAGTCTATGGACTGTTTTTGACATTTCCTAGAAGATAATAGTGTAAGGACTAGATTAGCAATATATTAAACCTTAAAATAGACTATTAAAACAAATATAAAACTAAAATGACTAAAACTGCAAATATTATAAATATAAGGGTAAATAGAGTAAATACTAAAAATTAACATAATTTAGGAACTATATATATCATTTCTTTAAAATATATTATTATAGGGACTAAATATGCAATAGTTAGAAAGTTATGTGCCTATTTGTTATAAATTTATAAGTTTAGGGTAGAAAACGTAAATATATATATATATATATATATATATATATATATATATATAGTGTTGTATTATATGTAGTACCAATATTAGATACAGTACTTTACAGTACCAATTTAAACTGTTAGATCATTTTATCAATGGCTGAGATCACTTGTGACATTCATGTAATTAATAAAAATATTAAGCTATTATTTGTAAACCTAAAAGGGCAATCTAGGTATTTTGTATTCATTCCTAAAAAGATGCTAAAAACTCCGTATTTCACTTCGAGATGTCTTCCCAATAAACCTGATCTCACCCCAAAAACCAGTTGCAGCCTCTCCTCTCCTCTCTAGATCCATCATTCCCTCTCCTCTTTAGATCCATCATCCGGCCACAAAATAAATAAATAAATAAATAAAACATCATCAGTTTGTTTCGATCGAACAAGAATAAACAGGTATGAGAAAAACGAAAGCTCAAAGAATACATAATCACGCCTCTGTATTGTATCAATATCAACCTTGAAAAAGACTAGAAGGGTAAATGTTGTAATTTACATTACCTTATCAAAACCACTCTTCTTTGGATACAAAGTACAGATCTTCACTTTTCTCTTTGTAAAACCTAGCCGCCACTCCTTATGTAGAAGTTCTTCACAAATTAAAAAGGTAAGTAGTAGGCATTCTTAATTTGGTATTAGTGTCCTAATTATTTCGTTGTTAAAAACCGTATTTTACCGAATTAAAACAATATGTTCCATCAAAACATCTTCCTTTTGATTAAAATAATATCTATCAAATATAAGGAGGTGTGTTTACATCAGCACATGATGAAACATTAGTTTACTAATTGTATAATTAATTTTGTCATGGATTATTGTTATTTGTTTAAATAAAAGAACTAATGAATGAATAAAAAATTATTGTCATGAATTAGTGTATTGCTAGTATCTTTTATACATCAATAAAGGATGCATCGAAATCGAACTGTATTTAACAAAGTCGAACGGTATTTAACTTTTTAGAGTAGGAGTCAAGGAGTGTGTTTGGTACGATATCATGTTCTAATTTACTGCTATGTTTTTGGAAGACCAGGTGCTCACAAAAAATTTGCAGCGTGCACGTGCACACATGTTGTAGTGAAGTTGACGAGAAAGCACAACGTGCACATATGTTCTTGAACATCATATGTCCTAACAAATTTTAGAGTATATCATCTAAAAATGTGAAACGTGCACATATGTTTTTGGAAGGCACACACATATGTTCTAATGAATTTGGCTAGAAAATGCAACGTGCACATATGTTCTGAAAGGATACTCGTATGTTCTAACGAATTAGATGAGAAAGTAAACCGTGCACGTATGTTCTTAGAAGAGTGCACACATGTTTTTGATGACGCGCACGTCTATATTTAACAAGATACATTTGTATTGAAATTGTATTTCATTTGATATCAAATTTTGTGTATACTTTTTATATTTTTGGTTCGCTGTAAATTTAGAGTTACATGTTATGTTTATGTTTTTGGCTATAAATTTCTAAGATTCATTAAGGTACGCTAGAAACATATATGCAATTACGGTTTTAAGCAAAATAAGTTTGATGTCTAAATAATATTTGCAAGAAATGTATGTAAATTTACATCATTAAAATATATATATATATATATATATATATATATATATATATATATATATATATATATATATATATATATATATATATATGCACCACATTTTTCTGAAAACATGTATACAAAACAAAACAAAAAATAATAATACTAATAAAAAATAAAAAAATAGAAAATTTAAGGGAATTGAAAAACGTTTTTATTTAAAAATATTCAAAAAGAAAAAATGAAAATGTGTTTGACTATTTTACCCTTTTGAATTAATTAAAAAGCTTTAATGATACTAAATTATTATTGGTCTAAATGGTACTGTAAAGTACTGTATCTAAGAATGGTACTGCATATAACGCGCCCATATATATATATATATATATATATATATATATATATATATATATATATATATATATATATATATATATATATATATATATATATATATATATATATATATATATATATATATACGTATATATATATATATATATATATACGTATATATATATACTAGTTTTCAAAGCCCGCCCGATGGGCGGGCATGACTTATAATTATCGTTTTGAAAAACTAAGTTAACTAAAAATAAGATATAATTGTACCAAATTTTTAATTGAATGCATTAAGAACGAAAATAAATAAATGGTTATCGAATATGAGAGAAAAAAAGTTTCAAAGCTGTTCGCAAGAAGAAAGTGTCAAAGCATATCTCGTTCGATGGGCGGGCATGACTTATAATTATCGTTGAAAAGTATTAGTTAATGGAAATTAATATATAAGAAAGGCCGGCGAATTCCTATTGCCATTTTGCATGCCATGTGAAAATGTTTGTCCAAACCAATTGCCTATGCGTGAAAATAGGAATAGGTATTCAAGGAGAAGATCAAAGTCGGTAGTTGTGCCAAATCAAAAAATGTGGCTGAACTGTAGTAAAGAAGCGAAGTTATTCATTATTCATTTACCGGCAATTATATTTTGTTAGCCAATATTATGAAGTGAACCCGCCTACCGATAACTAATACCTACCAACGATAACTATACATCAGGGCTGCCTTACTTAAATATCAAAGACTTAACGAATTACCAAGTGTGCATCATTCAGATTTTTTTTTTTTTTTTTTTTTTTTTTTTTTTTTTTTTTTTTATTACCTAATTGTTTGTGTAGTTTACAGAGCCACATGGAAAAAATAACTGAAAACTTAACATCCACATAGTAAATGAATCCATTCAAACCATAATATTTCAAATAGAGTGCTGATCAATTATGTTCTATTTTTCTTATGAAAACCGACCTTGGTCAAGTAAACTCTATCATGAGATTCATAAACAATAAAATTTGTAGCTTGATCAAACCCTTTCAAGGGAATCTGAATGACAAGCCAATATTATTGGCATAGAAAATTATCCAGCAATGATGGAAGTTGGAACTCACTATACGTGAGACCTACTATTCCTTTTTCCATTGTTCACAAATCTGTTTTGATTCGAATAAACAAACATATACCCTAATACCACTTTAACTTAACAATGAAACATATATATATATAAATGAAACATTCTTTCCTAAATTAAAAATTATATGCATAAATTTACTAAACACAATAACAATAAAAAATTAAACATTTATCCATAGAAGAATGGTTCCTATTAAAAGTTAAAAATAACAAATAACATAGCATCCAGGTATATTAACTGCAAATGAAAAACCTAAAAGAAAACAACTTATTGTTTTATGAAAAATAAAGCATTAAAATCAAAAGATGGTGAAGTGTTCGAATATCTCAAATTTCCTTTGGCATATTCATTGTCGTCATCTTCTTATTTCGATGTGCATGATGATCATCAATTGTTTCATGGGTTGATTCTTCTACCATTTCAGAAGATCTTTTTTTATCAATGCCGCCACTAACATTAGTTGTTAAGCCATCCACATTATTCATTCTTGTGTTGTTGATGTCCATATTGGTTTCACCTTCATTTTCCTGTAATAATTGATACACAAATAAATTATTTATAATGTGTTTAAAATATATTTTATTGTTAAACTATTCATGAATATATCATGTAATACATCCTTAACATAATAAGTTGGTTTTTCAATGTGATTGTCAATGTTTTGGATTGTTTAACATATATCAAATATCAATAAATATTATGAATAAAAAATGTATGTGTGTTACTTACATGAGAAAATGTAGTATATAATACCTGATCAACAGAGTTTGATGCTTCTATATTCAAATTCTCATCAACTTCTAACGCATCTTCATCATTCTCATATTCATCTTCACCATCCTCTAAATCATCGTTAGTGTTATGTAAATCTTCATTTACTTTTCCAAACTCATCATCCCCATTTTGAAACTCACCTTTGCCATTTTCTAAATCATCATTGCTATTTTCAAACTCATCTTTACCATTTCCAAAATCTTCATCACTATTTTCAAAATCATCTCCAGAATTCTCATAATAATCTTCACTATTTTCATAGTCTTCTTCATTATCCTGTTTTATTTTGTACACAAAAACATTTATTAAAAACAGTATAAACAAATATAATTATATGTTTTTAGTTTTGTGATGATAATTTTATAAAAAATAAATTATAAATACCTCTTCATCTAGAAAGCCATTTTTGAAGTAGTTCACTGTATCAACATCATCAGTGACTTTTTCAGTTCGATATATATGGCTATTATTATTGTGGTTAAATTCAGTGTATTTAATCTTGAATAGATATTGTTTTCCAATAATCTGATTAAGATCATCCGGGAAGTATTCATCTGTATTAATCCCCTGTTCTTGCATGATCTCCCATGCTGTCACCTTAGTCATCTTATGCACATTGTTGTCAAAAATTACAACCTGTGCTGTTCCACTTCCGTCTACAATGCGCACAATAATTTTGAACCTTTATATAAAAAGTGAAATGATTTTAGTAAGTTATTTTCTATAATAAGTTGTACAAATTTCATAGATAGTTATATTAAAATGTATTTCATACCTGCATGCAACAGCATATGTTTCTCCATGTCTCTTGCAAAACCACAACTGATTTTTGTTTCTAGAATTCATTCCACCTTTGCCGGCTATTGGTGTAACTTTTGTGTTGCATTCTTTACATCCGGTATAAACCCATCCATTTTGATATTGGATGCTATGCACAGTTGCATAAACCACACAACATGTTTCCTACATTTTGTATATTTGTTTTAGAAGTTAATAATATTGTTGTAAAAGAATATTTATTTAATATGAATACGAATTGCTAAAAAAAATTGTAATCTTACCGGTTCAATACTACGAATCATTCCTACCATTCTCTTTACACACCCTTGCATAAATTCAGTTGGTGTAACTACATGTCTATCTTGTGCATGCACCTGAATCTTGAATTCACTTGCATCATATCCATCTTGAGATTCATATCTGTTTCATATGAAAATTAGTTCATTTTGGTATTTATATTATATTAATTATATATTAACATTCACAAATGGTAATGTTAATTAAATTACCTTTCTCGAAAAGACAATAATTGAGGTATTTTCCTGTTAATATATATCTTGCTCCCAAATAACGCATTATGTACAGCAGGTTTATCTGTCAATTTCAAAATAAAAACCATAAAATCTACTTTAATCTATTAAAAACTTTTAAATAACATGTTTGTAAACTTACTATCCCAATATTTAATCTTCCCTAGCATTAAAAGGAAGTCTAAATGACCAATTTCTTCAAGCCTGTTGTCATACTCATTCCACATAAGTGCCCAATTGTCCCAAAAAGTGCAATCAAGTCTAAAAGATCTGCAAAATGTGATATGAATTCATGGTTACATATACAAATATTGCAGAATATAACAAATATTTATAACAATGAAATAATATGTTCTTACTCAGCATCTTCAATGACAACTGTTCGCCGAATTTTAGGACCACCATGGCTATTTACAGAAACAATATTACCAATAGCTACAACCGTTCCAATCACATCTATCCAATAACATGCATATTAGTTTTTATAATTAATATTTTTTTTTAAAAAAAACAACAAATTCACTTTATATGTAAGGATAGAATTCATACCAACACAGTCATGTTCATGGTATTCATTGTTTGGGTCCAATATACGTGTGAATGGTTCATTAATGAACCCAACAAAGTTGTCATCAATTTGATCAATTCGCTTGACATCCGTCCCTTTAAAAAAGGATATTTTCCATCTATTGGGTAACAATGGCAATCTTCCTCCATTTTCAGCCACACCAAAGTTAGAGATCATATAGCAATGACCTTGTTTAAGAAGAGGTTCAAATTTAAACATGAATTCCTTTTTGATGTAAATTTGAATTCTCTTGTCCTGTTTACATTATCCAAACAATTAGAATTTATTATCATTATTTATAAAAAAAAATTATTGGTACACAAATAAATATACATACCTCAACATCTTGAAAAACACAATCCAAACTGTACGGGTCATGTTCTTCGTTAAGTTTGTGTGAATGCCAAATAGAGATACATCTTCCTTTTATTGCCATGTTATTGATCATAGGGTTGACATCTTTAATTGGTGTCACTTTTAGTTCCTTCATCTTTTGAGCTAAATTTTTAAAAACATATTTAAAATTACAAATTAATTTTAACAACATTGAATATTGAAAAACAAATATACAACCAACCTGCTGGAAAACTACCATAGGAGGAACTTTGCACTGCATATCCTTGTTTCAATTGTGGTTTGTTGCCTGTAAAATTATGGTTAACAAATAAAAAAAAAATGTATATTGTGGTTTGTTGCCTGTAAGATTATGGTTAACAAATAAATAATAAAAAAAATGTATACTCAAAAATTAATAATTATTTAAACCTGTTGAAGCATTTTCAATGGACCAAGAATGTACTCCAAATCGGTTTTTTGGTACTGATTTCCCTCCTACAATTCAAGATATAAAAGTATTTTGAATATGTAATTGTTTGTATTTATTGAAATGCATCAACAATAGATTAACAATCAACCTTGTGAATCAATACGAAATGATGTAGAGTTTGATTCAAATCCTTTATTTTGTTCTGAATTTCCTCCTGTAAATAAATGGTTACACATTTTTATGAAATGGAATATAACATAATTAGAACTAAATTGTGTATATTTATTTTTAAAATATCAACTACCTGACAAATTTCTTTTATATCGAGTTGTATGCAACCCTGATTCATTTTCTTCATAACCAAAATTTGGGTTTCGTATTGCATATCTTCTCGGATCTCTATCTTGATTCTTTATGTAAGATACCCTTTCACAATCAATTATATTGTGTCCTCTTGAAGTTGTTTTATCTGTTAACAATGTCTCAACATATATTAATGAATATAAATGATTAACATATTAAGTATTCTTGTACCATGTCTTTATACAATAATACATAAAATTTAATTTTACACATAATATACCTTTTATTAAGCTGGGTATTTCACTGTTTTCATTAGCTAAATGATCTTCAAAAAATCTTGATTGTTTGTCAGAGTTATTGCTTGAATATCCTTTTCCTATAAACAATTACTTAATGCATAATACACACATTCACCAAATCGAAAAAAAAATGTACAAACAATTAAGTTGCAAGTACTGTACCTTTGTTTGCCCTTCTTAAATTTAAAGCTTGACAACCATAGTTTCTACCTGGTGTGTCACTTTGAAATATAGACATATCGATAGAAGTATCTCTATTTGTTGATTGTGAAACTGATGCAAAGTAAAACATATTTTATGTTACATGTTTGTTTTTTAATATGTACATTTTTCAATTAAACAAACAATTAATTTAAAGGATTTGTACCTTTCTTTGCCCTTTTCAAATTTAAACCATGAGTTTCATAGTTTCTCCTTGGTGTGTCACTTTCAAAGATAGACATATCGATTGAAGTGTCTTTGTTTGTTGGTTCAGAAACTGATGCAAATTATAAACATATTTTATATTACATGTTACTTTAATAAATAAGCAAAACATATAATAAATTGATAGTTTACTGTAAAAATACCTGGTGCATCCATAATACTCTCATTCATTTCCTCATGGTTTGATTCTGAATATACATCAACATACATATATATCTTATGTATTATATACACCAATTCATACACCAATTTATCATTAATTATTAATGAATAACATACCTTGTAAATTTTGTCGAGTACCTTTCTTCAATGGTTGCTTTCCTCCTAACAAATACATCACACAAATAAAGTTACAAATATTATCTTGCTTTAAATGGTTTTACTACTCATCATTGGTAACAAAAACAAAGACATACTTATTCATGAATACAAATATCATCTACTGAAACTTCATTCAATAGATTATGTAGCTATAGTTTACACATACTTACATACATGAATAAGAAAAATTCAGTAGCATATCATACACTTTTCTACAAAGAGGTTAAACTTACTCATACTCAGATCCACTAATGTACTACTGTATTTGGACAACTGATTTATGTGCAAAATTCAGTAGCATATCTTATAATGTATTTGTATAAGATACAAATATGACTCATTAATCTATCCATTTGACTTCTTTTCAACAAACATAAAAAATTGGTTACATAGTCAGTAGCGTATCATATACTTTTCTACAAAGAGGTTAAACTTACTGATACTAAGATCCACTAATGTACTACTGTATTTGGACAACTGATTTATGTGTAATATGCATAGGTAAGTTAACATAGTTGCTTAAATAAACAACCCAATGACTCATCTCCATCTTATAAAACAATAATATTTATCAAAAACTGGTTTATAATGCTGTTACGAAACCTCATACTACACTTATGAGAGCTACCTCTACAACAGTAAACATGTTAGATACAAAAGAAACTCGACCAATCTACTAATCCATATATCATCGTTATTAATTTGTAAATGATGCCATCCTTGTATACCAATAACAATCTGCATATCACTAATCTGCCCTACTTATATTTTCTTCAATAATGTTAATCTTATCTTTTTATTTCAAAAGAACATGCTAGTATGGGCAATGTTCTATTTGGGTCATATAAGTTTTACTTTACCTAAATTGGAATGAGTTTATTTATTTTTACTCTACTACACCAAATGGGTGACATAATAAAACAGTTGCTGTCCATTCTAAGTGACTTTAGAGTCATCCATTTGTTCATGTCATAGCATGAACATGTAGAATTTTAATATGTACAACAAAAACTGTATCCATGTTTTAAATGACCACTCATGCCCCATCGATCACTCAAGAACAAATGGTACCAATAACATACTATATTTATGTGGCTCACAAAGCTAACTTGTTAATCTACCAATAACATACTATATTTATGTGCAATATGTACTCATCGCTAGTAACAAAAACAACAAAATATACAGATAACAAACACAGTCCAAATTATCCATGTACTCAAACTTCATTCAATAACTTATGTGGCTAAAATTAATTATTTATAGCAGTTTTTTAGACCTACAGCTTATGTGGCTCACGAAGCTAACTTGTTAATCTACCAATAACATACTATATCACATATATAACTTGTATATACACCAATGTATCAGTAATTCTTTATGAGCAACATACCTCGTAAATTAACTCGATTATCTTTCTTCACTGAATCTGGTTGTTTGCCTGCTAAAAAATCATACACACATATTTTAAATGACCACTCATGCCCCATCGATCACTCAAGAACAAATGGTACCAATAACATACTATATTTATGTGGCTCACGAAGCTAACTTGTTAATCTACCAATAACATATTTATGTGCAATATGTACTCATCGCTAGTAACAAAAACAACAAAATATACAGATAACAAACACAGTCCAAATTATCCATGTACTCAAACTTCATTCAATAACTTATGTGGCTAAAATTAATTATTTATAGCAGTTTTTTAGACATACAGCTTATGTGGCTCACGAAGCTAACTTTTTAATCTACCAATAACATACTATATCACATATATAACTTGTATATACACCAATGTATCAGTAATTCTTTATGAGCAACATACCTCGTAAATTAACTCGATTATCTTTCTTCACTGAATCTGGTTGTTTGCCTGCTAAAAAATCATACACACATATTAATATATGAGATTTAAAGATGAAACAAACAAAATCATATATGTTTATTCAATAAACCTGAATTCATTATAGTTTTTTTCTTTTCCTCCTGTTGTTTATCGGATGTAATACTTTGTTTGGCTTTTGAAAGCCGTTCTGAGCATCTTTGTGGCTGCATGTTACTGTTACAAAAGAAACGATTAAATAATTATGATGTATATGAATATATAACGTTGTATATATACTACATTATTAGGTTAAATTTTAACAAAATCTTTAAGATAACAATTCATATATTCCAAACTTATCTTATATTTTTTTTAGGAAAAAATCACCAACTTTATCTTATTCTATATATTACGTTTTATCAATTTTTTTTTTAGTTTTCTTTATTTTTATTTGCCCAATCGTGTAAAAGTGTATATAATTTACAATTAAAATTAATTAGCTAATCTTTATGAATTTTAATTTGTAAAATAAATAACAAAAGTTGCATTGATCAAGTGGTAAAGATATGTGTTACAGATATTTGTTTATTTTTACCCTAGGTTCGATACATGTTACATGCATAATTTTAATAAAACTTCATAATTTAACTACTACAAAATTAAAATAAACATGGAAAATTAAATAACAAATAATGATGACATGGCTAGAATGTGATGACATGGCGGATAGTGAATTACATGGCAATGAGGTGGCGTTATGTTGATTTATCTACGTGTAACGCCTCCTGTTATATATAATATAGAGATACGTATATATATATACGTATATATATATATACGTATATATATATATATATATATATATATATATATATATATATATATATATATATATATATATATATATATATATATATATATACGTATATATATATATGTATATATATATATATATATACGTATATATATATATACGTATATATATATATGTATATATATATACGTATATATATATATACATATATATATATATATATATATAGATATATATATATATATATACGTATATATATATATACGTATATATATATACGTATATATATATATATATCCGTATATATATATATACGTGTATATATATATACGTATATATATACGTATGTATATATATATATATATATATATATATATATATATATATATATATATATATATATATATATATATATATATATATATATATATATATATATATATACCTATATATATATATATATATATACGTATATATATATATATACGTATATATATATATATATATATATATATATATATATATATATATATATATATATATATATATATATATACGTATATATATATATATATATATATATATAAGGGGTAAAAATGGACTATTTTCATAAAATATAAAAACCTATTTAAGTTAGAAGCATAACACAATACTAGGGAGCTTCATGCGAGGAGTACTATGTGGATATTTCGTTTTGACGAGTTTGTTGGGTTTACGAATTAAAGTGCCCTGACTCCTCGAACGATTATTGCATATACTTCTGAGATATGATGACCTGAACGGTGTTATGTTATAACTAAACCCTAATAACAACATAACTCAATAATAGGGAGCTTTGTATGAGGAGTATTAACTTCTGAATTATGATGGCCCGAACGGTATTATGTTGATCACATAATACAATAGTAGGGAGCTTCATGTGAGGAGTCATATACTTCTGAATTACAATGGCCCGAACGGTGTTATGTTATATATAAAAACCTAATAGTAATTAGTTAAGAAAACCTAGACTAAGACTTGACATACGCACACTCGCACTACCCCAGGATACGTGAGTGAATTGTCTAAACCCCTACTTTTAATTAGCTAAAGACTCAGGTGAGTTTTCATAGCCTCACACCCTTTTAAATGCTTTCTAAATGTTTTACAAACCCTGTGAGGGGGATACATGCTTTAAAACCAAATACAAGTCTTTTCACTGGTTATTGCACGAGTAAACTAACTGCCATCATTACATAACCAAAATTCATGAATCTAATCGTTTGGGATATTTTACCCACGCGAACGTGAATATAGTTGATAGATCTATTGGAATTTGACAACTCCCGTTGGTATTAACACCCCACTAGGTGGTACCAATAAGTACTATATTTGAACCCACTGAAGGTTTAACTTTGGCAAGTTATCATTCCCATCCCCTCATGGTTTGGTCTGCAGACCCCATGACCCGGATTGTTAACGTTGTGGTTCATGAGCTTAGTGCAATATACCTTCTAACACTAACACTTTTCCATACATAGGGTTTAAGCTGAACCCTATGGAACTTGTATTTATACTTTAACTTTTTAAACCTATGACTCTCACTCAACATACGTGTTGACTTTTAAGCATGTTATCTTAGGTAATTAGGCACTATGGGAACCCTGGCACGGAGAACCACTAGACATGAGGATGTCCAAAATAGTTATCATTCATCAGTTTTGTGTCATAAAACGTATCTTAGGGACCTCTCTTTTTGTAAAAGTACATCTTTTACTGTAAAAACTCTGATGAATAAATGAATGATAACACCTTTTTCAAAAACGTCTCTTTTCGAGTCGTTTTCTATTATCTTGTCTTTGTTTCCATGAGTAATACCCCAAACACTTTATCCGCTGCGATCAGTGAAAAATGGGGGTGTTACAAGAAGAAGGACAAGAAAGAAAAAGAATTGAAGAAAAAGACGAAAAGGGGTGATGCGGAGGGTAGCGGTTCAAACTACTAAACAAGTGTTTGTTTAGATATCTTTTTCGAAATTTGTAATGGTTTTTAACATCCTATGATCAATGAAAGTTTCGATCTTTATGTTAATGATATGTTTGTGTTTCAATTTAGGATCTTTATATTTGTGTTTCATTTTTGTGTAATGTTGATGATGTTTGTTTTTGTGTAATTTTGATGATGTATGGTAATCATCTTGGCAACTAAATTCTGTATGATACCATGCTGATTTTGGATGATATGATTTTACTGTTGTATTGTCAACTGTATTCATTTTACAGTAATGTTGAGATGATGTTTATAAGCAAAAAAATTTCCAAGTTATGTTTTATGTATGTATTGACTCATGAGTTATGGTCTGTAATAAGAATTCGGGTCATAGATGTAGCAGTTCATATACCTGTTATTAAGTCAAACGGGTGATGTTTGGCATGAAAGTCAAACGGGTGAAAGTCACTTGGTTAATTGACTAGCACTTGTAAGAAGTAAATACTGCTTTACCTACCTAACATAGTGAAGTAAATGATCCTACCAACTAGGATAGTAAATTCTCCTTCCAACTTTGTCGAAAACATAGATATGGCACAATCTTTAACTCAAAAAATAAGACACATAAAATGAGTAGTAATGATACACAGGCAGAGGAAGTAAGTGGTTGTGTAATTGGTCTTGGTATTAGAAATAGGAAAAAAACAGCAAGGGGTGGTGCACAGGTAGAGGTATTGGACGAAAGATGCATTGTTTGTTGTGGGGATGTTAAGTGTTGGAGGCATGCTTACACAGGTGGACGTGTTGTTATACTTGAAAAAGCAGGTTATGCAACGGAAGAAGAAGTAAGTGGTGGTGTCATTGGTCTGGGTATTAGAAGTGGAAACAAAAGTGCAGGGGGTGGTGCAGATGCAAGTCAAGGAACTCAAGCAAAGAAAAAGAATAAAAAGAAGCCAAGAAACTTCATTAAAAACAACAACACAAATTGAATCACTATGGTTTTGGGCATGTCCAATGATGCATGGTTTTGCAACCTTGCAAAAGGTTTTACCTCTCGAGGGATCTCGAGAAGCTTGCAATCCCCACCAGGCAGTGTACCTGACCGACGTAGTATAGTGTAGTGGCAAGTACCGAGGGATTAATCGTTCTACTTGGGGAATAGTGTTCGTTAGGATTGAAACTTAATTTAACTAGGTCTAGAGGTGAGGGATGATTCTTTTTGTATTTTTATATTTTATGGAAAGCGAGTAAAAATCTCGGGTATTGGAAGAGTGGGCGGAATTAGTTGCTAGTCAACTAACCCAAATAACTACAAATGCAATAAAAATAAAATAACAAGAAAATAAATGTGAGAAAAACCTTATATGGAGAGAAACGTGTTTACTTAGATTTCACTACTCCCTAGCTATCTTTCATTAATTGATTAGTTTGTTACAATTGCGTGGATGACGGGTTATATTCCTTAATACCATTCGTGGGGCCATGTACGATCTTCCCCAACTCTATAAGCTTCTACCTCTTCCTATGTCAAGCCGGCAACTAGCTCCTAACATGGTCTCCTTAGTAGTCACTTATGCATTAAATATAACCATAAAAATCGTAGTACACATCTGATTCATGTTTCTTAAGACGTTCAAGCATGTTACCAATTGGAGATTAGCCAGTCTTCTTAAGCCTAACATCGAAATCATTCATCTAACAACAATTAATGACAAACAATCAATCAATAATCAATAGCTAGGTTTCATTACATCTAAGCAAACACAAATAAACCTAGCCTAACATGTTAATATAAAGACAAGCATAAGATAGAATCAAACAACACATAGACATATTGAATGATTATTGGAAGACTTATCTTTAATTAATCATGGATGAAAGAAAGGTTTGAAACCCTTACAAAAAGGCGAAAATTCGTCCTAGGGTTTATGGTGAAGTTCCTCCAAAAGTTCTCTCCAAAGTTCTCTCCCTAATGAATGAAAATTAGAAAACTATATATAGAGAATACAATCTGACGGCGTCATGTTATACATGTGACGCCGTCAACTCGTCGCCAATGCTTCTCTCGGATTGCCTAGATCCAGATCTGACGCTGTCACCTTATATTCTTCACTGGCCGTCACCTTATAGATTGTACGTGACGGCCTAGGTGTCACAAGGGTGACGCCGTCACTCTTTAAACCCGAAAAACTTTTTGGCTCGTCTCGTGTAAACTTCATATCCACCTCTTTGCCAACACGTGACACCGCCACCTTTAGAGTGTGACGCCGTCAAGCACTGTTTCCAGCTTGATTTTGGAGACTTTGTCGTTTTCTTCACTTTTCGCTCCAAAAACGTCCAAAATGCTTTCTTTTCCAGATTTCTTCTCGAAAGTACCTAAAATGACAAAAGGAACGATTTTAGGAAATATTTGATCAAATAATCACGACTTAGGGCTTAAATGACCCCTAAAAGCGTAACATTTTTCGCCTCATCAAATACCCTTACACTTGATATTTGCTTGTCCTCAAGCAAATGCGCTTTTATTCTAATCAAAATACAAGCTAGGGGTCATTTAACACTAAGATAAAAGTAATTACAACAAATGATCGTTCCACTTAAACCAAAACAAGCACGGAAATTATATACTAGCACCTCACAAATAGTATTTGGATACTCACATCTCTCGGGTATAATAAAAGTATATATCACAAATGAAAATAAAAAATATCTCTCACTACCTGTCATAGCACATAGATTACCATAGGCTTGGGAAAGGATCAAACCTCCACCACTTTGGCGTAAGCACCTAGGATAAACTATCAAAGAGGTCTTTTAAAGGGTTGTAATGTGAGGTGTAGGGATATGATAAACACGGTTTTGTTGGATAAAGGCAATCTTTACTGGTGGCGAGTTAATCATCTTGGTCAATTACATGTACAATGTGGCGTTGCTAAGCAAAGACTCGACTCGACTTAAGCTAATAAAAACTACAAAAACATAAAAGGAAACGGGATGGTAGTCCGTATGTTTTTTCTACTTCTTTTTCTAAAAAAAAAAAAAATTCGTTTTTTTTTCGATTTTTTTCTCATACACTCTTGCCCTACCATCCAAAATAATTTATCGTAGGGGATTTGCTACTTGAAATTTTACATACTTTACAATCAACTATTCTAATGACTCGAATTAAGATAATCAAAACACTTGGAGTACTTTTTAAGATATTAACGCGCATATGGGGGTAATAATTGGCATCTTCCCCATTACTTCATAACATTAGTACTTTGCCCATGAGTCCCAATCGTCCCAAAACAATATGTACAAGATATGACTCGACTTAGCAACCATGTAATCAATTAGACAATTAACTAAGGGTTTAAACATCTAACAATAATGCACTAAAGATGAGTGCATACAAGGAAGGCTAAGGCGATTTGGGTGTACATTTGGGGGTGGATTGTAAACAAATTCTACCTTTAAGTAAAATGCTTAAAGTTATAAACGAAAATGATAGGCTCGAAGGGGTGTACTAGGGGTATCGTGTACTAAAAATGAGTACATTGCAAAGGTGTGGGAGAATTAATTGACTTTACTAGTCAAGTGTATTGACTTCGTTGGTCAAGTAATTATGATATGGGTTTAATACAAGGGTTATCCTAATGCCTCTTATTATGTAGTAATCCAACTACACGAATGTAGTCTCACATGTGGTCTTGGAATGCATCAATATCACAAGTTCTAGAATCTAAGTAATACTGGTACACTCATAAGCATCTAAGGCTTTTCCTAACAAGTCTAGGGGTGAGCCTCACCTGTGTGAACTTAGTAGATCGCTGGCGCGAGTCTTTGACGCTTCAACTAACGGATGGTCATTAGTGCACTTCTTGGATCACTGGCGCGTTATTTGCATAATGGATGGTCACCAAGTCATACACTAGATCGCTGACACGTTAGTCAATTAATTTAATACTCGGATGGTCACTACCTTATTCATAAAAAATTTTGAGTGGTACAGTTTTTTGTGCTAGTCATACAACTCCTATCCATGAGACGCTTATTAAGACTAAAACTTCACTCCTATATGTTGTAAAAAAATTTAAATTTGGCGCTAAAATTACTCTGACAAGTGTTTCTCTTAGTTTTATTACACACTTACTATTAAACAAACAGAAATCAAGTGTAATTGCATTCTCTAAGATATCATCATTTACCCTCCCCTTACACTTAAGCCGAACATTATCCCCAATGTTCAATTAAAAGGATGTAAAAGTATGAAACAAATACTCCCCTGATTCATTCGGTGTGGATAATGCGTTAACATGGTTAGATCCTCCACCAAGAAAATGAACGTTGAAAGCTTCCCTCCAGAAATATAAATCATCTTCTTGTCCAATATAACCTGCTAAATCTGAGAAAACAATCATGGCAAACCTCGCGTAAAATCGACGGCAAACTCTATATATAATAAAATCCTAGAAAGCAAATAAAGATATAATGCTTGTGGAATGAATATTTGCAGATTTCCTGGAGTTTATAAAACTAAAGATTTAACAAAAACTTTACGATTCCGGCAGAAAAACAAAACTTGCAAAATTTTTCAGAATTTTACACTTGACGCTGTCAGGTTATAATCCTGACGCCGTCATAAGTGACCTGCGGAAATTTCATGTTTAGTTTCCGAAAAATTTCTGGAAAAACTTATGCCTTAATTCCTGGAAATCATGCAAAATACTTATTATTACTCGATATAAGCATTTGACTTAAACAAATACTAATATGCATATTCATTTAATATTGTTGTGATTCATGTTCAATCTCGTTCTTAAAAGCAAAATTAGATTTCCCTTACACTTATCTTTTGCAAAATACCTTTATATGTAGTTAAGACGAAGTTAAAAATAAAATAAAGCATTTTCACAATTTACTTTGAAACATGAGCCACAAACAATAAAAATAAAAAATGCATATGGAAACAAATAAATTTAAACAAACAAACAAATAAATAAAGGTTTGGTTACCTCCCAAGAAGCGCTTGTTTTTGTTCGAATTACGAGCCTGACTCAACCCTTATTTAACAGAAATAGGGGAGGTTTTCCCTACACTTAGGATTAAGTGCGGGTGAAAGTAGCGATACACACCATCTCGGTGAAAGTATGCCTCGTGAGAAAAGAGTGGTGGATGAATTATATGCTCAAAGGGGTGTGATGCTTTCATCATGACCTTACCTAGTTCACTTGGGTTAATGGGTGAGTTAAAGTTTTCTCCTAAAAAGGGATCATCTTCTATCAACTTTGAGAGACTCCTAGTTGGGAATCCATCTTGACCTAATAAACCTGGTTTAAACCCATAATGTTTCTTATGATCAATCATGAATGGGTGATGTAAGTATGTAAGGTCATGGTTCACCCCTATGTCAGCTTCCTCTCTACAAGGATTAGAGTCTACTACCTTCAACGTAAAACTACCCGGACTATATGGTTTGATTGGTGGATCGGGACCTTTTTCAATTCCTAAATTTTCATCCAAGGATGGAAGATTAGGTAACGGATTTGGTTGAGGCTCCGGTTCATCCAAAACTAGGAACTTCCTTAGAGCTAAGAGAAAGGTTGTGACTACAAGTATCCAAACATATTTCATTTAATTGTGTTAGGTCCAAGGGCTCTACCTCTATTAAGGTTCCTATAGTCTCTTCTACTTCTTCCGAGTAAGTCACGGGCGGTGTGTATGCCTTAAATGATGGTAGGACTTGTGGAGTACTTAGTGGACTTGGATTTTTCGCCTTATCCTTCATCACATCTAGATCACCTATGTGCTTGTTATGTATTTTGCTGAAGTTAATCCCCAACATGTACCTAGGTATCTCAAATCCTTTTCTATTCATCTCAAATTCTTGCTCCGATTCATAAGAATCATTCTCAATAACTTGATCACTATGTTCTTTTTGCCAAAGGGATTCCTCATGTTCATCATATGTCTTAGTGAAATCTAATCCAAGCATGCACCTAGGTAGTTTGACATCTATCCTAGGTAAAGGCTTATATGGTGCGTAGGTTTCACAAATGAGGTATTTTGAGGGTTTGATGGAGCTCCTAAGGTGATTTTTTGAAAAGTTTTATGCGCTTAGTCTCTTTTCTCAAGGTACTCACTAAAATCAATGTGAGATCTTGTCCTCCTTATTTCAATTCATCTTGATATATCCAAATTAGTATAATTATATTTCTTCATGTAAACTCTAGTATCGGGTTTGGTGGATTCGCGTTCTCCATAATGGTGAACGGAAGAGTCAATGAACTTAATTTACTAACAAAAGCACAAAGAAAAAGATAGACTAAAGAAGACCTATAAAAAGAAAATAAAAATCTCACTAGAAAGGAATCTAATGAGTAGACCTAATAAAGATAATCTCAACCTAAGCAATAACTATTCCCCGACAGCGGCGCCAAAAACTTGATGCGTAGTTTTGCAACCTTGCAAAAGGTTTTACCTCTCGAGGGATCTCGAGAAGCTTGCAATCCCCATCAGGCAGTGTACCTGACCGATGTAGTATAGTGTAGTGGCAAGTACCGAGGATTGATCGTTCTACTTGGGGAATAGTGTTCGTTAGGATTGAAACTTAATCTAACTAGGTATAGAGGTGAGGGATGATTCTTTTTGTATTTTTATATTTTATGGAAAGCGAGTAAAAATCTCGGGTATTGGAAGAGTGGGCGGAATTAGTTGCTAGTCAACTAACCCAAATAACTACAAATGCAATAAAAATAAAATAACAAGAAAATAAATGTGAGAAAAACCTTATATGGAGAGAAACGTGTTTACTTAGATTTCACTAATCTTTCATTAATTGATTAGTTTGTTACAATTGCGTGGATGACGGGTTATATTCCTTAATACCATTCGTGGGGCCGTGTACGATCTTCCCCAACTCTATAAGCTTCTACCTCTTCCTATGTCGAGCTAACAACTAGCTCCTAACAAGGCCTCCTTAGTAGTCACTTATGCATTAAATATAACCATAAAAATCGTAGTACACATCCGATTCATGTTTCTTAAGACGTTCAAGCATGTTACCAATTAGAGATTAGCCAGTTTTCTTAAGCCTAACATCGAAATCATTCATCCAACAACAATTAATAACAAACAATCAATCAATAATCAATAGCTAGGTTTCATTACATCTAAGCAAACACAAATAAACCTATCCTAACCTGTTAATATAAAGACAAGCATAAGATAGAATCAAACAACACATAGACATATTGAATGATTATTGGAAGACTTATCTTTAATTAATCATGTATGAAAGAAGGGTTTGAAACCCTTACAAAAAGGCTAAAATTCGTCCTAGGGTTTATGGTGAAGTTCCTCCAAAAGTTCTCTCCAAAGTTCTCTCCCTAATGAATGAAAATTAGAAAACTATATATAGAGAATACAATCTAATGGCGTCACGTTATACATGTGATGCCGTCAACTCGCCGCCAATGCTTCTCTCGGATTGCCTAGATCCAGATCTGATGCCGTCACCTTATATTCTTCACTGGCCGTCACCTTCTAGATTGTACGTGACGGCCTAGGTGTCACAAAGGGTGAAGCCGTCACTCTTTAAACCCAAAAAACTTTCTGGCGCATCTCGTGTAAACTTCATATCCACCTCTTTGCCACACGTGACGCCGTCACCTTTAGAGTGTGACGCCGTCAGACACTGTTTCCAGCTTGATTTTGGAGACTTTGTCATTTTCTTCACTTTTCGCTCAAAAAACGTCCAAAATGCTTTCTTTTCCAGATTTCTTCTCTAAAGTACCTAAAATGACAAAAGGAACGATTTTAGGCAATATTTGATCAAATAATCACGACTTAGGGCTTAAATGACCCCCTAAAATCGTAACACTTTTCGCCTCATCATCCAAGCCGCTACTATGCATAATAATATTTCCCTTTTCATGTTTGGTACTTTAATCTGTGTTTTAAGGTTTCATTAATGTGAGTTTCATGTTTATGTTTGTGATACGTATCAAAGACACTAAAGAAGTATAAACATATGTGAACACATTATTCATACAAAATCTGGATCATGAGATCCATTACATTCATTAACCATAACATTGTAATGTATACAAAAGAAACCCATCACTAATCTCCAACAACCAACCCCCTCATGGATATTTCTTCCTCATAACAAGCTCAATCTTCTTAAACATCTTGTCCTTGACTTGCCTGGCCATCATCAACAGTGCATTCGCCCTACGCTTATCAATTGTCTGTAGTCTCCTAAGCTTCTTTATATTGCTCCTTGCAATTCTTGCACGTGAATAGTTTCGAAGTCTAACAATCAGCTCCCCCTACGTCCGACCCTTTCAGTAATTTTTTTGGACTTGTTCTCCAAATCGTGTGCTTGCTGCAAGTCTTGAAGAATCTATGTGTGGTAAGGGCCAAGCATTAGTTCAGTTAGCACATACGAGTTACAGAGAACCTTTAGATCAATATAACATTGAGAGTGTTCATGGTTAAGGAAATAGGGAGGTGTGTTTTGCGAGTGTTTTGAGAGATGATTAAATATGAGTTAGGTAGATGTGTATTTAGTACCCCACACATTTTCAGTCAACGTAGTGTAGCCTTCATGTGTTTACCTATAAAAGGGCTTATAAAATTGCCACGTAGTGTAGCCTTCATGTGTTTGCCTATAAAAGGACTTATATGACATTGCATTTTAGAATGCCAATGTTTGGGTCAGTTTAGATTTTGCCTCATACATAGCATTTTCATCCCAACTTCACAATGCATAACATGATTAATTAAAGACAATAAAGTCATACATAACATTGTTCAAATAGGCATACGTAACAATGTTTGGGTCAGTTAGGATTTTGACCCATACATGACATTGTTCAAAAGACAATTAAGTCAAACATAGAATACAAAAGACATGAACATTAACATAATTTCTATTGTTCAAAGATCAGTGGTTAACATATAAACAACTTGGAATTGCAGGCTCATTAGCTAAGTTTCTTCTTTTTTGTTGGCCTGTCTACCTGAGGTTTGTGAATGGGTGGTATTATTACTGATTTAGACTCAATTGTTGGCCAGAAGTTGATGCCACAACAGCCATTGATCTTGAATGAGTATGTATGTGCCCATGTTTCTAGTCTGTAAGCAGCATGAACCCACTTTTCAGGTATACCAAGTCCTCTTCTATTCTCATTCATGTAGTTTATTGCAGCCACAACATGTTTACATGGTATTCCAGTCAACTCCCACTTCCTACACCCACACTCCTTTCTATCCATGTTAACAACACACTGATCCTCTCAAGGCACACATACTTTATATAAAGAAGCTTCAATCCATTCAACAACACAATCAGTAGCTTCCTTTTTTATAGCATCAAACATGGCTTTCACAGTAGGAGTAAGTTGTCCAACATTCTTTTCTATTAGTTGCTGAAGTACCACAATCCTCTTCATCAAGTACTCTCTGATATATTCAAGACAAGTGATGATGGTTCTATCTCTGAAATCATTTAGCTGCCTATTGAACACGTCACATATGTTGTTTAAGAGTAGTCCACATTGGGCTTTGCCTGTTAAACAAATGACACATTATATATTACTATATGATCAATTATCATTATGCTTTTGTCCATTGAAACTTAATAAATTACCTGAAAAATGTGATCTGCTCCATTGTTCAGCTGGAATCTTCATTAACCAATCATAAGCAGCAGAATTGTAATACTTGAGATGATCCATCTCTTTGTTGAATTCAACAACAGTAGTGGCTTTAGCTGCCTTCCAAAGCATGTCCTTGTAAACACCTCCTTTAAAATGTGACTTCATCTCCTCATGAATATGCTTAACACAAAACATGTGTTTAACATTTGAAAACACACTAGCAACGGCTTGTATCAATCTCTGTGAACAGTTAAGGTTATTGATGGTGTTAAAACTTTACATGTTCTCATTGTGCATAAAGCACATGATTAATTATAGAATAGAATTGTGCACCTTTTGCTTATCAGAAATGAAAGTGAACTTGCAGTTGGTTTGTATACCAAGATCCTCTCCTAGTAGTTTCAAAAACCAACACCAAGTTGCCTTATTTAGTGCATCAACTACATCATGTGCTACTGGATAAATCCCATTGTTTGCATCAATCCCAACTGCTGTTAGTAATTGACCTGGAAAAGGACCTGACATGAGGGATCCATCTAATACTAAGAATTCTCTGCCACAAGCTTTGAAACCTTGTTTCAGAGGTCCCAAACACACATGAAACCTTTTAAAAGTTCTTGTTGAACTCTCTGGATTTGGTTCTAGATGTACATCAAGCCTAACAGTGGTGCCTGGATTTTGATTAACCAATTCTTGGGCATACTCTCTAAGCAGTGCATAATGTTCCGTAAAGGCTGAATGATTTGTACATTCATTAGTGCAGATCATATTAGAGTTACTTACAGGAACATCTTCAAGTATATGCTCTTCATCATCAACAAACATTTCATCTTCTGTTTCAGCATCCATCTCTACTTCTTTCACATTTCCCATATGACCACCTACAATTATAAATCTGTAACATTAACAACAAATACACCTTTTTAAAAAACGAAGTAAATAGGAAATGCAATGTGTTCTTATCGAATTGTGCAAAGGCACGGGCGATCGATGTAATATAATCGGAACTATACTTCAATTAGAATTGTATCGGAATAGGGGGTCGGGTTAGTAAAGAGCTATCACATTAACACCTTGGTGAACATACAAGGGTATATTAGTCATTTCATACGATAATACCCTTGACTAACGGCAAAAAAACTAACCAGCGTTAGCCAAAAGTAGCTCTCGGTGGCTTTTTTGCACTTATCCGTAATGTGGGTGGTTTTTTGCACGCCTTTATGTCTCAATGGCTTTTTTGCACTTTCGCGATAGGTTAGAGACTAAATTTGCAGTTTACCGAACATTCAAACTACCAAAATTGATTTTCATTTTCTTTCTATACAAGTTATGCACACAGTAAAAATTTTGTACGCACACTTTGTTTTACAATACTATTTTTCGTAAATGAGTTAATTGGAATTGAAAGTTGATCACCCAAATAACAAAACTATACAAACAAATTCAATACCTAATTAATAACATGTAATTTATTGACGGTCACTATCATAACTTATATTCCATTAAAAAGAAATTAACTATGCAAGAAAACCGATACATTTGGTCCACATTTGCTTTTACCAAATTAACTAGCTTGGGCCAATACTAAATGTTAAAAGAACCTAAAATAAATTAACCGGTTATGATTTTCTCTTCTAAACCAAATACCATCATAACAATTAAAGGAAGACCAACAAATGTATTGTTACTACTATATACATTATACTGGTACTATAACAATTCATTTCTCTAAACAGTCAACTGAAATAAATATATATCTTGTTATTTACCATTTCTCATTTCAACAACCCACCTTAGTAAGCACACTATTTATCTATTAGTCATCCAACATCTTCCATGTAAGTTGCATACTAATAGTTTAACTAACAAAATAAAACCTAGCAGTTTTATAAATATCAATATATTATGTTACGTAATTTCTATAGTAATTGTCCCTAATAGTAACATGAAGGAGTCTGTTTTAAGATTGTAGGTAATATGTGTATAATGCTACAAGAGACGAGCAATAAATATGTTAATTATAACGAGAAAAGATCAAGTGAAAATGATACCGTAAATTTTTTGATCGTGGAGACTTAAAAATATGTTAATTATAACGAGAAAAGATCAAGTGTAGAAAATGTTGAGACATGTGATGCTCACAGTTTTCTTAAAACAAATTTGTCCTCTCCACGGTGTTTGAGCATCGTGAACGTCTATCTCCCATGATGCAACAACGAATAACTCCGTTAGCACAAGCGGGTTATCAAAGCGAACCAAGAACATGACTTCCCTCTATTACGAACGGATATACACACGGTCAAGATGAAGTTTAAACAAACTGAAAGGAGGGAGTTGTGTTTTTTGGTGTGTTGAAAATGAGAAAAGAGCTCTCAATATATAGGCAAAAGAAATGAAAGAAAACGGTCAATTAATTAACAAACTTAATCTTACTAATGTAATTGAAATAAAACCATAAATTAATTTTATCCTTAATTCACGTTAGTATGTATAATGACACCATCAACTGTCATTCAACACTTTGACCACATTTAAAAATAAATAAATAAATAAATAAATAAATAAATAACCAACAAAAAAGTAATAGAAACAATGAAACAAATGCCTTTTATTGCTCAATAGTGACTCTATCTTAAAAATAAGGTTCCCAAAATGTAATGGTCCTTAACATGAAGATTGTAGGGCATACAATTTAAATTAGAAAATGATAGCAAGACACACCTACTAAGGTCCATTTCTTGTCTACTTATGGTGGTTTCCTACTTCATTAGTATGGCTGCCATGGCTTAATAATATAATCTCCATGTAGCCTTCAATCTAATCAATATTGAACCTAATGAAATCATGACATCTTTGTGACACAATTCGTGGATCACGTTATAGAAAAACTTAACAATGCCGACAAAATAAGATTGTGAGTTCTAGTGGCGTTTGATAATAGATATCTAACCAACTTATGAGGCGATTAAAATTGATGAAAGATCGATGCTTGATAAGACAATTTTTTAGATAGATGAAGAACTGGCGGAATGTTAACGAACTGACAAAACTGAGAACCTAATCCGACAAAAGTATAAAAAGCGATGTTTAGAAAGTATAACGACATATTATTATGTTCCTCACGAAGAATAAGTCTCAAATCGGTAACCTATTAGCAGAAAACATTTATGGAGAGCGACGTGTTATCAATAATCGCTTTCTGATATCAATTTTATGATGTATAAGTATCTAATAAAGAACAAACATGATATGTATATATAAGTAAACGTAGAAAAAAAAATCATGGTACTTGATGCTGGAGAAAATATCACTAGCCCAATAAAATTGGAGGTCTTGATTGTTCAACCGATTGTATATGTTGTTTCATATTGTTCAACTTTTTGGAGGAAAAAAAATGAGTAAAAAATGAAGATTTGTAGCACAATAATTGTTTCAGAATTAGACAAAAATTAGCTAGGAAAAATAGACAATGTCACATGAAGCATGGACACAAAGTGTCCCCCTAAATGAAATATCGCATATGCATGCGTAAAACTAGGAAATCATCAACAAATGTAACTTTTAATTTAGTGGTCCTTATTTAGACAACGATTAACTAGTGTTTAAATTGGAAGCGATACTATGAAGAAAGTTTATTACATTCGAATCATTAACTTTTTATAATAAAGAGATGTTGCTGTTGAAAAAAAACTTATTCACATCATTTAGATGATACAATTTAAAATGACTGATCCAAACAGATTCACTAATCGATTAATTTGTCATGACTCCTTTTTTTTTTTTTTTTTCATTTATATATGGAAATCAACATATAAAATGACTAAGATGCCCTTTCTAAACAAATTCTTTGATCTTAATTTGTCTTGATTCATTTTCTTAATTTTCTTTGTCTACACAAGGAAATAAACACAGCAAGAGGCTAACCAAAATAGAATAAAATTGCAGCTATAAAAAACATATTACTCAATTATTTCTTTACATGTTGAATAATGTGAATATACGTAGTATTAAATAATACAAATAAGGGTAGTTTAGTAATTTTTGAGTACTTAGTTTTTCAACATCTTAAAGTTACTTTAAAAAAATAATAATAAATAAAAATAAAATGGTTCACCATCCATAAATTTATAGTGAAGCAAAGCGTGCAATGAAAAAAATTGCATGCCGGAAAATGTATTATCAAAAAATATTTACTCAAGAAAAATGAATTACACATCCATCGTCGCAAAACACAGATAGCTTATTAGTCTTTTAAATGGATGCACACTATTAAATGTTAACCTTTTAATGTTCTAACATATGTAAGATCCAACTTAACCTCAATACTAGTAAATAAATGTAAATTACAGCAAATACTAGGCAAATCCACAATGTTTGGACCCGCATGGAGTAAATGAAACAAACGAAGCTATACGTGGTACGAGCTGATTGGGACAGTTCTAGTAGCTGCCTAACCAACTACATTAATTAAGCCCAAGAAAAAGGACCTCACAGCCAGAGAATAATATTACTTTCATATTTACTCACTTGTCTAATGAAAATGACTTTTTCTTTTATTTTAATAATGAAGCGTTTTTTTTTTTTCTTCTTCATAAGTTCTTGATAAATGCACAAAGTAATGAACATTAACTTTTGTAAGTTCTTACATGTCAAAAAGCAATTTTATTTATACTATATTAAAATGTAGCGCAAAATAAGGCCAAAACATAGGCGCCACATAATCAAGATATTCTATTTTGCATATAACAAATGCATTTTTGTCTTTTCATCAACACGTTTAGAATTGTCATGTCTATGTTGTTTTGTATATTAACCATTGTACGTAGTACTAACTTTGTTGTTTATTTGTAAGCTTTTGATATTCGGCAATTCCTGTTAAAAAGGTTAATTTCTGTATCTTATGCTCAATATGTATTTTCAAACAAATAAAAAGTATGAATAACGTTGATGGTTGTAGTTGATTACCTTCCCCCTGGGTCATCTTACTTAGCCATGGATTCAAAAGTGCAGACGACCAAAGACCGAGTCAACTCAGCCGAGTTAACAAACCAACTTTAAACTAATGTTTACTCTTAAACAAGAAAGCCTCGAGCATAATTATATCTTAAGCAGCTAAAGATACAAAAATGACAGCATACAGATGGTCATTCTTAATTGGGTTAAGTCGAAAGGGACGACGAGATCTTTGAGCCAACATTAATCCAGTAATGAGCTAAGTTGACTCAGCAAGTCTAATTAAGCTTAACCATGGTTAGAGTATAGCTTAATTCCACAAAGAAAGGCATCTCTTTGTAATCATGTTTTAGCATGATAGTAATCAGAGCATGCCTTCCATATTATATTTCTACGGCCTTCAAAACACCACCACCAAACTCTCCATGAATCAATAACATGATTTACTGTGTACTACTAACTACTGTATAGATCTGAAGCTCAATAACATGTTTTAGAAATTGATAGGAAACTTCCAATCATAACAAAGATGAAAAATTACAAGTGAAAAGCTAAATTTTGTAGAGGTTAAGACAGTCAGATAAGTGTCAACATAAAAGCACCAACTAATAGTAGGGGTAACTTCGATTCATCAATTACACGCATATCATAAGCAAAACAAAAAGAAGCAAAACAGAACCTGAAAAACTGGCAGAGTGGCCATGCAGCCAATAACTTCAATGATAACAAGAAATCACATTCGGTCAGCAAGATACCGTCCAAGCGAATCAATCGGCTTCTGGGATTTCCCATGTCCTGCTCCTGTACGCCTAATTTTGATTCGGGCAAGATAATCCGCTGCAATCCACGCAAAGCTTAAATTTATCATTTCACCCTCAGTGTCTGGTTCTTGCAACTCCAATGCTTTCTCAACCCAATCCGGATGATATGTAACTTGGTACCAAGCTGACGCCTTTTTCTCATAAATCTCATTTCTTTCCACTTCAGAAATCTGGTCAAACTCAGGACCCAAATGGTCAAACACTTTCCTAAAATCCTTCCTTAGAGCATTATAAGCATGTTTAATCCGTTCCTTCATTTCACCCTGTTTTTTATTGCCATGTTTTGGCATTGACCAGATATGACCTGTTACTATTTCTTCTTCACGGGCAACTTTGTACTGTCCAAGAAGCCCGTTTAATTGTCGGTCATACGACAATTTACATCCCCACGCATCCTCTAAGAAATTTCCTGCCTCGTTAATCTCAAGATCTTTGTCATACGGAACGTGTAACGGGTCGATCTCAAGCTCGGTTGACGATGTTGTGTCGGTGTCGAAACACTCTTTAATTTGTCGGTATAGTTTCCCGAGTATTTTTTCGGATTTGTAGCTTTGGAAATTTTCTTTGCCCATGAAGTCTGGGTATAGCTTTGGTCTAAGATTGTGTGGCATGTTGACGATTTTTCCAGTTTTTGGAAAGTCAACAGCTGTGGCTGCAAGTTCAGCAAGTTTGGTGCATTTATCGTCGAGGGCTCCATATTCACTCATATCAGAATGAACAACGTGCGCATTGCATATTGTACCAAGGCTATCATTAACCATGTTCTTCGTGAAAAAGTCAATTATGTCCTGTTAGATATAAAATTAACAATATATGCTTAGATTTGTAGAAGAGCTATCAGA
The DNA here is from genome assembly GCA_030686995.1 of Artemisia argyi. Classification (NCBI taxonomy): domain Eukaryota; kingdom Viridiplantae; phylum Streptophyta; class Magnoliopsida; order Asterales; family Asteraceae; genus Artemisia; species Artemisia argyi. The sequence goes on from CM060687.1 coordinate 64,110,353, forward strand.
TTATAAAAATTAACAATGCATGCTCAAGCTATTACCACCCCCTTAAAGAGATGGGTTTTGAATTTTAAGGGTCAAAGAAACTAATTTTCAGTTTCTGATAATATAACAATCAAATATAAAGATAACTTGATAAACAATGAATACATTAAGGAGTTAAATTTTATATCAAGAAATAGAATGAAGAAACAATTTTAGTTTTCAACATAACTCATCAAATTGAGAGTTTGGAGACCTCTTTATTTGACCCTTAAAGGTCAAAATGTAGCTCTTTTTTCTGGAATGCCCAGAGTGCAAAAAGTCAAGATTAAAACAAAATGAATGAATAAAAAAATGAAAGTCAATCAAGACAGCAGTTCGACATGGAAGGCTTTTTTAAATAAATGATCATTTTGCCCTTAAAAGGCATCCTCAATACCCAGTTCAGAGAATTGCAACTGTAGCAACTAGAAGCCAGGCAGCAGGCTGATAATGAGAGTTAGGCTAGAAGAAGATGTGACAATTACCATTAACATAATTTACTTCTAAATGGTGTTTGAGGTTATCTTTAATGTGACAGATAAAAAATGGGTTGAACATGAGAAACAGTTTAAAAGTTTGCCCAAAGTGTTTTATGCGTATAACCTCCTAAACTGTTTTATTCTACCAATTAGATTAACACTGTAACAGTAGAGTTTTTGTAATCATATTATAGGCGTTACTTCTAACGAACAGCCAATTTATGTTTCAGGTAATACAACCTGACATTTACTAAAACTGACCAGTCTTGACTAATGACCCAACTGCCCAGCCCATCCATTCTGACACTACTAACAAGAAGGGTATAACACAAATGTATTGAGCTCAGAGAGATAAGAGAGTTACCGTGTGTCTAACATCACGCGGTAATTCTTTAGCTTCAGCAGCAGTATACTCCATTGGCGGCCAACTTCGTTTGCTAGGCGGTATAAGATGCTCATCCCACGTAACAAAATAAAGATCACCATCGAGATCACTTCCCGAAGCTTCATCCGTGTGTGGCCGGTCTCCCTTCTGAGGAAATATCAAACAATCAACCAAATGCTCGAGACCCGGCACATTAACCGCCTTCAAAACCCGAACATCACCTGGATGAAGACACGGGTTCTTAGCAATCACAACATAACCCTCAATCACCGTTAAATTCCTCTTTGTTTCTACAAACCTCGACCCGTGTTTGGCAAAACAGTTCTCAATGGCTGGGTTAGATACTTGAATAAAACATTGACCCTGCTCGAGTACAGCGAGCTCATCTAAACAGCCCATCAACCACCTTCCTTCCTGCACAAATATCCTAGATTTTTCACGTAGGTCTTCAAGTTGTGCAACTCGTATGCTACTTAGCATTCCCCGAAGGTGCGGCTCGGTTTGCGGTTTGAAACCTGCAGCCAACATGATAGATGCTGTGTTCCCACTCTCGGCACATGAAGCGGTTATTACATCAAATGCCACATCAGTATCGACAAGCATTTGATTCAGATTCATCACCATCTTCATTTGCATATCCCAAAAGATGTCATCTTTAACCTCTAATGCCGATAGTAAAGTAATAATCTGTCTATTTAGAAACCCAGGCTGTAAACGTGTCCATGAACATATCTCAAGAACTGTGTGTTCAGACTCGAACTTGTTCATGCTCGGCCTTAAAGATAGCTTAATACTATCTCCCTTTTTATCAGGCCACCACACAATAACACCTTTACAACCGGCATATCTGATTTGGTAAGCACATGGTTGATTATCAGTCAACTGAAGCTTTTCCGCAACTTCAAGAGCAAGTTCAGGCGACATTTTCCCGATACCATCAGAAAAAGTGTAATTGTTTCTTTTGATATCTTCAAGTTTCAAATCAACTTCATGTCTTGGGACCTCAACTGTTGCGTATGTGGACGAAAAACACTGACCCATTCTAGCAGCGCATTTCGCAATGTTTCTATTACTGAACTTCCCCATCCACGAAAGTATTTGCTTGCAGGTGATCTTCCCATCTTCAGCGAAAAACCATGCAGACCGATCCCGCAATTGATTAGCCGAAAAGGCTAAAAAAGAATACTTACGGCCGGATACATAAAACCCTTGGCTTAAAATATTCTTGACCCGTCTAAACATGGTTGTTTTCTGTGCTATGTTACTTGAAGTTATATCCTTCACGATCGGGGCAGGGTAAAAGTTAAGGACATGGTTATTTAGCTTTTTCATACCCTCATCCATGAATGTTACCCGTAAAAACCGATCAGATACTTCTCGATAGTGACGTAGGACTCGGTTTGATAATTCGACTTCGGGTGGCAGGCAGTAGGCTTTTGATGGAGTGATAACCAACCTCCGAACTTCAATGGAATCGTTTTGTTCTAAAGGTTTCTCGATTAGCTTAGGATTGTTTAACAACCACTGTTGAACTATTTCTAAACGTGTGAATCCATCATATAATGGATGGCGATATGAACATATGTGCTTTAAAGCTGCCACGTTGATTTCCTCAGGTTGACTTCTAAGTAAATCAAATACCCTCTCTGTGAATTGATGCTGGTTAATGATGCATCTATGCATAACAGAGTTGACTAAAAACAGGATTTTGAAGCTTATGTCTTGTTCATAATGAATCGAGAATAGAGCATCCTGCATCAATATTCCGAACCCGGGTTCTTCTTCTACTCTGAGTCTTGTTGTAGGATGCTCGATATTAACCCGTTGTTCTTCCAGAAAAGCTAAAGCTTTTTTAGCTTTAGGGACGTCTCGTATCCGGATCGACACCCTGTAGGTGTTGCATCTCCCGATAGCGCCACTTGGAGTGAAATCAGTGGTCCGGATCCATGGATCATCATCATCCAACATTTCAGATGGATGTGTGATATGAATATCATCATCAGCAGTTCTATAAAAGATAACAGGAGGGGTTACCAATTGAAAAACCAAAACCAAGTGGTTGTCATACTCTTTAATGAAGTTTACATCCCTCACCAAAAACTCCACCTTGTAATTACATTTTATCACTGCGTGATTCCTTGTTCCTTTGAAAGAGAAAGCAGTTTCTTTCGTGAAAAGAAACTTACAACTTCGATCAAACGGGTCAATAAGAAAGTCAACCCCTGAATCAGCCCCTCTCCAACCAACAAAGAAATTGTCCCGGTTACTCAACAGCCCGACTTCAAGACCCACGTTTGATAATCTAAACGGTATTTCTTTCCTTCTGAGTTGGTTCATTCTGTAACCATTTTCTGGGCCTATATTAACTTTTAATGTTTTGTTGTTGAGTACTAGTTCACCTCTACGAGCAGCTTCTAAAGCAGTTGTGACCGAATCAGGGTCAACATAATGCACAAACGCATGTGGTTCGACCTTTTCATAGTCATCAACTTTTTGAATTTGGTCAAGATCAGCATCGAATTCGGGATACGTGTCAGGAGGTGTGGAAGATTTCTTTAGCCTACATCTCCAAATGAGGCCAGTTTTCGCTTCAAGGTAATTCAACAGCATTTTTGCTGTGACTTCATTATCGATCCCACCTACACTAACTTGTGTGACGATCATTGCCTTATCATTTCTGTCTGAATCCATCTTTCTTTCAAGAAATACTAGTAACAGTTTTGAAACTTTATAAAAAAAAGGGCGTTTTCCGTGCGATCAATCAGCTGTTAGTTCAACACCAAATCTGCAAGACATTAATACCAAACCCAAAAATGTTAATTAAGCATCATTTGTCAAGAAATTTCAAGATTTGACATTAAGACACGTTTTATATTCCTAAATTGTAGTTACCATTTTGTAAGAATTCTAATGATCAAATAGAAAATTATATGCTAACACATACACGCACGACAATAACATTCATTAAAACAAAAAAAGCTCTATCAACTACCTATATTAAGATCGTTAATAACATATTTAAATTAAGCTTAGACTTAAGAGCAAAATGGAGGTTACAGGTTCATTATCCAATCATTTTATGTTAGAGATCGTAAAGAGCTTTGCCGCTCACTCATGATAAAAATCCAATTTTTCTTATAAATTTTCTTCTAAACTAACTTCACTTAGCCAAACAGCCATTCATAATCTAATAATAATAATGAAAACAGATATAATTCTTGAGCCGAATAGTATCTTTGAACTTATAGAACATTTATTTTAACTCGTAATTACGACGAGTCGACGACTATTTAACATACTTCAGAAACACTTATTAACGCTACAAACACGAAACTAGCCAATAACATGAATCTAGTCCAACCTCCTTAAGTCCATATTCCACACACGTCACATCAAATAGTAAATACAATGGTTTTAACCTTTAACCTTCAGAAATTAACCTATCTGTTTACAACTTTACATCATTTATCCCCGTTTCCAATATTATCGGCTGATTCTTTAACAAAGGTGCCGTTTGGAATTGCTTATTTCCTTATAACTGTTTATCTACTTTTAAAAAGCAGATAAGCAGCTAAATAAGCAATCCCAAACACCTTCCAATTTTCCACGCATACCGGTTTCGTTTCTCCTAGAACAATATAAATGTTGAAGGACTAACTCTCCTAACTATGATACACAAAACGCGCTAACAATTCGTCTCGAATTAGATCAGCATTTTACTTAACAAAAGTCGAATACGTAAATCCAATGGCTTTAACGAAAAACTTACTAACCCTAAAAAAAACGAAAGTCGCCATTACATCTAGTCCAACCTCCTTAAGGCATAAATCTAACGCATTTACCTCTAGTTTCCACACACTGTTGAATCAAATAGGTAACTACTAGTAGTCTAGTACCATATACAATTGTTCTAACCTTCCGTAAGTAACCTATGCATTTATACTATTATATCTGGATTTGCTTATTTTCTCAAAACTGCTAAAAGATAATGAAATACGCAGTTTTTAGCCAAACAATTGAAACTGGTGAGCAGATAAATAAGCAGTCCCAAACGCTATCCACGCGTCAAGTAAATAAAAAATCTCGAATTCGATCAGCATTTTAATTTACTTTTCTCAAAAACAAATTACTACATTCAACATATTTGACTTACCAAAAGTCAAAATAATCATATCATCATATAAACTTAACCCCTAATTTACACAAAAAATAAAATAAAATATATAATCAAGATGTAAATTCGAACTTTAATCGTGATAATACAATTCAAGAATCGAATTAGATTAATAATAATCACGGTAAAAAAAGTAGAATAAGTATATAAAAAAAGAAAAGAATGTAACAAACCTTTAATTCGGTTGTAAAAAATGATCTGAATGTGTGTGAAATTATATTTAGGGTTTGGAGAATATTTATGAAGAAGAAAATAAAGAGACTGATTCTGATTTGATTTGATTTGATATGATATGATTTGACGGTACGGAAAAAGTGGAGTACATTCAAGTGAAGTGAAGGGGTTTGTTGGAAGTGTGTTTCCTTTTCTTTGTTTGATACTCACGCGGGAAGTGCTGCCCTTTATTCTTTTCTTAACCAAGGCAAAGACATAGAGACTTTGGTAAATATCGATAAACCTTCGTACACGTCCATTCATTTTTATTGTCACATCAGCTTTTTGTCTCTAACGATCTATCAGCGACTTTTTACCATAAAAGTAGCGGAGCTTCTTTTCATTATTTCTTTTTCTAAATTTTTTTAACAACAAAATTAAATTTCATAAATAATTCAAATAATATTAAAACATTACAATAATAATTAAAAGCTTAAACTAATAATTTAAGTTGTAGCGTGTCTTGATTTGTTCTTTCATCTCCAGCAGCTTATATTATTTGATTATGGGCAAAGAGGGTCGATTACTGAATTATAGAATATGATGTCTTTGTCTCGTTTCTTTTGTTCAAAAAATTCAAGTTTTCGACGTTTTATTTCAAGTTTCTCCCATTTCAACTCTGCTGCTTCCTGATGCGTCGCTTCTACGATCTCCAACTAGAAATATTCGTTTGCTTGCGACTTCTTCTTTCCCCATTTTAATGACTTCAAGCTGAAGAATTTGTCGGCTACCGCATCACTAAAATGAAGACTTGGATTGATCTGAGGCGAATGATTTCTTCTTATTTTTCTTAGTTTGGTCACCACCAATTGGTCACTCTTCTCAAGTCTCTTCCTCATACTCATCCGCTTCATCGTTCAAACTGAAAGCACCATCCGAGGTGGTTTAAGAAGTCTTGGATTTCTTTCGACCCCTTTTGGGCTTCTGAAAAGCAGGCATCTCAACTTCCTTCCGAGCATGATGATCTTTCAAAATGTTCCAACACTGCTCTAATGTAAAGGCATGATGGTACACCACTTCATATTCTACACACGCTTTTTGGTACACATTGAGGTCATTCGAAACACTGCTTTAAGAATCGAGTCGTACCCTCTCTTTGAACCAGTTTCTTTTCTAAAGTGATTAATAACCATCTCCCAAAATCCATTACACTTCATAGTGTTGCCTGTCTCGCTATTTTTCGACACATCAACGCGATCTCTTTCTCAGTTGTCTGTAATGTCGGCTCCTGATCCTTATTCTTGTCATCATTCTTCTTGGCCTTTGAAGCTCGTTTCGAAGGCTTCTTAGCTTTGATGGATGACATCTCTTCGATGGGAGAGTCGTCTTCAGCTAGAGCCGAATTGTGAAACGAACCGTGCCCCAAACCTTGACCCATAGAATAATCTTAAGTTGGATAATAAGCTTGACCCGAACCAGTTCCCATATAATAATTTGGATTATGGAATAATTGGTCATCAAAATCCATATCAAGATTAATGCGGTTAACCGGAGAATACGATTGATGATTTGATTAGGAAGACGTCGACGAATCCATAGTAGGACGATACAATCCAGTTGGTGATTGGAAAAAGATTATAGGTTGTTATGATACGGTAGGTTGAATGGACGATTTTGATAAGAAAACATGCTTTGATTTTGTGGTGGTTGTGGTAGTTTTGAATGATATTCAAACTGATGGGTCGAAAATTAATGGTTGGTTATACACTGGTTAACCGAAAATTCGGATCCGGTGTTAAATATGGAGCGGTTTCTTACACTCGAGATCTTGGAGTTTTTGATTTGGGAGTTTTCTTAAACGTGATGAAATGAGAGAAGTTTTGAATTGTAGTTTGAATTGCACTTTGAGTGAGGTTTTTATAGTGTAAAATAAAGTGTTTATTATTATTATTATTATTATTATTATTATTATTATTATTTATTATTTTTTTATAAAAGTGTTTTTTCATTGAAAACATGGAAATTACATAAAATTGGAGGGGAGTCTAAACACAATATGTGCTCCCACTCTTTTTTGAATACAGAAACTAACTCGATGAAAAATAAAAACACCACTTTTAATGTTATTAGAGTGGCTGCTGGCAATATTCTTGATACGAGAAAGTGTATTCAAAGCTTCCACATCGAGTTTCCCAAACGTAGAAAAGGTGAAAGGGACGAACTTATATCCATTGTCTTCACACTTGGACGCATACTTCTTCCTTTTCTTTTCCACCGCATTACTCAAAGCAACCCTAGGGGCCCAGGACGTCACCCCAGTCCCAACAAATGGAGAGACCCCAGTCACATCCAGACATGCGTCCTTACCTTGGAACCAGTTGAATAATAACACATCTGCAGGACGTAATTCTCTCTCTTCCTCTGAAAGAAATCCCATTGGAGCCTCTTTACGCACCATGATCCCGGCCTTGGAACAAATATCAACAAGGATATCACGCACTAGATTGTGCCTGAACTTAACACCCACGTCGCTAGAGCAGTGGACCGCATGATCCCCCCCATTAGTTCATACGGTGTACATTGCAACTCGGGCATATGCTGCCTTTAGAGAACATAGATACCGCGAGCCTGTAGCATAACACAGACATAAAAACAAAACTCCCACCACTATTATTATTATTATTATTATTATTATTATTATTATTATTATTATTATTATTATTATTATTATTATTATTATTATTAATGCATCAAACGATAACTAAATTAACTGGAAAGAGGGAGTTTTGTTTTTATGTGTGTGTTTCTATCGATCGCCACTACGATCGATTACAACAACAAAAACAACAAAAAAAGGCCTGACCAACTCGCGACCGAATGGACACATCAAGCCCGATCGATTCACCAATCGATCGACCGATCGGACGAATGCCTTTGCTGTGCATAGCCTAATATCTATTTCCTTTATGAAAATCACGATTTAGTTCGTTAACATTTTCACATGAAATGCTAGTTGAAAGCCGGTTGAATTGAATTTTGTTATTAAGATATATCCACACATAGACACATAGTTATTACGGGATTGGCAGTGGTTGTGGCACCCTATCTTCCATCACTCACTCCCAACCAATCCTCTTATGCCACATCATTCACATCACTCACCCTTATTTTTGTTGGCATCCGATCACTCACCCATCACTCACTTCATTAGCCTCCAACGGTCAAAAAACAAATTAAGGTTCGATTTTTTTTTTTTGCTTCCTGTGCGTGAAACTTTCACCCACAAGACCGATCCCATGCGTGATCCAGGGGACGGCGGCGGTGTTCCCGCGCCACAAGGATCCCTTCCCGTGCCTTCAGGCACTCACTGCCAACCCCCTTAAACTCTTGCACTGAATAGGTTTCACGCATGGTGCTCGAGTTTTAAAGTTGGTTTGAAGTAGTGACGGAACCAGGGGTGTCCCGAGTTGTCATGGGTCACTCATAAATTTTTGTAGTATTGTTTAGTTTAGCCTAAGTACATCTGGTCGTTTTATGTCCTGATTCCGTCCGTGATTTGAAGAAAACTCAACTTAAGAAACCAATTCGCTTAAAGTTAAAAGACCACTTAATATGAACGCGGTTTTCCTAAAAGGATCTCTAGTACAATAATTTAAAAGCTCATTACTATTCGAATAATAAGTTTGCTTTTCATCATCAGTGACTTTTGAGATACCTTGAGTAATTTGATGAGTTTCTTGTACCAAATTTATACTATTATTTATAATTTATACTCCTTCCGTCTCAAAATTATTGTCAGAAGACAAAAATCATTAAGTTTAATAAAAGTAGGATCACTGCAATTTTTAACCACTTAAATAGAATATTCTATCACTTTATTCTCTTTTTGTTACTTAATATGGAAAGTAGACAATTAATTTGAGACATCCTAATAAGAAAATGTGGACCATTATTTTGAGACGGAAGAAGTATAATGGAAGAATTCATTGATATGGAAAGTAGTGTTAATTTTGTTTAAAAGAAAATAAAAAAGCCTTAATTTTTCTTAAATGCACCTGATCCTTGAAAATTGTGTTTGTGGTATTGTTTAGTTTATTTTAAGTGCATCTGGTCATTTTATATCCTGGTTCCATCCGTAATTTGAAGACAACACAACTTAAGAAACCAATTCGCTTAAAGTTAAAAGACCACTTAATATGAACGCGGTTTTCCTAAAAGGATCTCTAGTACAATAATTTAAAAGCTCATTGCTATTCGAATAATAAGTTTGCTTTTCATCATCAGTGACTTTTGAGATTCCTTGAGTCATTTGATGAGTTTCTCGTACCAAATTTATACTATTATTTATACTTTACTAGCTTATAGACTCATTGACACCGGGTCATTTTTTAAAAAGATGTAGAAATGAGATGATAAGAAAAAGTATTAAAGTCAATTTTTTCCATTTAAAAAATATGAAACAAAGAATAAGACAATGCGGCCATTATAATATAAGAAATGAATTATGTTACAATTACACAAACAAACGTCCAACCTTGGTGTCTCCAAAAGTTTTTTTTTTTTTAGTAGGAAAATATGTGTGTGACCGCCTATCGATTTACAACCAACGTGTAAGTTTGTTCCATTTAGAATATGAAACAAATAATGAGAGAATGAGTCAATTATAATATAAGATATTGTTTATGTTACAATTACACTAACGAACGTCAAAGTTTTGGGTGTCCAATTTTTTTTGTGTTGAGTAACAATAAATGTGAGTTAGAGGTACAGATTTGAGTAACATTGGAAAATCAAAAATAGATTCAATCGTATATAAAATCATGTGTGTGAGCGCCTCTTGATTCAAAACCCAATTCTTGGCATGATGATACACCATCAAGACCTTATATACATGTAGACTTTTTCCTATGTATATGATAATTTTTTCAATCTTTTTTTGGTTTAATGAAGCAAGAAAGTTAAAATTCATATAATAATAAACCCAACAAAAAACCAATCCCATAACAAAAGTAAATTAAAGGTTCATACATTGATAAAAAGTTAACAATTAAATTTCAGAGATTTCTCTTAATCAAAAGCCAAATGTACATTCTCGTACTCAATGGCGTCGAATCTCTCTTCCTCACTCAAAAATCCATCATCATCCGCATCCTCTTCCACTGAAGCAACGCACGGCTTTGATCGCTTGTATTCCGTCTCATCTTTCTAAAAATAATCCCAAACCGTCCCTGAAAGTAGGTTTTCTATAGAGAAATCCCAAAAAACCCCTTATAAGCAATCTTCGTAGGTTTGATGACAGTTGTAACACCCCCAATTTTAAAATATTTGCAGCGGAATAAAGATTGGGTGTTACTTCATAGCTCACAGTTTTTCAGTAGAAGATGATTATCAATTTAGTCGTTTTAAAACATTTATCATTCGAATATCAGAGTTTACGAAAATGAGGTCCCAGTGGTTTCAAAGTTTGTTAAATAAGTTTTCGAATGATAGTAAAATTTATAGCCTTTGTAAGAATCCGTGCTCCTCTGTACCATCCTTGCTCATTATGGACCTGAGATAAACACATGCTAAAAGTGTCAACACAAAGGTTGGTGAGTTCATAAAGTTTGTTCTAAAACAGTCAAAAAGCCTTTAGAGAATGTTTTCCACCACAAAGGAATTGTAAATCCACTCAGTTGCAAATCCCGCCCATACAAGACTTGCAACCTGTGTGTTTACAACCCACTGCTAAAGTATAGTATAAGCAAGTAATATGTATATACGAGCACTTGAATATGTCACACAGTTAAATCTCATGCATAGCTCACAAATACTGGGAGCCACTTCCCAAAGATAAATAAAACTGGGTGTCACTTCCCAAAGATAAGGACAATTGGGTGCCACTACCCAAAGATAAAAACAATTAGGTGCCACTACCCAAAGAGAAAGACAACTGGGTGCCACTACCCAAAGATAAAAACTACTGGTACCCAAAGATAAGGACAACTGGGTGCCACTACCCAAAGATAAAAACAACTGGGTGCCACTACCCAAAGATAACTGTACATACATCTTAACCACTAGCAATCAGGCAATAATAGTCACATAGTATTAATCACACAGTAGGGCTCATATATATTGAATATAGTATGTCAATCATGTATCTTCCTCAGGTACTATAACTAGAACAGATGTGTATAGAAATATGTATCAATGTCATAAAAGTTTTGAGTATTTGCAAAAGTAAATAAATGTAGTTTGAGCATGTATCTCCCCTAAAACATTTATAAAACAATTATAAAACCAGTAAAAGTAGGGGCTATGACTCACAGAAATCCGTAAAAGTTTAGAGTACTTATGAAAGTAAAAAGCAAGTAGTTGAGCATGTATCTCCCCCAAAGAGTTTATAAAATAGTTAAAATGAGAAAAGTGGGGCTAAAAACTCACAGAAATTTGTAAATAGTTAATGAGTACTTGTAGAAGTATAAAACATGTATTTGAGTATGTATCTCCCCCAAAGAGTTTATAAAACAATCAAACATTAGAAAAATGGGGTTATGAAACTCACCTTGGTGGAATGGGAGACAAAGAATAAGTAATGTCGGAAATGGAGGTGGGAGTAACTTCATACATTAACAATGGGTATGACAAAGAAGTGTGTCGAATGAGATGAAAGAAAAGCCAAGAACCAAGACACCAAGCTACTAACTCTGCTTCTTTCTTTTCTCCCCTACAGCAACAAAAGAACATGGTTTGTTTTTGTGTTTTGTTTTAAGAAAAGGAATGTACGTATGAAATGGAAGAAAGTGATGACTTATATAGGCTAGTGAGTCACATGTTGTAGTTCGATTCACGACCCACCAAAGATATAAGAACGAGACTTGGACTTCTTAGACCATGACTTGAGCTCGAAATAAATTGGCCAAAGCTTTCAGCATACACAGGAACTTAGAAACTTAGAAACATTTTAGTGAAATGTGATTTGTGTTGAGTGAGAAATGTCGATTGCATGCAAGTCTTTATATAGGCTTGGTGTATAACTGAAATGATGACAAATGTGCAGGAAAACATGAGAGATTTGAGTATGAAAGCTTCGATTATAAAGGAATAAAAGAAGAAAGAAAACAAAATAGAAATATTGCTTGGAGTGTGTCATAGTGCTTGAGTGTGTAAGTATAACTTGTAAGAAAGTCATATGGTTTTGCTTGTTTTTGGCATGTCGACACAATCAACACAAAGAAGAAAAGTAAAGTTTTTAGAATGCGTATGGTTTTCATTTATTCACAAATCATAGGCTACTATACATGTCAGTGAATGAAAGACATTTTTAGTCATTTTATGAATAAAATAAGAATGTGTGAGAGCTTAGAATGAGGAATATGTCCTTGTGATATATATACATGTCGACAACCAAATTATTGTGTACACGAATTGGAAAAATGAATAGGACTTAGTTTCTAGATGAGGAATGTCGACTTCTAACATGCATTTACACTTGAAATGATATTAGGAATTTATAGAAACAAACGGGAATCAAAACGGTTAAGTTTTTAATTATGTATATATCGGATGAGTTGTTTTTGGACTAAATGTTTTGCCTTGTATTAACATAGTAATACTCGACATATGATTATGAGATTTGACACACTAGTAGTCGGCTAGGTGAGAAACGAGGTGGTGTAAAAATATATAAGTGTCGTGTTTAAGATTTGAGAGAACGAGGAGTGTTTTGGAGGATGTTTAGTCGAGAATATAAAGTTAATAAAATTAGCATTGGGCTTTAAGGTTTTTGGGCCGAAAAACTAGTTGGGTCATTTGGTTGGGCTGAAAAAAATATTAAGGGTCCGATTAGTATAATTTAGAGTTAGGAAATATAATTAGAATTAAGTGAAATGTTTATGTATCGTTAAACGTGTCGAGAACTTGTCCCGTCATTTGGTGAATTATGGGATGACTTGATTTCGTTAATATAGTATAATAAGAAAAATTTTAAATTTCTCCGTAAAAATGGTGATTAAAAATAATGACAGAGATAAGTATATAATTTAAACGTTGTTAATTATATGGATTTTTGCGAGGTTTTACAACAGTGGGAGAGCTTTCTCCTTTGACGCCTGCAAAACAATGCATCCCTTTAAGTAACAAACATGACAACTTCATTAGCTTGAAAAAAAATTGACAACTTCATTAGCTTGTAAAAAATGGACAACTTCCTAACTCACTTTACCAGCTCGACCCGTTTCCCTTATAGTAAAAGTGGTACTATGTCCCGTGTACTATGTAATATGGTACTATGACACGTTTCCTTTTTTTTTTTTTTTTTTTTTAAACTTGAGTCAAACTAAATTTGAAACTTTATGACACATTTATGCAGGATCTATAGTTAAATCAAAGTGGGTTAAAATATATATATATATATATATATATATATATATATATATATATATATATATATATATATATATATATATATATAAAAAATAAAAACGCAGATAGGTCAAATTAATTTTGCTTAATTAGGCATCAATGTAATTGTATCTTTTTCTTCAATGCATTCTGCCTAAAGTTTCAACACAGATAGGTCAAAATGTCAAATTATTTAAGCTTCGCGGAAATTAAAAATGGGACAAACTAATCCACCCAATTACTTATACATGGGCACATTCGGGCATGTTATATCTCTAACGGGTCAAAATAGGTAATAAAAATAGAGAAAATGGAAAACAAAAGGGTCGACGGATCAATCAATCTAAATGGGTTGAAAGAAAGAAGGTTAGTAAAGATATAAAATTTATTATTGATATACCTGTTTATAAGACATCAAAAGGATCAATCAATCTAAATGGGTTGAAAGAAAGAAATTAAAGTTACTAAAGATATAAAATTTATTATTGATATACCTGTTTATAAGACATCAAAGTAGTAAATACATGTTTACCTATTGTGCACCCATATACTGGTACACTATTATCACACATTGTTCTTGGTTGCTCTATTATTCTAAAAATACAGTAAAGAGATTTGTAGAAAAAAGTCCAGCTTATCATATATTTTGCGCATTCGGCTACATCATATGCCATTGGTCGTGTTTCAAGAGGATTCAACATAGAATTTTGACTCTTTGCAGCAGGCGTTGCTGCTGATTATTCCTACTGGTAGTAGTAAATAAATAAAAGGTAACACGATTTTTTTCGATGGACTCCAAATATAATGGCCAGCAAACACCTGAAACTGTTTATCTGCTTTAGAAATAAGTAGGTAAGTACTTACAGAGTTACAGAAGCAATTCCAAACACCCTTTGGACTAAAAGATTAAGAATCCTGAATCATTAATTGTTAACTAATTAGTTTCGCCCGTAGTAACTGTTTTAAATATGTTCAGTCGCAATGTACCCGAACTTCTTAAATTGGCTATAACGACTTCATAAAATTTGATCAACAAAGAAAGACACACACTTAAGCATTTAGATTTTTAACAGTGCATCTTTTCAGTAAAATAGCAACAAAAGGAAGAAGAGTTAAACATACAAAATAGAAAGCTCAAAAGACATAAAAGGAGTTTCAAAGGAAGAGAAACCTTCACAGTGCTCTCGGTTTTCTGCACAGCACCGTCCTTTTTCACAACATCTACCTTCCTCTTGGCGTACATCAGTGCAGGCTCCACTTTCTAATCCACCACACCCTCTTTATCCGCCCCTCTTTGCAATCATGCAGTTGGCTGCTGACATTCAGGCAAGAGGAAGTTTCAACAGCCTTCTTGCTCTTTGATTCCTCATCCTCACCAGCAACATTCTTGGTTCCTCTGCGAGGTCCCGCTCCTTTGCTCCATGAGACTTTGTTCGTGTTTGCATATTAACAAAAATATGAAAGAATGTTATTCACCTTGAATTTCAGTGCACCTTGATCTCACATGTCCAGTTTCCGTGTCGTGGCTTAACAAAGTATCAGCAACGGTTGTTGGCTTCATTCATCATGATAAGGCTGGGTGAGAAACTACACAATCAAATGTAGAATATCAATCAGATGGTAAAGTGTATCTAGTCAAATGAAAAATACACTCTAAGATTGCAAAAAGTGACATTATATGTGTAATTTAATTTTCAAGTTTGCTGATACATGGAACACGAAGAATTTTGCGCAATAAATGGTGAGAAACAATTTGTTAGTTATGTTGATTGAATTAAAACGAACTCATACAACAAATGTTTTCCAACCTGAATGCAGTACTATTTTGTACAAGAATCACAACTTTACAAAATGCCTTAATCACATATTTGTTGGACAAATAGAATAATAAATATGCACATAACGATAAGAATATATGATTACGCAAAATAGAAATTATATAATAAACTCACCACTTGAATGTTCTCTTCATCTCTGGCATCTTCAAAATTTTTGCTGGCTTTTTTCTCTTTTCCAGCAAAGCAACATAGTGATCTACGACTTTCAAGTCAGGGCTAGTTTATGAACTTCTGATATCACGCTTCCAATTTTCTGTCTGAAATATGCCTCAACTTTCTCCCTCTCAGCAGGTCTTATGTTATCCCAAAGTGATCAGCTCAATTCATTCAAATCGTACACTGCCCTGTATAACAACCCCCTTTAACCTATGTCTCGACACCATAACCATCATTGCGACATATTGGCCTCTGTCTGTACTGTCTATAACCCCTGTCCATATTGCCCTCTATACTAACTCCCTTTAGCGCACATCTCGACACCATCTATGACAAAGTTGCGTCTGTATCAAGAAATCCCAACATCAGTTACAAAAGTAAATTCAAGTAAATAGAGTTGGACTAATATATTTGATTGAATGGGTGATTTGGGCTCATTTTTTTCTTCATAACTAAACCTAAAGACATCATAAAAGCAACTTTGCACCATAGTTACTTGACTAATTCTCGTGAAGAATATGCATATGTCAAAAAGAGCACCTTTGCCATAAATTCACTTTGGCCGCTTGTTATTGAAGATCGATGTCAATAGACTTGATTCCAACCTCGTAACATGCTTTTTCCTTCATATTAACATGTCGTCATCTAATTAGGGTAAATTTTTCTATTTGGGTAAATTTGCCTATTTGGTTATATATATATATATATATATATATATATATATATATATACACACACACACACCAAAACTACTTATTTTAAGCATATAAGCAATCCATAGACTTATTGTAGGACCTTAAATATCACAACTTTATCACAAATATAGAAGCAAAGATGAAGTAGAGATGATGACTTGATGAAGTATGTGTGGCGTTAGATGTAGAGAGAAAGAGATGAAAATATGAGAACTTTTATTAAGAGAGAAACACACACATATACACACACAAGCACACCTTACAAATGAGAGGTAAGGTGCCTTTTATAGTTCCATACATAGGCTTTCTATGGGCTTGGGCTTGGTTACATGAATAGATAACAAGGCTTATGAAACATAGCACATAACATATTAGCTTGCCAAGTCCAAGGCCTAATGACTAAACTATTACTAATCTTAACAAATGACACAAAGTTACAATATGAGAATGACCATCACTTCATAATACATATTTTTAATGCTAACAATCTCCCCCTAAGGGGTGGTCATTCGAATGATGCTCCACGTGAGTGGGTCTTCCGTGTTCTTTGTCTTTAACTTTGTGTGTCGTTGTAGAATAGTCTTTAGTCTTTGTTCCTTCATGCTTTGTGATCTTTGATAACTGATTCTTCATCGTTCTTTGTTCTTTTGTGATGTGGAGTTATCTGCCTTTCGTCACTTTTACGTCTGTGGTGGTTGTTTGCCATTCCAACATGCTCATACATCTTTGGTCTTTGTGATACATGCATTTGTAGTTCCCGTTCTTTCACACAGATCTTTGTCACTTTACTTCTGTAGATCCTTTCACATTGCGTAGAATCTTTCTTTGAACCTTTCTTTGCTTTGATCTTTGTGAGAACTTTCCTTTGACTTCGAGATGCATGTATGAGCATGTGGAATCTGTCGCCATGGAGATGAAGTGTCCCTGCATATAAACAGTTAGCAATAAAACATCCGGTACTTACAGATAAGGAATTAAAGATCGTCAACAGCATAGTGTGAAGACTCCTTCTAACCCTTACCAAGGCCGTTCCCATGTCAGATACTCTCGAGAGAGCTTACAAGACCTACTTAGTAGCTCAATGACTGGGTGAGTCGCTGGGGATCACTCCATGACTGTAGACCGTTTGAAACCACCGTGTAACCCATAAAGAATTACCGAAGTGACCTGCTGTCAGGGCTGCTTGATGTTGACCCTGGCAGGAACTTCCATTCAATCATTGAGAATCACAAAAGTAAATCCTCTCATAAATGTTCTGGCAGATTGCTAAGATCTGCGTAGGACTCTTAAGTTTATATCTGGCGTCCTTAATGTTGAACAACCAGTGTAGAAATATCATGTGTTCCTATGAGATCTTTTGATGAATCTCGGGGCTCTAGACTCGATAAGTGCACATTTGGTTTCCTATGCGGAGATTAGGGAGAGTCTCCTGCTTCAATATCAATCATCTCTAAGAGACAGATCGATAGATTACACCGGTTCCCCGTGAGAATGAAACAAGCTCTTTTAAGAGAACTTGAGTGGTTAAGAAGGTTTAGTGCAGTGCGTCACTGGGTCCATGACGTCTTTATCTTCAATACCGGAGTCACCATAGTAACAACCAGTAGCATATGTGTTGAACCCGGTGTCTGCCCTAAGGTTGAACATTTGGAGGGCTATTTCTTTTCACCCTTTTTCATAACTTTTCTTTTTAATTCTTCAACCCCTTCTTTCTCTTTTCTCATTTTCTCCTTTTTTCAATCATACCTAAGGACTTCTAATACTAATCTATTGGATTTGTCCTTGGGTAGATCCTTCCGGCTCTGGCGGATCATAGGACGGTTTTTCCTAACCTTAGTCACCTTATAACTCCATGACTATCCTATCATTGATCACATGCCAAAAAACCTTTATGTGAAAAATCTCTCAAAGTGTTTATGATAATAAAACACATTGTTGTTACCACTTTGAGAGTTTTGCAATTTTGAAGGACTCCCCCTTCACATGTGCTCATGAATATTTAAGAAATTTGCACATGCGAGAGGAGTTTGCACTTTTTGAATTGATCCAATTTCAGTGAACATGACCGATTCGAGACACGCTTACATCACTAGTTAGACTAGCTTGAAGTTATTACCCGTCCTGGTCAAGTCCAAAGAAAGTCTCTCGATATGGTACACTTTACTCAGACAAGTCCTATTCGAGACACGCTTACATCACTAGTTAGACTAGCTTGAAATTATTACCCGTCCAGGACAAGTCCTTTCGATTACTGACATTTTAAGCTTCGTCAATTCATTGGTACTATCTGAGTCGAGCTCTTTTGAGATTCAGCCACAATCTTTAAACATCTTTGATCACATTTTAATCATGTCTTCTCCCCCTCAAAAATAGCATATCGTGATATTTTTTATATCAACAGTTTAAGAAAAAGCTTTTGGAGAGAATGACAGATTTTGCATGAATTTGGAACATTTTTGTTTTTATACTCCACCTTAATGATAGCTCATTTAAAATCAATTTTAAGGGTTTAGAGGGAGTTTTCTTTGAGCACTAATTTTGAGAGATTTTGAGAAATCTTTTGAACAATCTTGAAAAAGTGCTCAAGAATTTTGTTGGAAAATGAGTTTATGCTTGAAATCTTTTTCGTTTGTTTAGACTCGAACTTTTTGAAAAAGGTTTCGTCATTGACCGTACGAGTCCTTGATTTGAAATTAATCAGAAGTCATCATTGAAGTCCGGGTTTCGTACTGATGTATACGAAAGCCATAGTGAAGAAAATTTTGAGAAACGACATGTTTTAGAAAAACATTAAAAAGAACTCCTGCTCAAGCATCTATACATGTCCGTATCATTGTTGAATGACATTTCTAGAAATGTACAGAATATTGATTTATACGAGAGACATGTCGTGAGAAGAATATTTTTGGATTTTTTGATTTTATATTGTTTTTGTATTTTGAAAATTTTATATTTTTGTATTTTGTTTTTTGTTGGTTTTTCAAATTTTGTATTTTGTTTTTTTCAAAAATATTTACAGCGAAGCGGTTTTGAAAACATTTTTCAAGAAGATTCGAGAAGACGTTCTAGCTCCTCAGGAGTTAGGCTTCGCATGCCAATTTGTCGAACTAAATAGTCAAACCTTTCTTTTGGAAGGGCTTTAGTAAATAGATCGGCGAGTTGATAATCAGTCTTAACGAAAAATAATTCAACAGTACCATCTTCCACGTGTTCTTTGATGAAATGGTAGCGGACTTTGATATGCTTCGTCTTAGAGTGATGTACGGGATTGCACGAGATGGCTATGGCACTTTTTGAGTCACAATACATAGGTATTCTGTCAAAAGTAAAGCCATAATCTGTGAGCTGTGTCCGCATCCAAAGAACTTGGGATCAATACGCAGATAGAGACACATACTCGGCTTCGGCGGTTGATAGCACAGTACAGTCCTGTTTCTTTGACGGCCAGCTTACTAGCTTTTCACCCAAAAATTGTGCTCCACCTGATGTACTCTTTGCTATAACTTGATCACCAGCATGGTCTACATCTGAAAATGCTGTTAGATGAAACCCCGAATTCTTCGGATACCAAAGTCCCATGTTAATGGTGCTTCGTAGGTACCGAAAGATCCGTTTAACCTCTTTGAGGTGAAGTTCGGTAGGCTTTGCCTGAAACCGTGCTAATAAACATACCGCAAATTGAATATCGGGTCGGCTAGCAGTTAGGTACATGAGAGAACCGATCATGCTCCGATATTTCTTCGGATCGATAAGTTTCCCAAACAAATCAGCACCTATTTTTGGTGAAGTGACCATTGGTGTACCAACAGAATCACAATTTTCCATTCCATGTTTTTTCAAAATCTCTATCGTATATTTAGCTTGATTGATAAAAATACCACGAGGGGATTGATGGATTTGTAAACCAAGAAAGAATTTTAGTTCCCCCATCATGGACATTTCAAATTTACTTTTCATGAGATTTTCAAAGTCTTTTGAATGGTTAGGATTGGTTGATCCAAAAATAATGTCGTCCACGTAAATTTGAACGATCAAAATGTCATCTTTGAATTTTTTATAAACAAGGTGTCATCAACCGTTCTTTTTGTGAAATTATTTTTGAGCAAGAGAGATGATAGTTCGTCATACCACGCTCTTGGAGCTTGTTTTAAACCATAAATTGCTTTCTTAAGCTTGTAGACGTAGTCTGGATGATCTTTGTCGGTGAATCCCTCTGGCTGACTCACATACACTTCTTCTTTCAGAGTTCCATTTAAGAACGCAGTCTTAATGTCCATCTGATAGACTGTGATGTTTTTGTGAGCTGCATAGGCTAAGAAAATCCAGACTGCTTCAAGTCTAGCTACAGGCGCGAATGATTCCTCGAAATCTATCCCTTCTTCTTGTGGATAACCTTTAGCCACGAGACAAACTTTGGTGTGAATAATAGTCATTTCCTCATCCAGTTTGTTCTTCCACAACCACTTGAGATCAAGAACACGTTTATCAAGTGGTCGTTCAACAAGTTCCCAACTATCATGTAACAGGTATTGAAGAAATTCTTCCTGCATCGCTTCAATCCAAGGGTTTTATGCCATTGCTTCCCGAATGTTCTTTGGTTCTTTGAGGCTGATTGAGCAAACGTAAATGCACAATTCGAGATCGGTGGCGAGTTGTCTCCTTGTCTGAACTGGCTTTGAAGGTTCACCAATAATATGTTCTATTGGATGGTCTTTTGTCCATTGAAACGTAGAAGGGTACCTTGGGTGTAACGAATGTGTGTTAGATGGTTCTTGTAACCTTGAAGAAGATTCAGCAGAGTCTGTTGCAAACGGGTTTTCAAATACTTCTTCTTCTTCTTCTAACGTAACATCGTTTGAATTATTTGTTGGTTCTTCTTGAAAATTTGTGTTTTGGTTTTGCTCATCAACTCTTGGTAGAACAGTTTCAAGTATTGGAGTTACTTGAGTAGATGTAGATGATGTTGATGTAGTTGGTGCTTCAGCTTCGATTGTGGTAGATGCATCTTGTGATGGTGGTGGTGGTTGATGGTTTTGAGCGGGTGCAACGGACTGTTGTTGAGATGCATTAGTCGAAGTTCCACCATAATATTCATCAAACATTAACTTAAAGAAATTTTCCAGTTCATGTTCTGAAGGTTTATCCGTGTTTGTTGACTGAGCTCCTTGAGGTATGAGTCCTGAACTGATGTGTCCAGAAGTCTGCATGTTTGGTGCGGGTCCTAATCTGTTTTGATTAGAAGTCATTGGATTAAGTGCGGGTTCTAGAGCGAGTCTCTCAGAAGCCATCTGTGAAATCTCGTCAAACTTCACGTTCATCGTCTCCATTATCCTTTTTGTTCTTCTATTATACACCCTGAATGCCCTCGAGTTTTCTGAATATCCAATGAAGATTCCAATATCACCCTTAGCTTTTAACTTTCCTAGATCTTCTCTATCATTCGTCGGATAGCACAAAGCGCCAAACACGTGAAGGTAAGAGATGTCAGGTTTACGGTTGTTTACTAGCTCATATGGGGTTTTATTGAATCTCGGATGGACTAGGGATCGGTTTTGAGTAAAGCAAGCAGTGGCTACAGCATCAGCCCATAAGAATAGTGGTGCACTAGAAAAAATCAGCATTGTTCGAGCAGCTTCCACAAGAGTTCGGTTTCTTCTTTCAACTACCCCATTCCGCTGTGGAGTTCTAACAACTGATGTTTGGTGTGTGATTCCAACATCTTCAAGGTAAGTTCTTAACTCCTGGTTTGTAAATTATGTGCCATTGTCTGTTCTTATAATCCTTACTGGAGCTTGAAGTAGAACTTGAATACGCTTCAGAAAGGTGATGATGATGCCTGGTGCTTCGTCTTTTGATTTCAAAAACTTTACCCAAGTGTATCTTGAATAATCATCAACAATAACAAGAATATACTTCTTCCCATTAATGCTTTCAACTCTCATTGGGCCACATAAGTCCATGTGCAACATATGTAACCTTGCTTCCGAACTAGGTACGGTTTTGGGTTTATATGATGCTCTTTTACTTTTTCCTTGTTCGCATGATGGACATAGGTGTTCCTTGGTGTATTTGAACTTAGGAAGTCCGGTGACGATGTTGTCTTTGGCTAACTTGTTGATGGTGTCGAAATTGAGATGGGATAAACGTCTATGCCACAGCCAGGACTTAGTTTCAGTTGCCCTTGTCATAAGACAAATTGGTGATGTGGAATCCATTTGGTTGATGTCGATAGCATACAAGTTTGTACTACGATTACCAGTTAAGAGATCATCACCAACCAAATTTCTAATAAAAACCGTGTTTCTTCTGAATGCCACTTCTAAGTCTGCATCACAAAATTGCCCGACTGAAAACAAATTGTGTCCCAACCCTTCGACGTAGTAAACTCGAGTGATTAAAAAATTCCCAAATTGAAGATCTCCATAACCCTGAATAGCTGCTACATGATCATTTCCAAATCGTACAGTTCCCATGAATTTCCAGATGAAATTGATCAGCAGCTTTAAATTCCCGGTCATGTGCTTGGAGCAACCCGAGTCGATGATCCAAAGACATATTTCGATAACCTGCCAAGAACAGAAAAGTTTGTATTTGGAAACCGTGTTGAATTTGGTTCTATGGGGTTAGGAGTAAAAGCATAATCACACTCACAGACAGTTGCTACTTGTTTTGCTTGAGTTATTTCTAGTTTGCCGTCCTTAAGAGTGAACTCTCTACCCGTCAGAATCCACATACAAAACTTAAGATAGTTCCTAGGCATTCGACTAATAGTGGTAGTCCTAAATCGTGCAACTAATCTTTCTATAGATCTGGATCTAGCACTAGGTCTTTTTGGAACATTCTTCTGTTCAGGCTTAACATTCACATTCATAGAAACACATTCATCATGAACATCATTAATTAAACATTTCTTGCATATTAAACAAACCGAGTCATTACATGCATTAGAAACAGTACGCTCGACATTACATTCAGATGAAACATGTCTCTTATTACAAAGCGATAAATTCCTAGGGTGTTCTTCTACTTCTTCAACTTTATTCTTGCTACTACTCTTAGAGACAGGCGAGACTCTATTGTTCCTTGTATTGCTCTTAGGCTTTAGTCTGCTGCTCCTAGAGGTGCTTTCTAATCCTGTAGAAGGTAAGGCACACACATTAGGATTTATATCCTATTGTTGCCAAAAATATCAGTTTCACGGTTTTCTCCAAAAGCTGATGCGAAAAAGGATTTGACAAAACTAGTCACTCTACAACCCTTGCCCAAGAAAAAGGAAATTGAAAAGATTGTTGATAAACAAAAAGTGGTTGTTGAAAGAAACACAAATGTGAGTGCACCTGGCTCTTCTAGGAATATTACACCAAATGTGACTTCAAAAACTGTTAAAGAGTCTGTTGGTTCTAATGATATTGTCCACAGTCACCATCTAAAAGAAGCTAGGAAAAAGGCATAACATCGAAAAGACGGAATTTTAGGTGCAAAACCTAGTGTGATGAATTCTACAAGATTCCAAAGCACTGCTAGTAGTAGTAAACCATTACCTAGGAACAATCTACAAATTACTTGGGATTGGCTTGCATCTAAGAGTAGTGGCACAAAAGAGAATGCTACGAACGTAGAATGCAATACAAAGAATTCCAAAGTCTCATCGAACAACAAAAAATCTCCATATGACTGTAGTGACAAAGTTAAAATTGCTGTGTTAAACAAGAATGTTGAATTTGTCTGTCCTACATGTCAAAAATGTGTTTTTTCAACTAACCATGATGCATGTATTGCACAATTTATCAAGAAAAGAAAGTCAAGTGTCAACACACAATCCACTAAGACACTAAATCGATTCAAACCCGTTAATAAGAAGCATGAGGTTAAGAAACCTAATAGGTGGATATCTAAAGGATGTAGTTTTTCCAAGACTGAGACTTCCGCTGCATCTGATAAGAAGACTACGTCTAGATCTTACCTTAGGTGGATTCCCACGGGAAAAGTTTTTAAAACAGTTGGTCTTAGATGGATTCCCACAGGGAAGATTTTTGATAGTTGCACCAAGACAAATAATAGTGATAATCACCAGGATAAGGAAGTAGAAACCATTACAACCATTGGTAGTCAACACCCGCAGAGTGATGATTTATGTACTTCTAACACTGTTATTTGTGAAACCTCTTCGTCTTCGGTTGCAGGTGCTTCAACTATCTCAGAACCCAGTTCATCAGAGGGCTCAAATTCTGTAAATTCTATAAAATCATTCTTTCAATCTTCTATTTTTGATTTTCCAGTTTCTTTTATAAAAACAAAAACAAAATACAAAATTTGAAAAACCAGCAAAAACAAAATACAAAAATATAAAATTTTCAAAAAATACAAAAACAATATAAAATCAAAAAATCCAAAAATATTCTTCTCACGACATGTCTCTCGTATAAATCAATATTCTGTACGCTTCTAGAAATGTCATTCAACAATGATACGGACATGTACAGATGCTTGAGCGGGAGTTCTTTTTAATGTTTTTCAAAAACATGTCGTTTCTCAAAAAAATTTCTTCACTATGGCTTTCGTATACTTCAGTACGAAACCCGTGCTTCAATGTGAAATCTTTTCAAAACATGGGTCCGATTATAATAACTCGAAAAGATTTCAAATAAGGACCCTAATGATGACTTCTGATTATTTTCAAATCAAGGACTCGTACATTCAATGACGAACTCTTTTTCAAAAAGTTCGAGTCTAAACAAACGAAAAAGATTTCAAGCATAAACTTGTTTTCAAAATAGAATTCTTGAGCACTTTTTCAAGATTGTTCAAAAGATTTTTCAAAATCTCTCAAAATTAGTGCTTAAGATAACTCCCTCTAAACCCTTAAATTGATTATTGAGCTATCATTAAGGGGGAGTATAAACAACTAAAATGTTCCGATTTCATGCAAAATCAAATCTGTCTTTCTCTCCAAAAAGCTTTTTCTTAATCAGTTGATATCAAAAATATCACAGTATGCTATTTTTGAGGGGGAGAAGACATGATTAAATTGTGATCAAAGATGATTAAAGTTTGTGACTGAATCTCAAAAGAGCTAGACTCAGTAAGTACCAATGAATTGACGAAGCTTAAAATGTCGGTAATCGAAAAGACTTGTCCTGGACGGGTAATAATTTCAAGCTAGTATAACTAGTGATGTAAGTGTGTCTTGAATAGGACTTGTCTAAGTAGAATGTACCGTCTCGAGAAGCTTTCTTTGAATTTGACCAGGACGGGTAATAACTTCAAGCTAGTCTAACTAGTGATGTAAGCGTGTCTCGAATCGGTCATGTTCACTGAAAGTGGATCAATTCAAAAAGTGCAAACTCCTCTCGCATGTGCAAATTTCTTAAAAATTCATGAGCACATGTGAAGGGGGAGTCCTTCAAAAGAAATGCAAAACTCTCGAAGTGTCAACAAAATGTGTTTTATTATCATAAACACTTTGAGAGATTTTTCACAAAAAGGTTTTATGGCATGTGATCAAATATAGGATAGTCATGGAGTTATAAGGTGACTAAGGTTAGGAAAAACCGTCCTATGATCCGCCAGAGCTGGAGGGATCTACCCAAGGACAAATCCAATAGATTAGAATTAGAAGTCCTTAGGTATGATTGAAAAAAGGAGAAAATGAGAAAGGAGAAAGAAGGGGTTGAAGAATTAAAAAGAAAATTTATGAAAAAGGGTGAAAAGAAATAGCCCTCCATATGTTTAACCTTAGGGCAGACACCGGGTTCAACTCATATGCTACTGGTTGTTACTGAGGTGACACCGGTATTGAAGACAAAGACGTCATGGACCCAGTGACGCACTGCACTAAACCTTCTTAACCACTCAAGTTCTCTTAAAAGAGCTTGTTTCATTCTCACGGGGAACCGGTGTAATCTATCGACCTGTCTCTTAGAGATGGTTGATATTGAAGCAGGAGACCTCTCCCTAATCTCCGCATAGGAAACCAAATGTGCACTTATCGAGTCTAGAGCCCCGAGATTCATCAAAAGATCTCATAGGAACACATGATATTACTACACTGGTTGTTCAACATTAAGGACGCCAGATGTAAACTTAAGAGTCCTACGCAGATCTTAGCATTCTGCCAGAACATTTATGAGAGGATTCACTTTTGTGATTCTCAATGATTGAATGGAAATTCCTGCCAGGGTCAACATCAAGCAGCCTTGACAGCAGGTTACTTCGGTAATTCTTTATGGGTTACGCTTAGTGTTCGCGGTGGTTTCAAACGGTCTACAGTCGTGGAGTGATCCCCAGTGACTCACCCAGTCATTGAGCTACTAAGTAGGTCTCGTAAGCTCTCTCGAGAGTATCTGACATGGGAACGGCCTTGGTAAGGGTTAGAAGGAGTCTTCACACTATGTTGTTGACGATCTCTAATTCTTATCTGTAAGAACCGGATGTTTTATTGCTAATTGTTTATATGCAGGGACACTTCATCTACATGGCAACAGATTCCACATGCTCATACATACATCTGGAAGTAAAAGAAAGCTCCCTCGAAGATCTATACAACACAAAGTTCAAAGAAAAATTCTACGCCAAAAAGAAGAATCTACAAAGTATAAAGACTAAAGATCAAAGTGAAAGAAAGGGAACTACGCGCATATGAATATCAAAGTCCAAAGATGTATGAGCATGTTTGAATGGCAAACAACCACCACAGACGCAGAAGTGACGAATGGCAGATAACTCCACATCACAAAGGAACAAAGAACGATGAATAATCAGTTATCAAAGATCACAAAGCATGAAGGAACAAAGACTAAAGACTATTCTACAACGACACACAAAGTTAAAGACAAAGAACACGGAAGACCCACTCACGTGGAGCATCATTCGAATGACCACCCCTTAGGGGGAGATTGTTAGCATTAAAAAATATGTATTATGAAGTGATGACCATTCTCATATTGTTACTTTGTGTCGTTTGTTAAGATTAGTAATAGTTTAGTCATTGGGCTTTGGACTTGGTAAGCTAATATGTTATGTGCTATGTTTCATAAGCCTTGTTATCCAATCATGTAACCAAGTCCAAGCCCAAGCCCATCAAAGCCTATGTATGGAACTATAAAAGGCACCTTACCTCTCATTTGTAAGGTGTGCTTGTATGTGTATTTGTGTGTGTTTCTCTTGAATAAAAGTTCTCATTTCCATCTCTCTCTCTCTAATACACGAATTACATATACATATATCAAGTCACCATCTTTCATCTCTTCTTCATCTTTGCTTCTATATTGGTGTGATAAAGTTGTGATATTTGAGGTCCTACAAGTGATAATAAAACACATTGTTGAAAGATTTTCAAATGAATGGTTTTATGGCAACAATAGGATAGTCAAAGGAGATTGTAGGACCGAAATATCTAATGATTTATGTGATTCGGGAGGTCGAGGTTGATGATTAAAGATGAATTCCATATTTGGTTTTAGAGAGAGAAAGTAGAGAGAGGGTGGAGAAAATGAATAATATTAAGATGAAAGTAAAGATACATAATTTCACACACCCCTCATGGAGAGTCATGAGGGGTATTTATAGGCTCATCACAACATTACTTTGCCTAGTGTACGATAGTAGTCCCTGCGGGTACTACATGTTACTAATCTAGTCCAATTCACATGTGTAACGTTATCTTTATAAAAAAGCGAGGCTAACAATCTCCCTCCAAGATATCGTCACACGTGAATAGTTACAATGAGACCTATAAATACATTAACAATGTAAAATTACAACAATAGTAAACTATGTTGACGTTGTTGAAGCGCAGAGTCTCTGTAGTCTAGATACTGAGGCAGACTTGAAGTTCTCTCTTCCGACGATCTCGGCGTACTGACTGCAAAGGTCTTTGTAGCTCTTTTGTAGCTCTAAACTTCAACTGTAATGGTCTAGTTAGGTTATTACTCCCTCCTAACTAGTGAGCCTTTTCTTACTTTTTCCTGCTCCCTCCTAAACCGACAACTCTCTTTTCATCACGCAGCGGATAAAGTAGATTCAAAAGTGTAGGCACATGGTTATCGTTCAGGGAGCATCATGACAATATGACTCACATAACATTGCACAGAAGGTTGGTAATACGCTCCGATGTACACATCATTAGTACTTCTTCGGTTCCAGTGTAAGCACAATTCCCTCGAACAACCAATGTACTAGAGATGAAACACTACTTCTTTTGGCATGTTCTTCTCCCTCCTGATGGTTGCGATTTATCAAAATCATCATACTATTTTGTGTACATGCTATAATTACCCGTACTTTACACTTCTGATGCAATATAGATAGACCGTGTAAGCATGATTTGTGAGTATATGTCGCAAAAATATACTCTCAATACTATTCTCTCAAATCAACCTTTAAACGAACCTCCTTGTAATTCACCGGCTACTAGTAATGACCACATATGGAGACTGCCTGATATGACCAGCTTGAAAAAGAAGTAATCATCCCATCTTGTGACTTAATGCTTGTACAGTAGATGTGACTTAATACCTATACTGAGCACTACAATGTAACTCCTTTAAGTATGAGGTTGCACGAAATATTCGCCACTTGAACAATCCACTGCTTCGCGTGACACTGAGTACTACAACGTAACTCCTTAAAGTGATAGTTATACTGTGAGCACTACAACGTAACTCCTTACATCAGTAATAACTAGATTGTCAACTGAATTTTTTAATTTGCGCAGACAAGTTATCTTCAAAAGTCGTGCATCCAACCACCCCTAGACTTTGAGATAAATAAGTACACGTTATGAAATGCCACTTCAAAGTCAAAACAATAATACCGTGCAAGAACCCCGTAGTCATTTTGTTAAACAAAGCAATTTTAGCCGTGAACGATGTATCCCCGTGAAAATTTTATACCAAAATACCACTCAATCAACCAAATATTATCAAATTATGCATCCAAAAAATAGATTTTGTATCACATTTGATATTTCAATTATTTTCAGCCCCAGTCCATAACCTTGTGTCGAATTGAATGATACTAGCTCAGCCCAATCTTAAGGTCGTGTATTATGCATTAAACTACAAAAATTCGGATTCAGCCCACAAAGAAAATCCACCAGCCTGTCATGAAGTATGTAGTTCAAAAGCCCAACACAAGATACCCCTATCCAACACAGTCCAATGAAAAACCTGACTTAACCCTAAACACATTCTGATAAAGTGATAAGTACGCCTACCATAAACATACTCCTCTCGCTCTCACCCAACAAAAATAAATGCAGCACATCTTCTCATCTCAAACAAAATAACATCAAAGTCATCTCATCTCAGGTTCATTTTCATCAATTCGATCCATCATCAGTCCATCTAATCAAAATCCACAAATGTAAACACCACCATATGCACCCTTATATCTTCTTTCGATGCTCAAACAGGATCAAGAAATCCTTTTAGAAGGCTTCAAGATCATTAAATGGTCTCGGGTAGGTGTAAATGGTTGTGATTTATGTTGTTGACTGTGTCTTTAAACGAATCAAAGAACGGAGTATAACGTCATCGTTATCATTCCTTCTTTAATTGCTCGGATATTTATGAAGTTATACTTCAAAAATTTAGATCAATGATGTTATTGTCTTGTCGTGTTTATGATGTCGATGACTGTTTTTGTACCACACGAACAAGAAACGCTGAGATCTTGTTGTATTTCTTTTAGGCTCGAAGTGTGATATAGGTTTAGATTGTGGATAGGCTGTGATGATCCATTTCATACAGATTTTTCAAGTATTGAAATATGGACTGATGTATGAGCTGAGGTTCACAGGAGTTGGTATAAGGTTTTGGTCAATGGTCTCTTCATCTTGATCTGTCAAATTTCTGAAAATTTTTCATCTTGAATTTTCGAAACTTTACATTTATCGAGAACATGTTTTATCGAGAACATGATTTTCGAAACTTTTCATTTCTTTAATTTGTCGAAACTTTTCATTTTGAAAAAAATTTCGAAACTTTGTTACCCCAAATTTTTTCGAGAAAATAACTTTTCGAAAATTTTACTTTTCGAAAGTGTAGGGTATGTTTTCGAAACTTTCTTTACAAGAAAGTCCGATCTTTTCCGACGATAATTCCGACCAGTCATTAGCAGATTCCGATGAATTTTTTGATGAGTTTTGAGACCATGTATATAGACCAATATTCACAGATGGTATAAAAGTCTCTTCACAGTTAACAAGAATATGTTATTTTGACATAAAGGACAAAAAAAAAAAAAAAAAAAAAAAAAAAAAAAAAAAAAAAAAAAAACAGATTCGTGAAACTTATGGATTAATGTTTGGGACTTTTTGACCATAAAGATACATCAACTTGTGTAGAAAACTGTTGTCACTAAAGATAAGGAAAAAAATTTCCAGATCCGAAAAAAGTGGGATAAAAAACAGCTTAAAAACACATTCGAACCACACAAATCATCAAACTAATACAACCTGGGTGATGATACCAATTGTAGGACCGAAATATCTAATGATTTATGTGATTCGGGAGGTCGAGGTTGATGATTAAAGATGAATTCCATATTTGGTTTTAGAGAGAGAAAGTAGAGAGAGGGTGGAGAAAATGAATAATATTAAGATGAAAGTAAAGATACACAATTTCCCACACCCCTCATGGAGAGTCATGAGGGGTATTTATAGGCTCATCACAACATTACTTTGCCTAGTGTACGATAGTAGTCCCTGCGGGTACTACATGTTACTAATCTAGTCCAATTCACATGTGTGACGTTATCTTTATAAAAAAGCGAGGCTAACACTATCACTTTATTCTCTTTTTGTTACTTAATATGGAAAGTAGACAATTAGTTTGAGACATCCTAATAAGAAAATGTGGACCATTATTTTGAGACGGAAGAAGTATAATGGAAGAATTCATTAATATGGAAAGTAGTGTTAATTTTGTTTAAAAGAAAAAAAAAAAAAAAAAAAAAAACCTTAATTTTTCTTAAATACACCCGATCCCTGAAAATTGTGTTTGTGGTATTGTTTAGTTTATTTTAAATGCACCTAGTCATTTTATATCCTGGTTCCGTCCGTAATTTGAAGACAACACAACTTAAGAAACCAATTCGCTTAAAGTTAAAAGACCACTTAATATGAACGCGGTTTTCCTAAAAGGATCTATAGTACAATAATTTAAAAGCTCATTACTATTCGAATAATAAGTTTGCTTTTCATCATCAATGACTTTTGAGATTCCTTGAGTCATTTGATGAGTTTCTCGTACCAAATTTATACTATTATTTATACTTTATACTCCTTCCGTCTCAAAATTATTGTCAGGAGACAAAAATCATTAAATTTAATAAAAGTGAGATCACTGTAATTTTTAATCACTCAAATAGAATATTCCATCACTTTATTCTCTTTTTGTTACTTAATATGGAAAGTAGACAATTAATTTAAGAAATCCTTATAAGAAAATGTGGACTATTATTTTGAGACGGAAGAAGTATAACGGAAGAATTCATTAATATGGAAAGTATTGTTAATTTTGTTTAAAAACAAAAGCCTTAATTTTTGTTAAATGCACCCGATCCCTGAAAATTGTGTTTGTGGTATTGTTTTGTTTATTTTAAGTGCACCTGGTCATTTTATACCCTAGTTCCGTCCATAATTTGAAGACAACACAACTTAAGAAATCAATTCGCTTAAAGTTAAAAGACCACTTAATATGAACGCGGTTTTCCTAAAAGGAACTCTAGTACAATAATTTAAAAGCTCATTACTATTCGAATAATAAGTTTGCTTTTCATCATCAGTGACTTTTGAGATTCCTTGAGTCATTTGATGAGTTTCTCGTACCAAATTTATACTATTATTTATACTTTATACTCCTTCCGTCTCAAAATTATTGTCAGGAAACAAAAATCATTAAATTTTAATAAAAGTGGGATCGCTGTAATGTTTAACCACTCAAATAAAGTATTCCATCACTTTATTCTCTTTTTGTTACTCAATATGGAAAGTAAACAATTAATTTGAGACATCCTAATAAGAAAATGTGGACCATTATTTTGACACGGAAGAAGTATAATGGAAGGATTCATTAAATGCACTAAGCCACTTCAAAGTAATATTAAAAAATACAATTACTAATGTAATGTGTATAATTAATTGATGCATTAACACAACATCTATTGACTAGTCAACACCTACAATTAGTTATTTCTAAAACCCCTCTTAATGAAAAAAAAAATAATAATAATAAAAGAAAATAAAATAAATTAATAAAACTCATTATACAAACCAAACAAGCTACTAGACAAAAGAAACAAAAAGAAATAAAATACGGTTTTAAGCAAACCAGCCAAGCAATATTTCCAAAATTACAGATGTAAGTAAAATATATCACATTTGTTTAAAAAAAAATAAAAAATAAATAAAAAAATAAACACATCTCCTAAAACTGATTCTACAAACTTATATAGCAAAAAATGCATGAGTTTTGTCAACCATATTAGATGACTATGCAACCTCTTAGAAAGCACATGACAAACTTTTTATTTCACTGCCCATAAGGTTATCAATAAGGAACGACAATAAGGAACGACTAACATTTCCAAACTATTCATCAACACTTATTAAGTTATTGTACAAACTCAAAAAGCCATGGTGTATAAGAGACACACCACTAAGGAAAAAGTATATCACAACAAGATGCAATCATTCACTTTACAATAGAAAATAAAAAGATACAATAATAAGGGAATAGATCTAGTGAGAAGAGAAAATATAATAAGAAGAATGAGAAATAATTTTAGCCACATATTTCAATTGAATGAGGAAAAATTCATGAGAGTTGCATATTTTATTGTACATGCATCTGAAATATGCAGTTGTACTTACTTCTCATTCTTCTCATTTTACTTTTATTTCTCATTTGATTCTTACTTACAATAATAATAAGAAAAAGAGATGTTCATTTGACTATGGATACGCGGAGAAAGCCAAAAACAAAAAAGATCAGGAAGTGTCGTAACCCACTTAAAAGTAGTAGCATTTGATCTGAGACAAACTTATCTAGCCAGAGTAGAAACTCATTAATGCATCAAAATATTGACTGGATACTTGGATCCAAAGTAGGCTCATACAACCAAACCACAAGCAATAGCACTCAATCCCCACAAACTTATAAAAGAGTATTGATTAGACGAGTGAGCTGGTAAATCGTGTCTTAACAGGTTTTGAGCGCGCGAATAACATAAGTTTCAAACATGAAAACGACTCGTTTAACACTTGTTTTTGATGGTTTGAGTATGACAGATATACGTTTTATGTATCAAAAAAGTTAAATATTAAACCCTAGAATACTAAAAACAATTATTTTAAAAAATAAAAAAATTGCATAGTATATTTTTTCCCTTAACAGGTCTTAACAGGTCCTAACAGGTACCTAATTTGCCAGCTCTACTGAGTGTGCTATCATATCTTCACGAGCAATGTTTCTTTATGCATTGGAAGCATTGCTTGATCAAATCAACCTTATAAAACTACTAGTGATCAAGATAAGTATGCTAGAATAACTCATTTGACAAAGAAGATAATCATTAGATGCAAATCATTGTGTTGATGGCGATGATAGGTGGCCATCAATTCGATTACCATTACGATGTTTAGCATGTTAGAATGAATGAGAAGAACACAATGATATCCGATGATTAATGAGGCATATCTAAATAATATAAAAAGTAATATGTTGCAAATGAATTTAATGAAACGCCCAAGAATGTTTTTTCTTTTGTATAACAAAGATGCTATATGACGTATAGGGTATATCCATATACGTTGTATAGTCTTATACGCCGTATCGTGATTTTTACCCTATACGCCTTATAGTTCTTCTAATGTACCAAGGTTCATTTTCTGAAAACCATACTTCTACTTGACGTAAATTCTTCAAACCTGGAAAACATACTTTATTTATACTAAATAACAAAATTGTACAATAGTTTTACATAATTGACTTGCGGAAGCTTTTGTATCTCAAAATATGTGAGTTATCCCAAACGCTCCAATTTTGACCCATTACTACATAACCTTATTCATAAACATACAAATTCGACCCATAGGCTAACTAAGTACTGTTTGGACACAAAAGAACTATGACTACAATACTGGGAATTACAAGCTGATAACACAAAGAAGTGTGAATAAGATGCTCGTTACATATGCTTACGAGCATTTCCTTTTCTTCAAAATCACCTTCTTCAATCTACAAGCCCCAAAGTCTAGTTCCTTTACCTACATAAAAATATAACTATAAAATGTAAGTCAAACTGACTTAGCAAGTGAAACGGAGCTAATGCTAATCGTAACATATATCATAGTCTAATTCGATATAGCTACTAAACCACCCATTAACCACGAGGGCTCATAAGTTGTCTAAGATCATAATACTACTACTATGAAATATTTCTACCATCATATCCAATTTTAATTGGAAGACTACTAAGTATGCGATTTCTAATCGACTTGCTACTAAGTGGCGATATATAATTGACTTACTACTAATTGTGCAATATTTAATTGACTTATTACTTGTTGATACAAAAGTTGGGCGTTCCTAGTTTGGGTTCCTGCTCTCGTGCCAATTAGCTCTTAATTCTTGAAACCTGCGCACTAAGAAAGTAAACAAACACCGTTAGGCTTATCGTGAGATTGTCTCCCACGATTATCCTCCGGCGTGAGAGTAAGTAATCGGTTTAGGGTATATTGAAGAGTTAGGGTTTGTAAATCGTACCTTTAATGAGAATTATGGCATTGTTTATATAGATACGAAATCCTTATAGATTTCGTGTTCCTCACTCTTCGCACACGTAGTGCTTATCCGGCCTATGGATCTTTATACGTAAATAGAAGATCCTTATCTAGACCATAAATAATTTGGTTGGGTTTGGGCTTTCGTGAGTCCAAACCGTTAGTAGTATGGCCCAAATCATTGTCACGATAGCCCACTCATAGTGGACTTGGGCATTAATAATGTTTATTTGGGCTCGTGGCCCAAATGTAGACTATACGTCATCATGTCCCCCCAGTCTAGTGTGCGCGGGTCGTAGCCGCGGATGCTAGACTAGTGAGAGCAGTGGGAAGCGTAGCGGGAAGAACTTTGAATATTTACCGCCCAATATTTGGAACCATGTATCTAGTCCCAAAATATCTCAAAGATACCTTGGGAAACGGGGAGTGTGTCCACGTATTTATCGGGAAGTGGGGAAAAGTGCTTGTACTTCCTTGCATTCTAGCCACACGATTATTTTTAGTGGGATCTACGTGGCAATCCTCTTAGGGTTTGGTGGCCTTATATATATCACCGCCTCCCTTTTACTAAAATCTCACAAAAGTAATTCTTCCGCCATTTTTAAAATTTCTCAAAGCTTGTTCAAGAATCAACTGTTGTATTAGGTAATAGTGAGTGCGCTTCCATAGTAAATCTTATTTTTAAAAATGGTTCGTCAGCTAGAGGAGTTTCATTCTGAAATGGACGAGGATGAACTGCGTTAGTTCACCTCGGATTATTTCATTCCGCTTGCAGTGCATCCGGAGGTACCGGATGCCAACGCATGTATCGCGGATTTCCCTGAGGGAAAGATAGGGGTGTACACGCGTTTCTTCGAATTCGTGAACCAGCGCGTGCCTATATCCCGATTCCTGAGTGATGTGCTAAACTTCTATCGTTTGCACATTTCGCAGTTGCACTGTATAGGTGCGGCCAAAATAATAAATTTTAAGGTAAACTGCCGCTTACTGGGGATAAACCCAACTATCAACTTATTCCGCGCGTTCTACCACACGTCGTGGTCGAACGGGTGGGTAACATTCTCCAAGCGCCTAGGGGGTTATCAGTGCTATACTGATAAGGTAGACTCCCTGAGGGGGTGGAGGGAAAGATTTTTTTGGATAGATGATCGGGTATTCACTTCGCTATCTGAGTTCTATACTCAAGGGGGGCTTCCAAAGGATGAGAGCTCAGATCCCGGTACGTACAATGTGGGGGATGCGGAGACTATTGATGAGAACCGCATCCCCATCAATACTAATCCCGAGGAGTTCTTGGTGCACGTGGGGCTGAGTCGTAACTACTTCGGGGGGAGCGACGAGGTGCCAACGTTCTTGGATGAAAGCGGCCGGGGTGGGTGCTTGTCCTTTCTTTATCCTCGCGTGTATAGTGTAAGCTTCTTTGTGTATATCAATTTTATCACTAACTTGTTCCCTTTTTTGTGTGTTTATATGCTGCGCAGAGATGGATCTGTTCGCTGTGGTGAAGCTGGCAAAGCCGACGCAGGTAACCGTGGGCGTACGCCCCTTGAGGGAAGGTGAGGTGCCGATTCTGGAGGCTACTGCTGGGCGTCTGTTGGAGTTCGCGCAAGAGGAGCCTTCGGAGGCATCCCATCCTGTGGTGCATGCGACCCCAGTTCAGACGGTGCCTGCGCAGGCAGTGGTGGTGCCTGAAGTTGCGCGCGCTGAGTCATCCGCGAGTGCTGGCATCCTCAAAGTGGACACGGACTCTGAAGAGGAGCGTCAGAGTGTGAAGCGCAAGGCTGTTGATGATGGTGAAGGGACTTCTAAGCACAGGCGTCATACCATTATTGTGGATGAGTCCACAGACGAGGAGACGTCTGCGTCTGTTGCTGCGTAGAAGGAGGCTCAGGCTTCTCCCTTTATGTAAGTAAAACTGAATATTTATGTTTATACTAATGTTTTCTCAGCGCCATTCCCTAATCTTTATTCATGTTTGCTTGTAGTGATGATGCTGCAGGGAGTGATGCAGCGTTCGTGGAGGGGTTAGTGCCACCTCAGGCGGCTCATACTCAGGTGGAGGAGCCGATGAGAGTTGATGAGAGGATGTCTGCGCAATAGCTGATGGAAGAGCTGGGTGTTGTTGCTTAGCGTCAGGCTGAATTGGTCACTCAGCTGAAGGCGCGGTATGTTGGGGAGGGTAGTGGTCTCGCTCAGAAGGATGAGGAGATTGCTCTGCTTAAGGCGCAACTGGCTGATGCGCGGGCAGAGGTGGAGTCCACAACTGCGTATGGTAGGCGAGTTGTGGATGAGAAGCTGGCTCTGATGGTGGAGTTGAGGCGGGAACGCGCTGCTGCTGATCAGCATAGGTCTAGCTGCGCCTGGGCTTTGAAGTACTTGCAGCAGAATCGGAGCAAGCACTTTTCTCAAATTGATGAGTTCTGCGAGCGTGTAGAGGCAAAGGTGCAAGCGCAGGAAGACAAGCTGCGCAAGCTGAGCATCGAATATGATGAGGAGTTATATCCTCATCTAATGTCTACAATTGCTGAACGCAGGTACGTATTCATATGTTATTTTTTCGGCTCCGTGTGCCTTAATACCTGTAATATTCTAACTGTTGCGTTGTTGTATGTACAGGTGGCTGATTAGCCATGGCATGCGCTTGGCTGCCATGGGTACGCTGGAGTCCCCGGGGGTTTTGGAGGCCTTTGGGAAGGTTGTAGAGTGCATCGTGGAGCGTGGCAAGGCGCAGGCTGTGGAGGAACTCCATGAGAGCAAAATGCTGACAGTGTCACTTGCTGAAGTGCTTGGTTATAAGGCGGATGCCTATGATGAGCTCGTGAAGGCCATAGAGGGGATGAAGTTTTTTGAGCTTCCACATATTGCGCGGCTAGAGCGCAACCAGGATTACCCCATAAAGCTGATCATGGAGGAGTTAACCCTGGGGAGACATATCTTGGAGGATGCAGAGGCTCAACCTGACTTTTTCTTGAAGCCTGACGAGTCGTAGCTGCAAGTTCCGGTCTTTGCGCAGCCTCGTGATATTCTTAACCCCTTCGCCCTTGAGAAGGAGGTCCCTCTGAAGGAGGTCCCTCTGAAGGAGGTCGTAGCTGCAAAGAAGAAGGGTGTGAAGGGGAAGGCCATCCTTTGTGGTGTAGGTGCTGCGCATATCCCTAGATCAGATGGAGTCTCAGTCAGCGTGGCGACCGTATCGCCTAGAGATGCTTTACTTTTGAGGAGACTCCAAGAGGCTGGGAGCTCTGCTGACCAAGAGCGTATCCCTGAGCGTTGTCATAGCGTGTAGATATGCATGGACTTTTGTAACTTGTATAAATGTACGATTCTTATAAATAATAACTTATATCTTTTGTTCGTATGCCATGTTATTTGTACTTAGATTGTTATCCTTTGTATAAAAGATCAACTAAGAGTCAAATTGAAACCGTTACATACTTAAAGTGACTCGTATTAAGTGTATAACTTAAAGAACAAATCATAAGTGATGCGTGGGAATCGCAACAGGCTTTACCTCTCGAGGGATCTCGAGAAGCTTACAACCCCCACCAGGCAGTGTACCTGATCGTTGTAGTATAGTATAGTGACAAGTACCGGGGGATTGATCGTTCAGCTTAGGAATAGTGTCGCTAGGATTAGAAAAACTAATTACTAGTTCTAAAGGTGAGGGATGATTATTTTTGTGTTTTTATGTTTTTATGAAAGCAAGTAAAATCTCGGGTTTTGGAAGAGTGGGCGGAATTAGTTGCTATTCAACTAACGCAAAACTAAGATGCAATCAAAATAAAATAATAAAAATGAAATTAAACTAATTTATACTAAGGTTGTGAGCAGTATTTGGAGAAAATGTGTTTACTTAGACTTCACTACTCCCTAGATATCTTTTACACGTTAATTACTTGTTATAATTGTATGGATGACGGATTGTATTCCTTAATACCATTCATGGGGTGGCATACATAACTCCCCAATTCTATGAGCTCTTATCTCCTCCTACACCATGACCCAGCACAACTATAGGGATTGTAAACAGTGGCTCATGCATTAAATACAACCAATAAAGACCTAGTATGCCTCGGTTCATGTTTCTTAAGACGTTCAAGCATGTTACCATTTGGAGATCTGCCAGTTTTCTTAAGCCTAACATATAAAATCATTCATCCAAAACAAGAATAAACAAGTAATCAACACATAATCAACATCTAGGTTTCATTAGATCTAAGCAAACACAAAAGAGATCTAGCCTAGCATAATGGAATTGAGACAAGAACAAGATATAGACAACCAACACATAGACATATTGATTGAATTAGAAGAACACTTATCTCAATTACAATGCAAGGTATCAAGGGTTTGGAACCCTTGAAAAACCTGTAAAAGTTGCACCAAATTCGTCTTTAGGGTTTCTCCAAAACTTCTCTTTTTTTTGTGAAAAACTAGAAAACTATATATAGGAAAATCGAGGTGACGGCGTCAAGAGCAAGGGTGTGACGCCGTCATCTCGCCGCCAAATACTTCCTCGGACGGCCTTGATCTACTTATGACGGCCTGTGTGACGCCGTCATCAACCACGGTATTTTATTCTTGGGACTTTGACGCTGTCAAGAGCAACTCTTGACGCCTTCATGCACTGTTCCCAGCATAGAAATTTGAGACTTTGCCGTTTTCTTCACTTTTATGCTCCAAAAATGTCCAAAATGGCTTCTTTTCCAGAATTCACTCTCCAAGTACCTAAAATCACAAAAGGAACGATTTAGGGTAATATTTGATCAAATAAATTCGGATTCGGGCTTAAATGACCCCCTAAAAACGGATCATTTTTTGCCTCATCATATACCCTTACACTTGAGATTTGCTTGTCCTCAAGCAAATGCGCTTTTATTCTACTCAAAAGACAAGTTAGGGGTCATTTAACATTAATATAAAAGTAATTACAACAAATAATCGTTCCACTAAAGACCAATAGACAAGCACGGAGGTCATACACAAGCACCTCACAAATAGTGTTTAGATACTCACATCTCTCGGGTGTAATAAAGTAATATAACATTATGGAAATGGAAGATATCTCTCACTACCTGTCATAGCAAAATAGATTACCATAGGCTTGGGAAAGGATCAAACCTCCACCACATGGCGTAAGCACCTAGGATAAACTATCAAAGAGGTCTTTTAAAGGGTTGTAACGTTAGGTATAGGGATATGAATTACACGGTTTTGTTGGATAAAGGAAGTTTTACTGGTGGCGAGTTAACAATCTTTGTTAATTACATGTACAATATGGCGTTGCTAAGCCAAGACTAGACTCGACTTAAGCTAACAAATGAAAAATAACTAAAAACATAAAATGAACATAGAATGAAACGGGATGGTAGTCCGTATGTTTTTTTTTTTTCTTTTTTCTTTTTTTTTCTATTTTTTTTCTTTTTCTTAATTTTTTCGATTTTTTTTTTTTTTTTTTTTTTTTTTTTTTTTTTTTTTTTTTGCATACACTCTTACCCTACCATCCAAAATAATACATCATAGGGGCATGAACGTTCCTCTTACACTTGAATCTTTACATACTTTACATTTAACTATTCTAATGACTCGAATTAAGAAAATCAAAACACTTGGAGCACTTTTAAGATTAACGCACATATGGGGTAATAATATTATGTTCTTCCCCATTACTCCATAAAATAAGTACTTACCCATGAGTCCCAATCGTCCCAAAACAATATGTACAAGGATATGACTCGACTTAGCAACCATGTAATCAACTAGAAAGTTAACTTAGGGTTTAACAAATAACAATAATGCACTAAAAATGAGCGCATACACGGAAGGCTAAGGCGATTTGGGTGTACATTTAAGTGGGGTGTAACAAATTCTTCCTTTAAGTAAGATGCTTAAAGTTAGAAACGAAAAGATAGGCTCGAAGGGGTGTACTAGGGGTATCGTGTACTAAAAATGAGTACAACGCTAAGGGTGTGGGAAAAATTAGTTGACTTAACTAGCCAAGTAATATGACTTAAATGGTCAAGTAATTATGATACGGGTTTAACACAAGGGTGATCCTAATGCCTCTTATCATGTAGTAAATCCTACTACACGAATGTAGTCTCACTAGCGGTTTCGGGATGCATCACTAACGCAAGTTCTAGAATCTAAATGCTACCGGTACACTCATAAGCACTAATAATAAATGCTTTTCCTATCAAATCTAAAGGCGAACCTCACATTTTTTGGTGGAAAATTTTTCTGAATATACGGTTATGTGCTAGTCATACAACCTCCTATCCATGAGACGCTTGCTATGGCTAAAGTTTCACTCCTAAATGTTGTAAAAAATTTTAAATTTGGCGCTAAAATTACACTAACAAGTATTTCTCATAGTTTTATTACACATCTACTATCAAACAAAACAAACTCAAGCGAAAGTGCATATGTAAGGTATCATCTTTTTACCCTCCCCTTACACTTAAGATGAACATTGTCCCCAATGTTCAAGTAAAGAATGTAAAAGTGAAAAAGTAAAGAGAATGAAATCAAATACTCCCCTGATTCGCTCGGTATGGATTATAGGTTGGCCAG
The DNA here is from genome assembly GCA_030686995.1 of Artemisia argyi. Taxonomy (NCBI): domain Eukaryota; kingdom Viridiplantae; phylum Streptophyta; class Magnoliopsida; order Asterales; family Asteraceae; genus Artemisia; species Artemisia argyi. Next base: position 64,151,993 of record CM060687.1, read on the forward strand.
GTTAAATCTTCTTCCAAGAAAACGAACAATCAAAGCTTCCCTTCCAGAATATAAATCATCTCCTTGTCGAACATAACCTGTAAATCCTGACAACAATAGACACGACAACCTCGCGTAAAATCGGCGGCTTCCTATATAAGTTACTAAATCCTAGAAAACAAGATAAGATATAATGCTTGTGGAATGAAGTTTGCAGATTTCCTGGAGATTATAAAACTTAATAATTCACAAAAACCATAAGACTCCGTTAGAAAAACAAAACCGGTAAAATTTCCAGATTTTAACTCCTGACGCCGTCAGAATGGACCTGCAGAAATTCTTATGTTAAGTTTCCGGAAAATTTCTGGAAAAACTTGGTCTTACTTCCTGGAAAATCCTGCAAAACTTCATTATGACTCAATACAAGTATTTGACTCTAACAAATACGAATATACATGCTCATTTATTATTGTGGAGAATCATGATCGGTTTGTTTCTTAAAAACATATTTGGGGTTTCCCCTTACACTTATCTTTTGCAAAAATACTTCTAGGTTGGAGTTAAGACTAGGCCAAACAACATAGTAAAGTATTTCCACATTTTAATTGAGAAACATGATCAACCAACAATAAAAATAAAACATGCATACGGAAGCAAATAACAATCAAACAAATAAAATCACACAAAACATGGGTTGCCTCCCAAGAAGCGCTTGTTTTTGTTCGAGTCACGAGCCTGACACTACCCTTATTTAATGGAAATAGGGGAGGTTTTCCCTACACTTAGGATTAAGTGCGGGTGAAATTAGCGATACACACCCTTAGGGTGGAAATATGCCATGTGAGGAAAGAGTGGCGGATGAATTATATGCTCAAATGGGTGTGCTCCAATCATCATAACCTTACCTAGTTCACTTTGGTCAATGGGTGAGTTGAAGTTTTCTCCTAAGAAGGGATCATTTTCAATCAACTTCAAGAGACTCCTAGTTGGGAATCCGTCTTGACCTAATAAACCCGGTTTAAACCCATAATGTTTCTTACGATCAATCATGAATGGGTGATGTAAGTATGTAAGGTCATGGTTCACTCCTATGTCAACTTCCTCTCTACAAGGCTTGGGGTCTACTACCTTCAACATAAAACTACCCGGACTATATGGTTTGATGGGTGGATCGGGATCTTTTTCAATTCCTAAACTTTCATCCAAGAATGGAAGATTAGGTACCGGATTAAGTTGAGGCTCCGGTTCATCAAAACTAGGAACTTTCATAGAACTAGGAGTAAGGTTATCACTACAAGTATTCAAACTTATATCCTCAAGTGGTGCTTGGTCCAAAGGTTCTACCTCCGTTGGGATTCCTATAGTCTCCTCTACTTCTTCCGAGTAAGTCACGGGCGGTGTGTGTGCCTCAAATGTTGGTAGGATTTGTGGGGTACTTGGTGGGCTTACGTTACTTACCTCATCCTCCATTTTATCTAGATTACCTATGTGTTTGCTTTGTACTATGGCTTTAGGTGACATCCACACAGGTATCCCTAAGTAATCATCCCCAGATAAACTTCCTGTTTGCTCCATCAAACTTGTTTTTGATTGATTAGTGATGTTGTTTGTTGGGTTGTCTATTCTATAATAATATTGGGCACAGTCTTCTATGGTATCCCATGCTTCTTCAGCACTTAATTCCCTAGGGCCCCCATTGGCAAAATCATCAATGCACATTTGGTCACATTGGCTGACACGATAGTAAAAGGTTTGGGTTAGGGATGCTAAAGAGAAACTATGATGAGGGAATTTTCGAAGTAAAATTTTAAAACGAGTCCATGCATCATATATGGGTTCATCTCGATATTGTTTGAAATTCGAGATGTCAATAGGGTAGAATGGCCTTTGTGGTTGGTGGTATGGTGGATTCGCGTACTCCATAATGATGAACGGAAGAGTCAATGGAAATTACGAACAAACACACACAAAGAAAAAGATAGACTAAAGAAAACCTAGAAAATAAAAATAAAATCTTACTAGAAAGGAATCTAGCAAGTAGACCTAATAAAAAGAGATTCTAACCTAGACAATAACTATTCCCCGGGCTGCGGCGCCAAAAACTTGATGCGTGGGAATCGCAACAGGCTTTACCTCTTGAGGGATCTCGAGAAGCTTACAACCCCCACCAGGCAGTGTACCTGATCGTTGTAGTATAGTATAGTGACAAGTACCGGGGGATTGATCGTCCAGCTTAGGAATAGTGTCGCTTGGATTAGAAAAACTAATTACTAGTTCTAAAGGTGAGGGATGATTATTTTTGTGTTTTTATGTTTTTATGAAAGCAAGTAAAATCTCGGGTTTTGGAAGAGTGGGCGGAATTAGTTGCTATTCAACTAACCCAAAACTAAGATGCAATCAAAATAAAATAATAAAAATGAAATTAAACTAATTTATACTAAGGTTGTGAGCAGTATTTGGAGAAAATGTGTTTACTTAGACTTCACTACTCCCTAGATATCTTTTACACGTTAATTACTTGTTATAATTGTATGGATGACGGATTGTATTCCTTAATACCATTCATGGGGTGGCATACATAACTCCCCAATTCTCTGAGCTCTTATCTCCTCCTACACCATGACCCAGCATAACTATAGGGATTGTAAACAGTGGCTCATGCATTAAATACAACCAATAAAGACCTAGTACGCCTCGGTTCATGTTTCTTAAGACGTTCAAGCATGTTACCATTTGGAGATCTGCCAGTTTTCTTAAGCCTAACATATAAAATCATTCATCCAAAACAAGAATAAACAAGTAATCAACACATAATCAACATCTAGGTTTCATTAGATCTAAGCAAACACAAAAGAGATCTAGCCTAGCATAATGGAATTGAGACAAGAACAAGATATAGACAACCAACACATAAACATATTGATTGAATTAGAAGAACACTTATCTCAATTACAATGCAAGGTATCAAGGGTTTGGAACCCTTGAAAAACCTGTAAAAGTTGCACCAAATTCGTCTTTAGGGTTTCTCCAAAACTTCTCTTTTTTTTATGAAAAACTAGAAAACTACCAAATACTTCCTCGGACGGCCTTGATCTACTTATGAAGGCCTGTGTGACGCCGTCATCAACCACGGTATTTTATTCTTGGGACTTTGACGCCGTCAAGAGCAACTCTTGACGCCTTCATGCACTGTTCCCAGCATAGAAATTTGAGACTTTGCCGTTTTCTTCACTTTTATGCTCTAAAAACGTCCAAAATGGCTTCTTTTCCAGAATTCACTCTCCAAGTACCTAAAATCACAAAAGGAACGATTTAGGGCAATATTTGATCAAATAAATTCGGATTCGGGCTTAAATGACCTCCTAAAAACGGATCATTTTTCGCCTCATCAATAAGTATGGAGATAGACTTGCAATATTTTCGCAAAGACTTTTATCAAATGACCAAGAGTCTTGGCTCGTAAATTGCTAAGCATGTATGGTGTATGAGGTATTGCGCCTCCTTCGTGGGATGCGCATGTAAACTTACTTCAACGTCTTGAAAGTAAGGTGCATAGCAAGGATGCGTGATCCGGTGTTGATGGGTTTGCAACCCTCTTACTCAACGAGTTAATTAGTATGTTTACTCATCCTTTCTGCCATCGTAGGTCTTAATAAGTGCATGCACGCCATTTAGGCAAAATATAAAATAACAATATTAAAACATAATAAAAATGTACGCAATAAAGTTAAGTGTGTTATGGAGTTAGCTAGAAACCACAACATTTTATTAATACTTGCAAGTGTTTTGAAGATAAAAGACAATTCCTAAAAAAGAAAGAAAAATTCAAAGACAGACATTTATTGGGCACGTACTAAAGTGCAAGGTTGTCTGTGTGTGGGCCGTAGCCGTTCCTAAAGATAACACTCTTGAGATTGCAGATGTTCCAAGTGCGTGCCAGCTCATGGCCTTTCATGTCGCGCAATTTGTATGCACCATTGCCTAGTGCATCTATGACCTCATAGGGTCCTTCCCATTTGGGTCCAAGCTTGCCTGTATCTTCTGCGTGGCTTGCATCATTGGCGCGGTATACAAAGTCTCCTGGCCTGAAAGATGTATGCTTGACGTTTGCATCATAATACTTCTTCATCTTTGCTTTAGCCTTTCCTTCACGTATAGCCGCGCGTTCACGCCTTTCTTCTAGCAGGTCTAAGTATATGTGCCGCTCATCGTCGTTTGTTGTGATGTTTATTTCCGCTGTACGGATAGTTGGCATTCCGATTTCGGCTGGTATGACGGCTTCTGTTCCATAGACAAGAGAGAATGGTGTATCTCCAGTACTGGTTTTAATTGTCGTGCGGTGCGCCCATAAAACATGTGATAATTCATCCACCCATCTTCCTTTATGTATGTCAAGGCGCGCTTTTATTCCTTCGCCCAAACTGCGATTCGCGCGTTCAACTAGGCCATTGGTTTGTAGGTGTTTTACTGAAGCAAAGTGTTGTGTGATGTTCAATTGCGCACACCAGTCTTTGAACGGGTTATCACATAATTGTTTTTCGTTGTTCGAAATAATCTCTCCAGGTAGTCCAAATCGACATACAATATTGTCCCATTCGAAGCGTTTGACTTGGTTGCCTGTGATGCTTGCCACTGCTTTTGCCTCAATCCATTTAGTAAAATAATCTATAGCTACGATGAGGAATTTAAGCCCTCCTGCTGCAACTGGAAAAGGGCCTGCGATGTCAATGCCCCATTTATGGAATGACCATGGTGAGGTGATGGGTGTTAGCTCATGTTGTGGTCGGCGCGGAATTGGCCTGTGGACTTGGCAATCGCTGCATTTTTTTATCATGTCCCGCGCGTCACGGTGCACGGTGGGCCAATAGTATCCCGACCGCAAGGCGCGCGCCACTACGGATCGTGGTCCTGAGTGCATACTACATGAGCCAGCGTGAATCTCTCGGAGTACATAGTCTGCCTGAAGAGGTCCAACGCACCGGAGCCATGGTTGTAGGAATGAACGTCTATACAGTACGCCATCTCGGAGTTCAAATCTCTGCGCTGTGCGCCGTACTCTGCGAGCATCTTTCTGATCTTGTGGTAGGATTCCTTTGCATAAAAAATCAATGATAGGTGTCATCCACGTAGGATTCTGTTCTTCTATCACTGTGGATACTTCCATCTCCAAGATTGACTTGCTTTTTAGAGTTTCCACCAATACCTGCTTTGATAGGTGCGCAAAGCTTGTAGATATGATTTTGCTAAGCGCGTCAGCTTTCCTGTTTTCTCCTCTAGGTACTTGTTTGATTGTAAACCTATCAAAATCCTGAATCAAAGACTTGGTTTTTTCAAGGTATTGGACCATGTGTTCATCCTTGGCTTCATATTCGCCTAGCACGTGGTTAGCGACTAGCCTGGAATCGACATTTGCCTCTAGGTTGCGTACACCCATTTGTATTGCAATGCGCAGTCCAGCGAGTAGGGCTTCGTATTCCGCCTCATTGTTTGTGGCTGTGAATTCGAAGCGCAGTGCGTAGGTGAATTCCACTCCTTCTGGATTTGTGAGGATAAGGCCTGCGCTTGACCCATCCACGCATGAGGATCCGTCTGTGAATAGAACCCATGGTTCTTGTACCTCTGTTTTGCTTGCTGAAGGTGGAGTATCAGTATCTGGCTTCTCAACAATGAAGTCGGCTAATATCTGCCCTTTGATTGCAGTGCGTGGTCTATACGAGATGTTATACTCACTCAACAACACACTCCACTTTTGTAGCCATCCTGATGCGTCAGGTTTAGAGATAACTTGTTTGATGGGCTGGTCCATGATTACAGCTATCGGGTGCGCCTGAAAGTATCTGCGCAGTCTTTTAGATGCGAATACTAGAGCTAGGACTAGCTTTTCCATAGGGTTGTAGTTAGTCTCTATCTTTTTCAGTGCTTTGCTTACAAAGTATATGGGTGTTTGGACGGAGTTCCTATCTGTCAATAGTACTGCGCTAACTGCTCCATGGGTTGCAGATAAGTACATGATCAACTCTTCCCCTGGTCGCGGTGTGACAAGTTTGGGAAGTGATGCAAGGTGCTGTTTTAGTTGTTGGAAGGCTTCTTCTACCTCCTCTGTCCAACGAAAGTCTCCCTTTTTGTGCACTTCGTGAGTGTTATAAAAAGAGAGAGTGATTTGTCTGCTGACTTGGATAAAAAACGGTTTAGCCCAGCTAGCTTTCTGTTTAATGAATGGACTTCTTTCAGTGTGCGCGGTGAGGGGAGATCGATGAGAGCTCTTGTCTTTTCTGGGCATGGCTTGATGCCGTCAGGTTCTATTAAATATCCAAGGAACATTCCTTCTATTGCGCCAAAGGTGCACTTCTTGGGGTTTAGCTTCATATTTATCCTTCCCAGTGTTTTGAATGTCTCCTCGATGTCGCGCACCAATTCTTCCTCAGTATGACTCTTTATAACAAGGTCATCGACATAAACTTCCAAGTTGCGACCTACTTGTTTTTCAAAGGCCATGTCCACCAATCGCTGGTATGTTGCGCCCGCGTTCTTTAGACCAAAGGGCATTTTTGTGTAGCAATATACCCCTTGACTTGTGTGGAAGGCTGTTTTTTCTTCATCCTCCTCTGCCATCTGAATTTGATGGTACCCTTTGTATGCGTCTAGGAAGCATTTAAAGGGATATCCGCATAGGGATTCTATCTTTCAGTCAATTTCTGGTAGCGGGTAGCAGTCTTGTGGACATGCTTTATTAAGATCAGTGAAGTCTACACACATTCTCCAACTGCCATCACTCTTTTTTACCATTACTGGGTTAGAAATCCAGTCATGGTAGTAGACTTCCCGCATGATGCCTGCGTCTACCAGTTTGTGCACTTCTTCCAAGATGGCTTTTGCGCGATCCGGAGCTTGGTCGCGCTTTTTCTGTTGTATTGGAGGGAATCCTTGTCGGATTTGTAGCTTGTGCTCCGTGATAGATCGTGGTACGCCAGTCATGTGCTTTGGTTCCCACGCAAAGACACCTAGGTTCTTTTGCAAGAGTGCGCACACAGCTGCTTTACCTTTGTCAGATAGAGATCCTCCAATCGATATTTGTTGCTCTGGGTAATCAGGGTGAATGGCAACCTTTAGGTTTGGTATTTTAGCTGTGTGCTATTCTGGACCACTTTCCGCCTCACTGGTTACCACGTTGCATTCTTTAGGCGGCACCGTGGTATTGTAGAGGGTGACAATCCCTCATTCTACTGGAAATTTTAGCATCCCGTGTGCTGTGGATGGTATAACGCGCATGGATGATATTCCAGGTCTCCCAATGATGCCGTTGTAAGGTGAAGGAGACTTGATTATCATGAAGTTTATCCACGTTGCTGTAGAGTGTTGCTCATCGCCCACAACTACAAGTAAGCGTAATTGCCCCATAGGCCATATCTTTTCTCCTGTGAAGCCAGTCAGCGACGTTGTGGCCGGTATTAACTGACTTTGTATCTCAGGTCGCAGCCTTTTGAAGTAATGTTCATACAAAATGTCTGCTGATGCTCCTCCATCGATATACATGCGGCGAATATCGTGTCCCCCTGTATGTATCTCAATGGTTAATGGCTCTACTACTGCGTTGTCCGCAGCTAGAGTGGGGAAGGATATCTCATTCTCTGAAGAGAATTTTTGACTGACCTTTTGCTTTGTTTTGCGCTGCCATGACTATATCATGTAGATAATGTCCGCCTTATCTTTGGAAGGTTCTTTTTTACCTCCATTCTTTTGTTTGTCCTTCCCTTCTTTAATATTCTTAACGAGGTGATCCATTCTACCCTCCTTTACTAATTTGTCAATTAGTTGTCGTAGCTGGACACACTCGTTGGTGGTATGGCCCTTTTGTCCATGGTATTCGCAGTATCCGTTCCTTATACGCTTGTCCTCTGGGGTGCGCATTGGTGGGGGTTTTGGAAAGTTTGCGCCTTCTATTACAAATATTTCCCTCGGAGTCTTTGTGAGGGGGTATATTTGTCATTATCTCGTCCACTTCCCTGACTGCGATAATTCTTGCTGCGATTGCTGCTCTGGTCATTGGATTGTGCCCTAGGCTGTTCTTGCTGCCTATAATTTGAGTAGCCTTTTTTACTGTCTGCAGCTGTTGCTTCTCCTTGGATGAAGGATCTTGTGCGCTTCATTAGTTCATCGAAGGTTTGGGGAACCTTGTCATTTAATTTCCTAATGAGTTCTGGATTATTAATCCCATTCTTGAACCCTGAAATTTTTAGGACTTCGGGACATGCCTTGACATGTATACATTCATCTTTGAAGCGCTCCATGTAAGCACTGGTTGATTCTCCTTGGCGCTGTTTTACTCTGGCTAATTCAACAGGGTTTTTAGCGCACTTCTTTCTTTGGGTGAAGTTTAAGCGGAATGCTTTTCGTAACTCTTCAAACCCGTCTATGCTCCTACGTGGAAGCTTGCTAAACCAAGTGCGCGCGTTCCCCACTAATGTGGAGTTAAACATATGACACCACACAGGTTGTGGCCAATTTTCGATAGTAGCAGCGGATTCGAAAATTTTTAGGTGGTCATCAGGATCACCCATTCCATCATATGTTTTAACATTAGTGGGCATGCGCCTTTTCTTATGATCAGAGTAATCGCTGGATGCGTCGTGTAAATGCATCAACTTTCTGACGACGCCAAGGAAGAGATATGTCTTCGTCCTCTTCCTCGCAACATCTTCCTCTGGACTTCCAATGTCCTGTCTCTTTGTCCTCGTTGTCCGAGGAGTCACTGGAGGATAGGTTATCCCTTTTGCGGCGCTTGCGCCGGTTTTCCTCAGAGGAGGAACTTGAGGGGCTTTCACTTGGGGAAGTTCGCCTTCCCAACCTGCCGTGAATTCTTCTGCTCCCAGACTTGGAGGAGCCTTCGCTCGGTGAATGCTGACGTCCAAGTCTATCTTGCATCCTTCGACTGCCAAGTCTGGAGTGAACATTGGTGCGCCTTTCGCCGTCTTCGTATTCCTCCGAGTATTGTGAGTCAGATGTTGTACCAAGTCTATCATGGATATTGGTACGTCTTTCATTACTTTCGCGCTCCCCTCTTTGGTAGCGCGGTGGGGATGTTTCTGGGTTAAAGTTAAGTCGGGCCTGTAGGCTCTGGCTTGATCTTCTCCTCGCTTCTTCATAATTTTGGGATACAAAATTATTTAACGTTAGCTCAGGCGTGTCCTCTTCTACTGCAAGAATTTCTGCCTCAACATTAGGCGCCCTATCTCGGTTAGGTGTGCCAGGTGGCACAGTGTTGTCCACTATAGGTGCCACTTGATGGGGAGTATTGAAGAGGGTGCGCTGAAGTTCTTCAACGCTTGGAACCACCATGGTGAGTCCTTGTAGGTAATTCTACCGATGGGAGAGGTAGAGTCGGTCCCGTTTCTTGGTGACCAGGCGCACTGGTTGTTCCAGAGGCCTGCCTAGAGGTCAAGTCTTGGGGGTTCTTCCTCTGGGGGTCACCACATGTTTTTTTCAGTTGCGGAGTCCGCTGGCATGAGTTTTTGTGTTTCGTCATTCTAGTTCTTCGTGTAGGGTCCCACGGATGGCGCCACTTGTTGATACAAAAGTTGGGCGTTCCTAGTTTGGGTTCCTGCTCTCATACCAATTAGCTCTTAATGCTTGAAACCTGCGCACTAAGAAAGTAAACAAACACCGTTAGGCTTATCGTGGGATTGTCTCCCACGATTATCCTCTAGCGTGAGAGTAAGTAATCGGTTTAGGGTATATTGAAGAGTTAGGGTTTGTAAATCGTACCTTTAATGAGAATTATGGCATTGTTTATATAGATACGAAATCTATACTCTTCGCATGCGTAGTGCTTATCCGGCCTATGGGTCTTTCTCCGTAAATAGAAGATCCCTATCTAGACCATAAATAATTTGGTTGGGTTTGGGCTTTCGTGAGTCCAAACCATTAGTAGTATGGCCCAAATCATTGTCACGATAGCCCACTCATAGTGGAGTTGGGCATTAATAATGTTTATTTGGGCTCGTGGCCCAAATGTAGACTATACGTCATCATTACTAATTGTGCGATATCTATTCGACTTGCTACTACTAGCAACATAGCTAATTCATATGTGCCTTATTATTATACATGCTCCATATGAGAAATCTCTAATCCAATCCCATATGAGCATTAAGAGCAAAGGGAGTAATAACACCAACACTATTGTCACGTCAGCGCCACATCATTTAAACACCAAATAACATAACACCAAAAACACCAGAAAATCATAACACCCAATAACACCACTTTTTACAAATTCACAAATTCTACCCTCAACAAATTCATTTATTAAACATTCAAACATTTTATTAATAAAACTAAACATTACGTTACGAAATAAAAAAAAAAAAAAAAAAAAAAAAAAAAAAAAAAAAAACTAGTCGCTTGGCGGATCGGTTGGCGGATGTTACAAATTATATTTTTGTTTGATTCTTTGGTTTTCCATTTTGATCCAATACACCACCTCTGGATCGATATCACTCATTTTCATACCGAGAAATCTAAATTCCTCCAAACGCGTAGCCGTCTCGTCTTTCACTCTAGCCGCCTCGTACGCTACTTGTGCCACTTCCCGTCTAAGTCGAAGCTCGGTTGTCATAGATTCCAAGTTTCTTGACGTACTTCCACCGGTGCTAGTCGATGTATAGGACTTTTGTTTTTTCCCGCTGCGTGCTTTCCCGGCCGGACGTGGTCGTGCATCATGACCGAATAGCTCTTCGTTGCTTTGACCGAGGACGTATCCGGTTAAGTCAATCGGTTCTGGCGCGTCCCATTTTGGACATGCCCTCAAAATCAACCACGTATCCTCTTGACCAAACGAAACTCCTTTGTGCTCGTCACGATAGAAATGTCTAGCATGCCTCATATCATCCATGTCACCTTCACCACTTTTTGTCAAACGTTTAGCACGTTTGTAAGCCGCTTCGAACTTTTGGCAATTTGCGTTCAACGTATGCCACTTGCTTGATAGCATATCTTTGTTACGATTTTGGAAATTTTTCCGGTTGAACTCGTTCATAACCCGATACCAAAACGTAGTGGACTTTTGAGAAACTCCAACATTCTTATCCTCGGAAACGGCCACCCAACACACGTCAAGTAAAGATTCTTCTTCTGCTGTCCAACGTAACGTAGTATTGCTCACGTCGGGATTTTTTTCATCATACACTTGGGTTTCTTTGGCTTTTTTTGAGATCCGTTTACCTCCACGTTTAAGTTTTCATGGAGACGTAGCTTCGGGCTCCACGGACGCCGCTTGTGAGGATTGGGTTTGTGGTGTTGGCGGTGTATGCTCCTCGGTTTGGGTTAGTGAGAAATTTTGTTGCCAAATTAACATAAATTGTTGTTGTTGTTCGGGTGTCAAACTAAGTAGGTTAGGAGTTGACGAAGATCCGGCATTGTTCGGGTTAGGATTTCCAAAACCCATCATCAAGTTCATAAAACTTTGATCGTCATGTCCCGACATTTTTTGGATCGAATTGTTTTTTTTAATTTATTTTTTATTTTTTTATTTTTTATTTTTGGTTTGTGAGATCTGCTATCGAATTCTTTTTTTTTTTGTGACTATATGTTGAATGTATATGTTAGGAGGGTTCAATTCTTTAGTATTTATAGGAGGGTTGATTTTTTTTAACCGTTACACACCAACGGTTCTCAACTCATTTATTTATTTATTTATTTTTTTATTTTTTTTAGTCGTTATACACACCAACGGTTCCCAAACGGTAACATTTTTAAGCAAGGGGGCCCTTTTGAAACTGAGCATATCATACTAACGTGCGTTAGTATAGCAACGCAAATGGTGATAACCTCATAACGCCACATGCCTAGAAATGGTGATAACGGCATAACGCCGTTGGAACTCGTCCAAATCAGCAAAAACGCCTCAACAGCGTTACCACTCCCTAGCCTCTAAACTAAAGTGGGAGTTTTGGGAGTTCCGCTTGTGCTTCGCTTATGCACGAATATAACTACAACCGACTATCATCCGGTTCCTAAACTACTCATACCCGGGTATCATCCGATTCTAATATCATACCATATTGGCATATTGGTTATATTACTTACTCACTAATTGTAAGCATGTGTAACAAATAACTATACTACTAAAAGTGCTATACAATCCGTTACTCACCTTAAGTTCGGGTTACCTGCTCGCCTCGACCAACTAATCATATGACAATCATATACTCTATTAAAAATCACTAATCATTTAATACACATGAAGTATATATCATTTAACCAATAAGTTTGGTCTCTTTGAAGTCTTATGCCAAACACTTCATTAACAACTATCAATAATCATCACCCATACTATTTCATCAATAATTCATTCCATAACTTCTTACTAATTTCATCTTAATCCATATTCATTCATAATAATATCATTCATTCATAATAATATCGTCTAATAATCATAACCTCTACTAATTCCTCTCTATCCTTAAATAATCGGTTAACTCCCAAATCAGACCGTGAATGATGCACATTTGGTTCGTCTCATTTGAAAAATGAGTATAAAACAGCTGAGCTCTCGTTTTGAACTAAAACCGGTTGTTAGAAAACTTTACAGCTGAACCGAACAAAGCTAGCCCCCAGATACTTCCATTTAATAATGAGGACCAAGGTTCACACACCCCAAAAATTTTGAAAAAGAAAAAAAAAAAAAAAAAAAAAAATGACAGCAAATGAAAATATCAAACCGTAATCAGCATTTCAAATATAAAGATCAAAATTCATTCGTTAATATACACATAAAGAAAAGGTTACTACATAGTAGATAATTTTCATCCGTCCTATTGCATAGGAGGTAACGAAAACACGTTTACAGTCGAGCTCCCACTTCGAATCTCCTTCAAAACTGTAAGTGCTGAAAGAGTAAGCCTCATGTATGTGTTCTCCATGTTCTTGATGTCAACGAGGTCTTCAGGAACTGTAAGAGACGACTTATCTTCTGGTTCAGGATCAGATCCGTCTTCTTTTCTGTTTGGTGATGCACATGGGGATGGCTGATGTTCGTTCATGGAGAAAAGTTGGTCTAGCATTGTCTCACACTTTTTCACAAGATTGTTTAGTACATCAGTTTTGTAAAATGGTTCGTTTAGAACTTGTTGGATGAAAGGCACACGAATGAGAGCGCCACTTAGTTTGTCGTGTTTCTTTAGTATCTTCACTAATCCTACAAAGACGCAACATTAACAGAAATTTAGCTACAATTATTGATATATCCATATGACCACACTAAAATTGTCTGTATTGCCTGTGTGGTCCGGTTGTGTAATGTGTTAGAAGATGAAAAAAATTAATATGGGTCAAAAGAGGTAATTTTTGGTATGGGTCGGGTTGAGCAGATAACACCGATAACCTTTCCCCTGTAAAGGTTGTAAACAAATGATGTACAAGGGATAATATATAAAGAGGCAATTCAAGCATATCTCTAGTTTTGTGTACACCAAATCTCATAAATAACATATTGATTGACATAAATTTTACTTTAGCTTTTTGTTTTCATACGAGTAGTTTTTTACTTCACAAATGTAGAAATGAATTAACTATTTTTAGTATCTTCATAATCACTTATTCAGCTTGTTCATTGTCAGATTTAATATTAACCAAACCGCATACATGTTTGGGTGGCTCCTAATTCATTATCCCTCAATATATTTACTGAAGTACAGAAGTAGAGTACCTGTGTAATTTAAAGCACTGTAATTTAACAAGAGAACTATCTCCCCATGTAAATCCACCAGCTCTCGGCCAACTTTCAATAACTCGTCATTTGAATCCTTGGCTGCATCCAAGTTATCTTCAAGAACCTAAAGCCCATAAAAAGAAATTGCATTAGTGTGACACAATATGTCCTGTTATGGTGCGTCTTAAACCTACAACTAATGCTTTATAGGATACAGATGCAAGCGTAAAGGTCACCGGTAAGGTGCCAGTCAAAACGCACCATGACACTTTAATTACTGGAAACATGGTCCAACGTATATCAGAACACACCGTGACGCTTTAAATGCTGAAGATTATGCATGAATCGTGATATCTACGCGTAGTTAGCATACTATCACAGCATCACTATAGCTACAGCATTAAAATTTGTGGTTGCATAGTTTATGGCAGCATGTAAATTAAAACCACATAAACTTTATATCCTTCGCTTAGAAACGACATTATAAAATAAAGTTTCATCAAGGTACCTCAACCAAACCTTGATCGAGGCAAATAACCTATTGATAACTATGAGACCTTCCAAGTAACTCATCACTTTCCACCATCTCAAATGTTAAGCTTTTAGGGGATGTTTGGGAAAGCTTACTTAAACAAAAAGAAAGTATAAGCTTATGTTGTACTAGAACAAGAGGACTATCTCCCAGTGTAAATCTACAAGTTCTCGATCAACTTTCAATAACTCTTCAGTTGAATACTTGGCAGCAACCAAGTTATCAAGAATCTTTATCCCATATAAAAAGAAACAATTACACAATTTGCATCAATCTTGTGACAGAAGACTGTTATGGTGCGTCTTAGACCCATGATTAACTATAACAAATAAGATACCCAGAAGAAATATATGGAGTATTGAATTATTCGAATTATAGCAAAATTCTACGATCGCCTGCTATCTATGAGCCCGTGAACCATAGCCCAAGGTATATCCGAATGCCCCATGACGCTTTAAATGCTGTTTAATATAATATTTAGACATAGTACAATTAGCAAATGACCACTATAGCTATAGCATTAAAATTTCACTTTCATAGACCATGCTACTCCATGATTAAGCATGGTTGCATAGTTTGTGGCTAAAGGATTAAAACATAGCCCGCTATGCTAAAACTGATGTACTCCGTACTTCATTAATTTCCTTCACTTAGAAACGATGTTCTCAAATATAGCTCCATCTAAAGTACCTTGACCAAAACTTGATCGCAAGAAATAGTCAATAATTAAAGTGAAAAGTCAGCTACAATTTGGTGCGGTTAAGCTAGTGATTACTATGAGACCTTCCATGTGATTCATCATTTTCCACTATCTCAAACTATCAACTTCTTAGGGGTGTATAAGAAAGATTTGGCTAAACAGTATATCCTTGATTACAATAACAAATTATCATCAGCTTATATTCTATCAAAACACAACCGCAAAAGATAGTGTCTGGATTTGCTTATCAGATTAGTCTAAAAACTAAAAGGGTATTTGGTTAGCCTCATAAGAAAAGCTTATGACTTATTCATAAAAACCAATTATATATCCTCCACTAAGCTATTAAGCACCTCCAATAATCTAGTCCAAAAACAAACAATGACAACGGTTTAAACTCTACACATCACCTTACCCAAACACCCCATATTCCAAAAGCATCAAGCATCCAAACAACAACAATAAAGATCCAAGTTTTATCTTCAAAAAAAAAAAAAAAAAAAAAAAAAAAAAAAAAAAAACTATATGAAAAAATTACCTTAATCCTAATAATATACCACTCTTGTTTCTCAAGAACAAAGTCATTAAACTTATGAGTCTCATCTTTACACAAATTCACAAACTCATCAACTTCTTTCACCACACTATCATCACTGACACTCATTTTCTGTCGCTTATTTCCGTTGCTAAAATAAATCCTTTTCAACTGCTTTTTCAAAACTTTGTACGACAGAAACTTGTCCCTCCATTCGGGAAGCATCTCATCTATTAATCTCTGTAATACTTTTCTGAACTGCATCTTGTTGTATGTGTTTGGTAATTCTGTTGATGAAGATTAAATAATGGTATGATGATGATTATATGAAGAGGGATTTTATAATGGATATAGTGCATTGTTTAATGGTATGATCAAGGAGTATATTCTTTAGTGACGAATATTCTTTCCTTGTTTGTATCCTTTAAAACACTCTAACCGTCCAACAAAATAAAAAGTCAAACGATGTTTTCGGAGTCCCGTATAGTTAGTTTGGTGACTTGGTCACTAAGGTGAACAAGAATTAAAAAAAGGAAAACCGATTTGCGGATAATTTTATTTTAATACCGGTGCATCGTGCGGGCATCTTTCTTAGGTAACTTTTATTTGCAGATTAAAGGGTACTAAGCCTAAAAATAGATGTTAAAAAAAATAATAAGTAAAAAAAAAATCATTAATGCAAGTGAAATAAGAGGGAGGGGTCATGCATTGCCGTTTGGTTGCCGTTTGTGTCAAATTAGCATTATTTTAGTTTTTCACAATTCACATTTACATACAAAAAATATCCCATCTACCATATCACATGTTGTTTGCGTGTCATTTCATAGTTTTTAAGCCCAACTATTTTTTTTTATTATTATTTTTTAACAAACTAAAATTTCATTGATAAGAATAAAAATACAAAATTATAATACCAAAAAAAAAAAAAACAAACAAAATGAGCCAATAAAAACTACATAGCCCAAACAAATAGTACAAAGCCAACTAAAAACACACTAAACAAATACCCTAAGCGCCTGTTTGGTTCACAATTTTGAAATTAGTGTATTTAAATACTAGAGTAATGAAGTATTTCAAATCTAGTGTTTTAAATTCTTAAATATGTTTGATTGATAATTATTCAAATGTTGCAAACTCTTCTTCATCATAATGTTTTAAAAAGACAAAATAATAAAACAAATAATAACCAATAGTCATTTTAAAGGCTCACAACAAATTACCTACCGTCACTCTGTCCGTGTCCTTACATTTTGAAAAACTATCCCCACTTGAGTAGATTTAAAAATGGTGCTACTAATTACTAAATCCACCAAGATTTTCTTTAGTCAAAAGTAGGAGTGGAAACGAGCCAAACCGCTCGTTAAAAGCTCGGGATTGGATCGATAAAAGGCTCGAACGAGTCGAGCCTAAACGAGCTTGAGCCTAAGTTTAGGCTCATTTAATAATTGAGCTCGAGCTCGAGCTCTATACAAAAAGCTCGAGTATGCTCGCGAGCGTAAACGAGCCAGAGAAATATATACGTATATATATTGTCTATACGTATAAACCAGCTTAAAAGTAGTAAACGAGCTCGAGCCTTATGTAATTAACTAGCCGAGCGCCATTTTAACTTTGTTTTCTTTAAAACATCATACAAATTAGTCGAGCCCGAGCTTGTGAAAATTTTCACGAGCCGAGCTCGAGCTCAAAATATTAGACTCGAAACAAGCTCGAGCTCGATATATATAAACGAGCCGAGCTCGGGCTCTGGCAGGCTCGGGCTCAGCTCGGCTCGTTTTCACCCCTAGTCAAAAGGTCAATGTATCGGAATTTGGAATTCGTAGTAATCTTTTTTTTTAGAAACTAGAAGGGGGAGGGTTGAATAGTTTCACCGTTTTTGTTTATGTTTTAGAAAATTTACTTTTACAAGTTAATTTTATGAAAAGTGTTTCGATTCGATCTTTATGTGATATCACAACAACAAATAAATATAATAATAAGTAAGTAAGTAAAGATATGGAAAGAAACGATCAAACCGGGACACGGATATTTATAGTGGTTCGGCCACGAAGCTCTCTCTTCGCCCTACTCCACTCCTCGAGTCTCACACTTGAGAGTTTCACAAACACTATATCAACACGCTCCCTTTTGGCGGAACAAACCTTAAACAAGCTTACACCAAGTTTAACGACACTAATTGGAATGTCGAGTCCTAATCCTAGCTAGAACCAATCTACCAAAGCCCACGTGGCTACACACCTCGTACCAATACGATGGCACGATACAACACAACACAATATAGGACTTGTACTCAAGTCCAATTACATACAAGAATCAATGTATAAGAATGGAGGTTTGGAAGAGATCCGCAACAACGGTATGAGATGAGAAAGACTTTACTTCAACACTTCGTTTCTTGACTACAACGAGTGTTCTTCTCTTGCACATTAGAAGAATGATTAGTGTGATCACTTGTAAACAACTTAGAACCCGATAATGTGATCAAAGAAGATAGTTTGGAATGACTTTGGGAATACAGAAAGTTTTAGTGCATAAGAGGTGAGTTTTCTGAAAGAGAACAGTTCTGTATTTATAGGCGTCAGGAGAGAGGGGGACGGTCCCTTAAATATGCGACGATCCTTTATCGCTAAGGGACCGTCAGCCCATTTAAAGGACCGTCCCGACAGACGCTCCTCTTTTTTTCCTGATGTGGTGAAAATTTATCTGGTGAAGAATTTCTGTCGGTTTTGAGCGGAAAATATGGTTGTTACACATTCGAAATTTGAATTCATTTTCTTAATAAACATTTCTTTTAATTATGCAAAAATACTTTCGTAAAAATGTTTTGTGACATGAAAATGTGATGTTTTGATGAAAAATAAATCATTTGATCACATACACAAGTTGGTAGATGTTTATACATACCTTAAGTGATGTTGAAGATGAAAACGAGTTTTCTTAATCAAAAATTTATTAGTCATAGTTTTACGTAACATGTATTTATATTTTGTGATTATCAAAAACTGGGGACACCCCTAGGGACACTTGTCACAATAGTATGAAATCCGCCCAAGTTTTTTGTCTTAGTTTACAAAACATAATGCACATGACCCATGACCTATGTGAATTATCCATTATCACTATAAGCCACTACAACCCAATGCACATGACCCATGACCCATGTATGTTAATTACCCATTGTCGATCACCAGCAATGTATTGGTTGATAACATGACACTATAAGCCACTACAACCTAATGCACATGACCTATTACCCATGTTAATTACAAATTGTCAACAGTCATGGATGTGTCGTAACATGCATGACACTCTAAGCAACTATGACCCAATGCATATGACCCATATGATGTCAAACACCCATTAATAAATGTGAGCAGTGATAACCTAATGCACATGACCCATGACCCATGTGAATTACCCATTATCACCGGTCATGCATGGTTTCCATTACACTCTAAGCCACTGTAACCCAATGCACATTACCCATGACCCATGCACGTTAATTACCCATTGTCGATCACCAGTAATGTATTAGTCGATAACATGACACTATAAGCTACTACAACCCAATGTACATGACCCATTACCCATGTTAATTATCAATTGTCAACAGTCTTAGATGTGTCGTAACATGCATGACACTCTAAGCAACTATAACCCAATGCATATGACCCATATGATGTCAAACACTGATACGTGGGAATTGCGCCCTCGCAACAGGTTTTACCTCTCAAGGGATCTTGAGAAGCTTACAACCCCCACCAGGCAGTGTACCTGATCGTTGTAGTATAGTATGACAAGTATCGGGGGATTGATCATTCAACTCAGGAATAGTGTCGCTAGGATTAGAAAGCCTACTAAACTAGGTCTAGAGGTGAGGGATGATTCTTTTTGTATTTTTATATTTTATAGAAAGCAATTAAAATCTCGGGTTTTGAAGGAGTGGGCGGAATTAGTTGCTAGCCAACTAACCCAATCAACTAAAGATGCAATCAAAATAAAATAAAAGAAATGAAAATAAAACTATTATACTAATGTGGTGGAAACAATAATGAGGAAAGTTGTGTTTACTTAGGTTTCATTACTCCCTAGATATCTTTTACAGGTTGATTAGCTTGTTACAATTGCATGGATGACGGGTTATATTCCAAATAACATCATACAAATAAAAATTACACAAAACATGGGTTGCCTCCCAAGAAGCGCTTTTCTTTATTTATGAGTCTTGTAGCTAGACTCAAGTTCATGGGCTATCACGTGACCTCGTCTCTCGAGATGGTGTATCCCATATAATTATGATCCTCGCTATCGGGGTGGTGGTGTTTCAATCGATCGACACTCGCAGTCACCTCCCCTCCTCCTTTACTGCTCAAGGTAGCTATCCCATCTTGGCGTATGCTTTTAATTGTAAATGATCCATACCACCAGGGACTCGGCTTGTCGGGAGGTACTTTTATCTCTAAATGCCTTAAGAGTACCAAGTCTCCTTCTGCAAATGGTACATGATTCTCCGTCGGTTGACTACATTCAATCTTGACATGAATTTTATTGCAGCTTTTGCCTCTCTCAGGCTTAGTTTCTTTGTAGCTTTTGATTCTTGTTTCCCATGCAAGGATTTTTTCTTGAACATGATTAGGCGATGTGTCAATGTTGTTTTTGAGTTTTCTTTTCATCAGGCTTTCTTGCACACATCGTGGGGTCATAGGAAGGCTAATCTTTTTTTTTTCCTGACTTAAGTTCAATTTCCCTATTTTCATACCTAATGAAAGCTCTCGCGGTGGTGAGGAATGGTGCTCCAAGGATTATCGACATGCATCCACCTCCTTTATCATCGATGATCATGAAATCGACGGGATACATGAACCCTGCAACATTGACCAGTAAATCCTATGCAATTCCCAAAGGGTATACATAAGAGTGACCAGTGAAGGATAGCATAACACGGGTGGTGGCCGGCATTTTCGAGGTTAGTTGGGTGTAAATAATTAGGGGCATAAGATTTACTTCCGACCCCTGATCGGCGAAAGCATCCAGATATTGCAACTTCCCAATGCTGGCTGGTATCTCGAAGTTCCCACAAGCCATCTGCTTAGTAGCCACTTTTTGTATAAGTAGCTTCTCGAATACCGGTCCCCCAAGTAATGTATCATACTCATCTTTCCCATCTTTCTCCTTCTTTGAACCCTGTTTGGAGGACTGGTTACGCCCGTCACCCTTTATCCAATTTGTTATGGTATTCACATTTATATCATGTTTTAGATAGTAACCTAGTGATTGGTATTTTGGCGGTTCCTCAATGGTTTGTACACTAGGGGTTTCCTTTTCCTCATCATCCTCGTGAACAATTGTGATAGAATTAACAAATCGGGTAGTGGGGGTAGCGCTTTCTTTTCCTAATAACATCATTTCTGGGGTTTTTTGGTTTGTGTATTCCACCACTAGGCTCATCATCTCCTTCATTTTCTCTTACATCTCCTTCTTTTGTTTATAGACAGCTTCCTCGAATTTAGCAAGGCGCTCAGAATGAGTTGCCATATACTCTCTCATTCGAGCTTCGAATTCCGGGCTGAGGTTTTGAGGAGGCGAATAAGGTGGAGCATAATTTAGAAAGGTTTCGACATTCTCTCTAGAGGGTGACTCAGACAACGGTGTCGGAATCATATTTGAGACAGAATTAACTGTTGCCCGTCTGGGACTTAAAGGTCTCTTTTATTTTTCAATGAGATAGTCAACCTTTTTCTCAAGTTTGCAAAGGAGCTCTTCGGAGATTTGATTGGTTTCCCCAGGTGTCGAGATTGCGTTGATAGCCGAGTTTATAACATGAGTAACTTCCCATAATTCTTGATTATCGAAGGCAAGCTCATCAATAATTTCCCAAGATTCTTCGGCATTTTTATCACGCAACCTGCCTCCGGCGGCTCGATCAATGGTGCGTTTGGTGTAAAAGTCAACATGATCATAGAAGATTTGAACTAATAGCTAGAGATTTATGCCATGATGAGGGACTTTTTGGAGTAAGTCCTTGAAACGAGTCCATGCTTCATAGAAAGTTTCACCTTGACATTGTTGGAACATCAAGATATCATTTCTAAGCATGGTAGTTCTCCCCGGTAGGAAAATTTGAGCAAGGAAACGAGAAGTGAGATCATCCCATGAGGTGATGGATCCCGCGGGTAAACGTTCAAGCCATTGACTAGCTTGATCATGTAGAGAGAATTGGAATAGGCGTAATCGGTCGACTCTCTAGTTACAACATCAAGGTCTATAGAATTTACGATTTTAAGGAAATCCTTGAGATGTTGATTAGGATCTTCGGAACGAAATCCATGGAATGCACATCCGCTTTGCACCAACCGGATGGTGTTGGATCGCAAAGGGGACACATTGGCTCCTTGGGTGGGCTCAATGGTGTTTCGATAGCCTTGGTGGCTAGGACGGGAATACTCTTCTAAAGTTCGGGGCCTAGGAGGTTGGTTTGCTAGTGGTGAGTTTTGTGGGTGGTGTTGTTGTGGTGGGTTGATGGGTTCAAAGATGTTACCACCTTCCATGATGTCGGATGGTAAATGTCACACCCCGCCACGGCGAAAACGCGCGGGTGTAACTTCATGGATATCATCACAACACCTGGTGTCTACATAGAGAACAACTACATGCACATAAATAGAGCAATGTACAAACACAAAGTGTTGTAACAATACCCCAAAATAAAATATCCAAAACAAAACATAAATCCAAACATAGATGATAAACCACTTCCAATGCAACTAAGGTCTCGTCTATCCACATCCTTCTATCTTATCCTTAGAAAGCTCACCTGAAAATGATGCTTAAAACGTCAACATAATGTTGGTGAGATTCATAGGTTTAAGACTCAAACACACTAGGCAACCAAAATCAATGTGATTACAAAAATATAGCTGGACAAATAATTATAGTTATCATATAAGCTATATGCATTCACAAGGCAACATCACACATAAGGCAACCATCGGGCCGGATCGTGACCCCCGCTCCCAAAACACATCATACCGGGCCGGATCGTGACCCCCGCTCCCAAAATAATGGGTAAATTAATACCCTCCGATCGGACCACATAGCACAAAAATAGTGAGTAGGGATGCTACTCTCCAATTAGGTCGTATGCACGAGCAACAGGGTAAGCACCCTCCCAATTGGACCACACAGCTATCACACAACATATCATTACCGTTCACATATAGCATAAATACGATAACATTAAAAGTCCAAGCTCTTTAACACCATACATATAATCACAGTAATTCAAATTATTTAAGACAAGCATCATTCCCATCCCAAGTTTAAAACAAGGTAAAAATATGGGACTATGAACTCACCTTAAACTCCGCAGCTTCCACAAAAACAACTCACAATCTATAGCACACAAAAATAATCCACATTACACAAGGTCAAGCTAAAAGCTACAACCCATGTAATACACATATGATGGATGTATAAGACTCATATGACCCACCATGGATCTCCTAGACACCACACTAACCACTACCATAACTTAATACTCACTAAATCCCTTGCACTCTTAAAATCAGAAAACGCGGAATTTTTGGGTACCTTTGCCCACATAAAATCACGACAAATAAAGCTCAACAACTCACACCAAAAATTCACCATGGTCTCTCATAAGCATAGAAGCTAATCCCAGAAGGCCATGGACCAATAACACACACCAATACTCATAAGAAATTCAAACTTGTCAACTACTCAAATTCGGATCTGAACGCACACCAAAAAGTTTTGATTTTAAATTAATACTTCCACAAGTTTTTATCGCGAATCCTTTTCGTGCTAGTCTAATATAACCTAATACTTAACTATTCCAGAAGGCCTAGTCAAAGTACCACTTTTACAACCACATGACACTATGAAACTTTTACCCAAATTCTCTCCCGGTTTGACAGCTTTGACACCTTAACAAAGAAAAATCAAAAGACCAACTTTCCGACCTTGAAATCAATCGTGGCTGGAATTTTTGGAAAGCTCTTTCATTATACTTCAATTTAAACCAAAAATTCGTGACCTAACTCATCACCATCTATTATTTACACTCACATCTTTACAGCTATAATTTTCTGTCCAAACCTTAACTCAATAACTAGCATGTTTTACGCTCAATTCTCTTCACCAATCATCATAATATCTTCATTAATTGATCCCAACATGTTTTAATTAATTAATTTACAGAAGTTTACAAACCCTAGATCCATCATAATTAATATTACATGAATTAGATTAATTAATCAAACAATTGAACATAGGGTTTAAAGATTTTACCTTGATTCTTGATTTTTAGCTTCAAAACTATAACCCTAATTTTTTTCTCCTTCTCCTCTCCCTTGATCGACTTAAAATATGCAGGAAAAGAGGGGTATGGGTCGTTCATGGGGTTATATGGGTTGGGGGTTGGGCTTGTTTGAGTTGGACTAGGATTCCTTATTGCTAGGAATTGTATTTGGCTCAAATTTGGTTCCTTTTTCCTCATTTAACCCTTATGACCGATTTTTCTTATACATAAGATATTATTTTATATTTTTTTATTAAATTTATTCATTACACTCTAAACCTCATACTTTTCATATTTTATAAATACCCGTAGCTAATCCTAGCGTCTTACGCGATAAACCTCAGTTTTTACGACAAACCGGAAAATATCATTTTCACAACAAAGTTTCCAAAAATAGACTTTTACACTCTTTTCGAAATATACCTCATAAAAACAAACTCCTCGTAACTTGCTAGCGCTCAAATACTTGAACGAAGACTCGGTACGCAAAATCACAAAAACACCAAAACTACACAAGTCATTTCTACACCACAAAGGTGATCAAAATGAACTTTCCCAAATTTCAAACTTTCCAAATCACCATAATAACCATTTACACAAAGGGATTTAGTGCTAAAAATCACCTATATCACGCATATATCACTTCAAACACCTAATACACACCAAACAGACGTCAACCGAGTCAAGACTATCAGTCAAACTGACCTGCTAAAACTACGGTTGTTACATCATCCCCCACTTAGGGAAATCGCGTCCCGAGATTTCAACTACTATAGTCACCACTCACAACAGCAAAAGGAAATTTATGGTTTTTTAAGCGGATAAATACCACACCATAAATCCACAGAGAAAGAATCGCATAAATGTGAATCGACTAAATACTCGAATTCACACGATAGAAAACATCCCGTCACTCCAACGATACACGAAAATAGATACACTACACCGATCAATAACACCAATGATCCAAACAAATTCTCACAGGTAGGTACGATACCCTCGAATCAAATGAAAAGCCAAATGGTAACCGCAAGACACACTCACAAATGACAGATATCCATAAAACAAACATTTATGAATACCCCGCATCTAACTTCCACGATCTAAAATCCAACTACAAACGATCTACTTCACCAACCACATCAGCAAACAAATTTGGGTACTTAAATTTCATCTGATCCTCACGTTCCCAAGTAAACTTAGGACCACGCTTAGAATCCCACCATACCTTTAACAATGCTATCTCACCACACTTCAAACTCGTAACATCTCGATCCATAATCTCAACAGGTTTCTCGACAAAACAAAGAGTCTTGTCAACCTTACATTCATCTAATGGCACATGCAGACTAGCATCCGCCAACCACTTCTTTCCATTAGATACGTGAAACGTATCATGTACACCACTCAATTCCTCAGTTACTTCAACCGGTATGCCACAAATCCAATTATTTACGAAATCTCAAACATCTTACGTATCTCGGTGCTAACTTGCCTTTCTTACCGAAAAGCACAACACCTTCCCAAGAAAACTCTTTCAGCATCACAAAATCACCAACACCAAACTCTAAAGACTTACGACGATTATCCGCGTAACTCTTTTGGCAATCCCTCACTGCCTTAAGTCTTTCCTTGATCTGAAAGACCATATCTGTAGTCCCTTGTACCAGTTCAGGACCAATCAGTTGGCTCATCCCAACTTCTGCCCATCGAACAGGTAATCTACATTTCCTTCCATATAATACTTCAAACGGCACATTCTTAATACTAGAATGATAATTGTTGATATAGGAGAACTCAGCTAAGGATAAATGTATACCCCGGCTTTCTCCAAAATCAAACACACCCATGCTCTCAGCTCACCATCCCTCTCCTGATTTGTACACTCACTTAGTTTACTCATTTAAGAACGATAAGTCGTACTCATCTTCATACGGTATCTCAAGGCTCCATAAAACATTTACCACATTCGCAGAGTAAGTATTTCATCTTGATATAAGCTGATTGTCGCGACACCCCACGTCTCTCTACCAATTCATCAAATGAAATGTCTCACAAATTCCTTGTCAACAAAATCTCCAAGTATCTCTAACAGTTGCAACACCATAATAATCGTTGACATCAACACTCACCTTCAAGCGTATCAACCACTTGCTAAGGTAATAATACATCTTATCTATTCTTGGATGTATCTTATACCTTGCATGATTGATGTCCTTAAGCTTCCTCTCCTTGAAATCATTAGCGGGTCCGCAAAGTACAATCGTCCATCTTCATTCTTTTCCATTTACTAGTCTAACCCAAGTAATCATTCTTCTTACATGTTCTCATTCTTGAACCTCTCTCTCTAGGCTGTCAATATCATCCTCTTAACCCCGAACTGAATTATCATAATCATTGCTCACAAACATCCAAGTTTCACTCGTTCACTCCTGCTCAGCGCTCTTACCACGATGTCTACCCTTCCTTTACGGTGGCGAATCAGACAATCGTAGTCACTGAGAAGTTCCACACCCAACTTCTCTTCAACATATATTAACTTCTTGTCAAATATATGCTAAAGATTCTTATGATCTGTGTAGATAACACTTCCTGTTCCATACAAATCTCATCTCCAAGTTCTATTTCCCAACCTTAAACCATGTATCACACAGTTCCTCTTATAGATCTTCCACCTCCGCGATGCCTACGCAATCTATAGAAAGATAGAAATGAATCATTAATAGTACCTGCCACTCCTAAGGACAATCGTCTCTCAGATGGTGTCTTAGGTACTTTCCACGCTTCACTACTTTTATCTTACTAGTGTCTACGAACACTCGCTATCGTTGACCACCTTCCTGAAGAACGTACATCTTAAAGCTAAACCTCTCACTCGAACAACTTGGCAAACGCCCTCTTCCTCTTCAACGAACAAATTGATAATCGAAACGACAAGCTATCCTAAGTAAACGACGCGAACCATGAAACCGGTCGAACTAAAACGTATATCAACGAACTCAAAAAGAGCATGAATTACTGACTAGCGAGGTAACGAACATCAAAATCAAAGCTAGAAAAACACAATAAGAAATATTCCCCCAATAAAAATAGACACAGATAAAATGTTCATGAAAACCCATACAAAGAAAACATAAAATACACGTACCCATAAAACATCCACAAGCGTATCTCAACGAAAGAAACACTCGATGAACCAAATACATAACAAGTTTGGTAAATGAGAACCATAGACAGTTCTTATTCCCGTACTCGACCTTCCCAAAAAAAACAAATGAACACCATTTTTCACAAGACATATCTTAAACTTAAACATTTTATGTAAGACATCAACATACCCATTTTTTTTCCGCACTTCATTTTCACTATAAAAATAATAGTTTCCAATAAATGACCTTGAAATATCCAAAACGGATTTTAAAATACCATAAGGACTTTAACTCAACCTCTTATACGAATGCGAAAGACATGGAGGAATCACGTAATCAAAATAATCATCAAACGAACTCATACCAGTGAACACTCACGCAAATACATTGCAAACCAAGCGAAGAAAGCAAAGACTCATTCGTACAACAATCAAACCAAAATCATAAAAACACCGATACTAACAGGTCACAAAACATGTCACGAAATCCAATTGGTATATGTAAATGAGGGATCAAATATCCACACCAACTTGCCACGAACCAACAATACTTGAAGAATGGTATAACATTCATTCGCGGAATGAATGCAAGGAATAACCAAAGAAACGAACCGGTATCCAACAAAACGAATTCGATTACCCAACACCTATCACTACGTCAAAGAGAAAGAATATGACATATGTACCATCATGGTACGAATAGGAATGCCAACCCAAGAATTAGGTGTACAAACGGAATATCTAGCAAACGAATCAACTTAAATACCACAACATAAATACCCACCGATAATTGAGGTATCAACATATGATCGGTAGGATGGAATCTCACCACCTACACACCCCAACATATAACGACTGCCTTAACGGTTAAGAGAATACTTCTCTAACCATACAGCCATCACCAATCATGATATCACATACCACCTACCACAACATATAACAACAAACATCAATCAATGCAATAATGGTCATAAGTCCACGTGTGTGATACCCTTATAATTATGTTCACGACCATAGTTATAAGCCTATTCCACACGCATACTTACTTCCAAAACCACACATCTCAATGATAATGCACATATACCACATAGCACCTAATACACCATGCAATCCATGCCATCATACTTGCAAGTCCACTTGTGTCGTGATGCATGTATAATTATGTTGGCCACCATAATTATCTATGCCCCCTTTCATAAGTGTACTCCCTCCTATGACAACACATCATGCAAACAAACATGCAAACAAAACTAAAGACGTCGCAAATAATCATCTCTCATGGAACAATTCCAACGATCATGTAAACTCTATAATCAAAATTACTTGGATAAGGTCGATCCAGTATCCAAGAGTAATCACACTCCAACATGGCTCCAAACGGCAAAAGACAATATACGAATTCCAAAACATAACACAAAACAAAAGACATCGCATAATGGCTCAAACTCCATTCTCACACTTGCCTCCCCACTCAAATCGGTTCAACTTACTACTCGTTGCGGACTCTAGATCCGAATCCACACCATTCCATCCTAACTCCCTTTCATCTTTACTCAACCACCCATTCATGTTTCCTACATGTTGAGGTAGTCGACAACATGCAAAACCATCTCTATTCTTTTCTTTCAATTCCACATGATTCACAAGCGCATACAAATCACGAGGTTTAGACTAAACCACATCTCTTTCCAATGTGAAGTGAGGACACTACCAAGGGTATTTGGTAATGGCTCCATCTCCAGAAGTCACCGTGGTTCCAATCCTCTCCACTTCTTCTCCACCAACGTTTCCCATAAACGTCCTCTCCTTGTCCGAACATAGATACATGCTATCGGGAACTCGGATTCTGTAGTTAATCCGTTTCATCCGACCACTTCTCTCGCATCCGATAGCGACAACGGTAGTCCAACGAAGCATATTACGCACGGAAGACGATATAATAAAGTCGATATATATAATACTACGTATAGGGAATAGAATAGACGTCCGAAACTCCATAAAATATCTCATAAATATAGGAAAATAGACATATAAAATACTATACTTACACATAGATCCTAAATGCAACTATATGAGGGACTCCTAGGTTATAGTTTAGGTTCAACCACCTACTTCTCTATAACCAAGGCTCTGATACCAATCTGTCACACCCCGCCACGGCGGAAACTCGCGGGTGTAACTTCATGGATATCATCACAACACCTGGTGTCTACATAGAGAACAACTACATGCACAAAAATAGAGCAATGTACAAACACAAAGTGTTGTAACAATACCCCAAAATAAAATATCCAAAACAAAACATAAATCCAAACATAGATGATAAACCACTTCCAATGCAACTAAGGTCTCGTCTATCCACATCCTTCTATCTTATCCTTAGAAAGCTCACCTAAAAATGATGCTTAAAACGTCAACATAATGTTGGTGAGATTCATAGGTTTAAGACTCAAACACACTAGGCAACCAAAATCAATGTGATTACAAAAATATAGCTGGACAAATAATTATAGTTATCATATAAGCTACATGCATTCACAAGGCAACATCACACATAAGGCAACCATCGGGCCGGATCGTGACCCCCGCTCCCAAAACACATCATACCGGGCCGGATCGTGATTCGAATTCCGGGCTGAGGTTTTGAGGAGGCGAATAAGGTGGAGCATAATTTAGAAAGGTTTCGACATTCTCTCTAGAGGGTGACTCAGACAACGGTGTCGGAATCATATTTGAGACAGAATTAACTATTGCCCGTCTGGGACTTAAAGGTCTCTTTTATTTTTCAATGAGATAGTCAACCTTTTTCTCAAGTTTGCAAAGGAGCTCTTCGGAGATTTGATTGGTTTCCCCAGGTGTCGAGATTGCGTTGATAGCCGAGTTTATAATATGAGTAACTTCCCATAATTCTTGATTGTCGAAGGCAAGCTCATCAATAATTTCCCAAGATTCTTCGGCATTTTTATCACGAAACCTGCCTCCGGCGGCTCGATCAATGGTACGTTTGGTGTAAAAGTCGACATGGTCATAGAAGATTTAAACTAATAGCTAGAGATTTACGCCATGATGAAGGACTTTTTGGAGTAAGTCCTTGAAACGAGTCCATGCTTCATAGAAAGTTTCACCTTGACATTGTTGGAACATCAAGATATCATTTCTAAGCTTGGTAGTTCTCCCCGGTAGGAAAATTTGAGCAAGGAAACGAGAAGTGAGATCATCCCATGAGGTGATGGATCCCGCGGGTAAACGTTCAAGCCATTGACTAGCTTGATCACGTAGAGAGAATTGGAATAGGCGTAATCGGTCGACTCTCTAGTTACAACATCAAGGTCTATAGAATTTACGATTTTAAGGAAATCCTTGAGATGTTGATTAGGATCTTCGGAACGAAATCCATGGAATGCACATCCGCTTTGCACCAACCGGATGGAGTTGGATCGCAAAGGGGACACATTGGCTCCTTGGGTGGGCTCAATGGTGTTTCGATAGCCTTGGTGGCTAGGACGGGAATACTCTTCTAAAGTTCGGGGCCTAGGAGGTTGGTTTGCTAGTGGTGAGTTTTGTGGGTGGTGTTGTTGTGGTGGGTTGATGGGTTCAAAGATGTTACCACCTTCCATGATGTCGGATGGTAAATGTCACACCCCGCCACGGCGAAAACGCGCGGGTGTAACTTCATGGATATCATCACAACACCTGGTGTCTACATAGAGAACAACTACATGCACATAAATAGAGCAATATACAAACACAAAGTGTTGTAACAATACCCCAAAATAAAATATCCAAAACAAAACATAAATCCAAACATAGATGATAAACCACTTCCAATGCAACTAAGGTCTCGTCTATCCACATCCTTCTATCTTATCCTTAGAAAGCTCACCTGAAAATGATGCTTAAAACGTCAACATAATGTTGGTGAGATTCATAGGTTTAAGACTCAAACACACTAGGCAACCAAAATCAATGTGATTACAAAAATATAGCTGGATAAATAATTATAGTTATCATATAAGCTACATGCATTCACAAGGCAACATCACACATAAGGCAACCATCGGGCCGGATCGTGACCCCCGCTTCCAAAACACATCATACCGGGCCGGATCGTGACCCCCGCTCCCAAAATAATGGGTAAATTAATACCCTCACGAATTTTTGGAAAGCTCTTTCATTATACTTAAATTTAGACCAAAAATTCGTGACCTAACTCATCACCATCTATTATTTACACTCACATCTTTACAGCTATAATTTTCTGTCCAAACCTTAACTCAATAACTAGCATGTTTTACGCTCAATTCTCTTCACCAATCATCATAATATCTTCATTAATTGATCCCAACATGTTTTAATTAATTAATTTACAGAAGTTTACAAACCCTAGATCCATCATAATTAATATTACATGAATTAGATTAATTAATCAAACAATTGAACATAGGGTTTAAAGATTTTACCTTGATTCTTGATTTTTAGCTTCAAAACTATAACCCTAATTTTTTTCTCCTTCTCCTCTCCCTTGATCGACTCAAAATATGCAGGAAAAGAGGGGTATGGTTCGTTCATGGGGTTATATGAGTTGGGGGTTGGGTTTGTTTGAGTTGGACTAGGATTCCTTATTGCTAGGAATTGTATTTGGGCTCAAATTTGATTCTTTTTTCCCCATTTAACCCTTATGACCGATTTTTCTTATACATAAGATATTATTTTATATTTTTTTATTAAATTTATTTATTACACTCTAAACCTCATACTTTTCATATTTTATAAATACCTGTAGCTAATCCTAGCGTCTTACGCGATAAACCTCAGTTTTTACGACAAACCGGAAAATATCATTTTCACAACAAAGTTTCCAAAAATAGAATTTCACACTCTTTTTGAAATATACCTCATAAAAGCAAACTCCTCGTAACTTGCTAACGCTCAAATACTTGAACGAAGACTCGTTACGCAAAATCACAAAAACACAAAAACTACACAAATCATTTATACACCACAAAGGTGATCAAAATGAACTTTCCCAAATTTCAAACTTTCCAAATCACCATAATAACCATTTACGCAAAGGAATTTAGTGCTAAAACTCACCTATATCACTCATATATCACTTCAAACACTTAATACACACCAAACAGACGTCAACCGAGTCAAGACTATCAGTCAAACTGACCTGCTAAAACCACGGTTGTTACAGTAAAGGTTACGAACAAAGAAACGAAGAAATAAGATAGACTAAAGAAAACCTAAAAACAAAAATAAAAATCTTACTAGAAAGGAATCTAACAAGTAGACCTAATAAAAAGAAATTCTAACGTAGACAATAACTATTCCCCGGTTGATGGGTTCAAAGATGTTACCACCTTCCATGATGTCGGATGGTAAAGGTTACGAACAAAGAAATTAAGAAATAAGATAGACTAAAGAAAACCTAAAAATAAAAATAAAAATCTTACTAGAAAGGAATCTAACAAATAGACCTAATAAAAAAAAATCATAACCTAGAAAATAACTATTCTCCAGCAGCGGCGCCAAAAACTTGATACGTGGGAATTTCGCCCTCGCAAAAGGTTTTACCTCTTAAGGGATCTTGAGAAGCTTACAACCCCCACCAGGCAGTGTACCTGATCGTTGTAGTATAATATAGTGACAAGTACTGGGGGATTGATCGTTCAACTCAAGAATAGTGTCGCTAGGATTAGAATGTCTACTAAACTAGGTCTAGAGGTGAGGGATGATTCTTTTTGTATTTTTATATTTTATAGAAAGCAATTAAAATCTTGGGTTTTGAAGGAGTGGGCGGAATTAGTTGCTAGCCAACTAACCCAATTAACTAAAGATGCAATCAAAATAAAATAAAAGAAATGAAAATAAAACTATTATACTAATATGGTGGAAACAATAATGTGGAAAATTGTGTTTACTTAGGTTTCATTGCTCCCTAGATATCTTTTACAGGTTAATTAGCTTGTTACAATTGCATGGATGACGGGTTATATTCCTTAATACTAGTCGTAGTGCCGTGTACATGATGAGGCGAAAAATGAACCATTTTTAGGGGGTCATTTAAGCCCGAATTTGAATTTATTTGATCAAATATTGCCATAAATCGTTCCTTTTATCATTTAGGTACTTTTGGAGTAAAATCTGAAAAAGGAAGCATTTTGGACGTTTTTGGAGCATAAAAGTGAAGAAAACGGCAAAGTCTTAATTTTCCTTGCTGTGAACAGTACCTGACGGCGTCAGAAGTTTCTTAATGACGGCGTCAAGAGTAATACAAGAGGTGGAAGTGGATAAAGTCCATGACGATCCAGAAGAGTTTTGTACTAAGGACATGACGGCGTCACCCAAGGCCGTCATGGTCGAAATGTTAGTGATGGCCCAGAGCTTAATTACACATGACGGCGTCAAAACTGGATCTAGGCAATCCGATTTCATTATGGGCGGCAAGTTGACGGCATCAAGAAGCGTCAGAATTTTCTTCTTGATGCCATCACCCTGTAAAATCTATATATAGTTTTGCAATTTTCATTCATTAGAGTGTAACTTTTTGGGTGTAACTTTGGAGACAAACCCTAGTCCGATTTTCATAGATTTTTCAAGGGTTTCAACCCTTTGAAACCTCTTATGTTCAATTGAGATAAGTACTCTTTCAATTCAATCAATATGCCTATGTGTTGCTTGAATATATTTTACACTTGTCTTCAATTTAACATGCTTAGTTAGATCTCTTATGTGTTTACTTAGATGTAGTGAAACCTAGATGTTAATTATGGGTTGATTGTTTGTTTATAGTTGTTACGGATGATTGTATTCAATGTTAGGCTTAAGAAAACTGGCAGACTTCCATTGGTAACATGCTTGAACGTTTTAAGAAACATGATCAGAGGTGTACTATGATTTTTGGTTATATTTAATGCGTAGGAGAATTCTAATGATCCCATGTTAGGAGCTTCTAACGGCTCGACATAGGAGTGAAGTAGGATCCTATAGAGTTAGGGAATATTGTACACGGCCCTACAACTAGTATTAAGAAATATGACCCGTCATCCATGCAATTGTAACAAACTATCAACCTGTAAAAGATATCTAGGGAGTAATGAAACCGAAGTAAACACAACTTTCCCTATTATTGTTTACACCACATTAGTTTAATTAGCTTCAATTCATTTTTGTTATTTTATTTTGATTGCATCTTTAGTTATTGGGTTAGTTGATTAGCAACTAATTCCGCCCACTCTCCCAAAACCGAGATTTTTAGTTGCTTTTATAAAATATGAAAATACAAAAAGAATCATCCCTCACCTCTAGACCTAGTTTTTAGGCTTTCTAATCCTAGCGACACTATTCCTGAGTTGAACGATCAATCGCCCGGTACTTGTCACTATACTATACTACAACGATCAGGTACACTGCCTGGTGGGGGTTGTAAGCTTCTCGAGATCCCTCGAGAGGTAAAGCATGGTGCGATTCCCACGTATCAAGTTTTTGGCGCCGCAGCCTGGGGAATAGTTATTGTCTAGGTTATGATTTCTTATTATTAGGTCTACTTGCTAGATTCCTTTCTAGCAAGATTTTATTTTTATTTTTAGGTTTTCTTTAGTCTATCTTATTTCTTCGTGTCTTTGTTCGTAACCTTTACCATCCGACATCATGGAAGGTGGTAACATCTTTGAACCCATCAACCCACCACTAGCAAACCAACGTCTTAGGCCCCAAACCTTAGGAGAGTATTCCCGTCCTAGCCACCAAGGCTATCGAAACACAATTGAGCTCACTCAAAGAGCCAATGTGTCCCCCTTGCGATCCGACACCATCCGGTTGGTGCAAAGCGGATGTGCATTCCATGGACTTCGTTCTGAAGATCCTAATCAACATCTCAAGGATTTCCTTAAAATCGTAGATTCTATAGACCTTGATGTTACAACTAGAGAGTCGACCCGATTACGCCTATTCCAATTCTCTATACGTGATCAATCTAGTCAATGGCTTGAACGTTTACCCGCGGGATCCATCACCTCATGGGATGATCTCACCACTCGTTTTCTTGCTCAATTTTTCCCATCGAGGAGAACTACCAAGCTTAGAATGATATCTTGATGTTCCAACAACGTCAAGGTGAAACTCTATATGAAGCATGGACTCGTTTCAATAACTTATTTCAAAAAGTCCCTCATCATGGCATATATCTTTGGCTCCAAGTCCAAAAAAAGTCCCTCATCATGGCATATATCTTTGGCTCCAAGTCCAAATCTTCTATGACCATATCAATCTCTCCACAAGGCGAACCATTGACCAATCAGCCGGTGGCAAGCTACGTGATCTAAGTGCGGAGGAATCATGGGAAATCATAGAAGATCTTGCTCTCTTTGACAACGAAAGTTGGAATGATCCCCGTGATTTGAATGAAACGGTCAAGGCAATATCTTTGCCTTCGAACAATTCTAGCACTCCCGACCGTAGGATCATGGAACTTGAGGACCAAGTCAAGTTTCTCATGAAATCTTACGAAGCTCCTAAGCCTTCAAGCCAAGTGAACAAAATCACTTCTTCATGCGAATTATGTAGTGGTCCCCATGACACTCGTGATTGCGTGGAACTCCCCAGACAAGGTTTTGCGGACTACACATCCTCGCGTACCGACGAAGCGGGAGAATTAGGAGTCGAAAGTTATCAGACATCCCTCAACGTTACTGCTCCACAAAAACATCCTCATGGCATCCAGCACCCAAGACCGTTCACCTTCAACAACAAACCCTTTGGAGTTGTCTATCCGTATAGGGATGGGTACAGATTCATGAGATATGAAGAGGTTCATAAGTTCGGGGATCAGACTCTTAAGTATGTCAGAATTCAGTTGAATGAAAAACTCAAAGAACATAATAGTGGGATTAACGTGGGATGGAGAAGTAGAGATGTGAAGGAAGCACTCAAGTTCATGGCTAGGATTGATTAGAAGTTAAGGTTCAGGGAGCAGAAACGCAGACTGGAAAGCTTGATTGGAGCAAGGGAACCGATTCCCGATATTCTCACTTACCGCCGTCCGGATACTCCTCGAGTATGATCATTTTGGTATTACATTATCTTGGTTTCATCATAATTTTTCTTCATCAATGACTTGGGTTTGTGCACATAACAGTGTACAACCCGCACATGTATTGAAAGGACCCTGAGGTACACATCAGTGCCTCAATCCTACTATAAGGAGCAAAGGCTTCTTACTTTTGAGTAGAATTAATCAAACATTTTTTGATTTTCATAATTCTGCTCAAAAGACAAGCAGTTCACCTCAATGAGTATTCACTTGTTGAGGGGGAGCACTTGAAAACTCATCGTTTTGAAAAAAAAAAAGTTCTTGTTGATATCTCCCCATAAGACTCAAAAAGCATATTTTAATCCAAAAGTTTATCAAAAACAACATCTCATATGCTATTTTTGTGGGGGAGAAAAAGTGAAAGTGATTAAAATATGAAAGTTAAATGTTGCTTAAAAGTCAAATCTCATGCGAGCTAGACTCAGATTCACCCAAAAATTGACGAAACATAAAAGTTAATAATCGAAAGGACTTATCCTCGACGGGTAATAACATCAAGTTAGTTACTAGAGCTAGTTGTCACCTAAAAGCTGACAATGGAACTATTTAACTAGTCACGTAAGCTTGTCTCGAAAAGGATTTGTCTTAGTAGAAATGTACCGTTTCGAGAAACTTTCTGTGGACTTGACCAGGCCGGGTAATAACTTCAAGTTATTATATCTAGTGATGTAAGCGTGTCTCGAATCGGTCTTGTTCACTGAAAGTGGATCAATTCAAAAAGTGCTTGCTCCTCCCGCATGTGCAAATTTATTAAATACTTATGAGCACATGTGAAGGGGGAGCCCTTCAAAAGTAAACACAAAACTCTCAAAGTGTTAAACAAAATGTTTGATAATCAAAAAAACTTTGAGAGATTTTCAATCAAAGGTTTTGATGAGTGCTTAATCACTCATCCTTTTCAGGCCTTATTTCAGACCAAAAACACTATATACTAACCAAAAATTCCAAGAGAATGCATGTTTTTGTATTTGTGTATGTGCAGGTACGGATATGTGAAAAATGAACGAAACAAACCGACAAAAACGAGTACGAGAATGGAAAAAGGTCAAAAGCCGGAGCCGGGGAAGCAAAATGATCAAGGAAAGCTCAAATTATCAATTTAAGTCCTCGGAAATTCTTAAAGTTACAAGAAAAGTCCCTGGACAAAGTTTTGAGAAATTGGCAACATCAGTCCCTGCAATTTCAAATCTTGGCAAATATGGTCCTTAAAGCAAAATTTGAAGAAAAGACAAATGTGGTTCTCCATTATTAAGAGTATGGCAAGAAATACCCTTGGGAGAAAGTTTTAAAGAATTACAGAATGGGTCCCTATGGAATGCAGAATTACAACATTAGTCCTTGAAATAAATCTATTACTACTACTAAATCCTAAGATAAACTAAACCGGATCCACAATCACCATTTGGCCCAAACAAAAACAAAAGCCCCACCACCTTACTTACCCTACCCGGTCCACCTTATATCCCCGGTCAACCCACCCAAGACCCGGTCAACCCCTAATTAATAAAAATCCCCAAATCATATTCCCGCCCCCCAAATCCCATATTTACCCAGAAAAACTACTATTCACAGAACCCTAGTTTTACCCACACGCCTAATTACCCCGATTCAATAATAATTACCCACTCATGGGTCTTCTAGAAGGAGCAAGGAATGACAGAAGCATGTCAGGGAATGTTTTAACACGTGGACCAATGGGAGCACACTCAGAGGATCAATCCTATCAATCATTTAATCTAACGGTTGATATCAATAGATTGGAGGCCAAAGTGATCAAACGGCTAAGGAGGGCTCAGAACAAACACAAGAGTGGCATGGATCATTGACGTGGCAGCCTAGAACCTTCACAAGCTCCCTGCTCATTCAGCTATATATACCCCCCCTCCTTCATGTAGAAGTGTGTAGGTTTTTGATAATTATTAGCTTTCTGTTTTTAAGTTTTTATTGTAATTTTCCTTTTACAAAGCATTGTACTAATTTCATTTTTAATATAATTCAAGTTTTATTTCAGCTTATTGATTTAAGTTTTTTTTTTTTTTTTTTTTTTTTAATTTCTTTATTTACTTATTGAATCAGTATTAATAGTTTACTTTAATCTCTGTTTTATATTCCCATTTCAAAATAAAAAAAAAATATATATATATATATATATATATATATATATATATATATATATATATATATATATATATATATATATATATATATATATATATATATCTCAATTTAGTTTTTACAATTGAATTTAGTTTCATTTAACTTGTTTTAATTTTTACAAACTCAATTCAATACTGTTTTATAAGATTTTCTCAAAAAAAAAATCAAAAAGTCAAAGGAGGTCAACAATTCAGCTTATTCAAATAAGCTGAGCTTATTTGGAGATAGAGGCAGCCTTAAGGAGTCCAAAGGCCTGTCTAAAAGACAGGCTAGCTAAGTGAATCCCCCTCTATTTGAGCTGAGGGGGAATTTGGTTGTAAGTCCATTTATTTTTTATTACTGTTTCATCTAATTGTAGTTTAGATTTGATTTTGTTGATTCATCATTGCTTATTACTGAATACTGCTTATTATTTGTGTTTTAGTCATATTTGATTTATTTGAATTTGGCATATCTATTGTAACTGTTTCATTGCTTCATATTAATATTGGATCTGTGTTGATAAGAGCATGAGTATAATTGCTATCTAGATCTGATTTTCTAAGTTCTTTGGAGTTAAGTGGATCATTATTAATACTGAGGTTGAGTTTGGTTGGTATTATATTGGATCTGTGGTGTACTTGGTTGAGAACTGTCATTGAAGGGGTGTTTGGATAGTTGTGGTTTGCTGTAAATTTCACTGTTTCAGTAGGTTTTAGCGGTTAGGTTTATTCACTTAGGTTGCATCTAGGTTTAGTCAAGCATAAAAACTAGTGGTTACTTGATAAAAAGTCAAATCCACTTCTCATATTTCATAACAGTTAATAGGGTAAGATTTAGGTTGCAAGAGCTTATGAGTAGTTGCATATTAGTATTATATAGATTAATCTAGTTTAATTTTAGCTTAACATATAATCAGTAGTCAATTAAGGCCAATTAAATTTCAGTTTAGTCAAAATCTTTTTCAAATCAAAAAGTCAAAAATAGTTTGATATCCAGTTTTTGATCCAAACTTTGTGGGACTGTGTAGCATTCAAAAGTTGTTGAAAATTCTTGTGGTTTGTTGTTTTGATAAGCTCAGCAGTTAGACAATCATAATCAAAAAGAAAATTTTGGTTTGGAGCTTATTAGCTTATCTGAAAAGCATTTGGAAGTGGCCTATTTGAACCTGACCATCCCCTGCTCCTCAGTTTTTGAGCAAGGTTCTTATGCACTTGTAGGTCTGCTAGTTGATTTGAAATTCTTTCAGTTGGTAAATTTGCAATCTCTGCTGGTTAGTCATTAGTTTGGACCCATAAGTTTGCTGGTCTCAGCTTATCTACTCACCTAAAGAGCTTATTCAAGTTGGGACATTGAATCCTTGGTCTGCAATTAGGTTGAGGGCTGCAAGTATTATATTTTGATCATACTTTGAGTTTATATATTCATTTGAGCTCCATATAGCTTATAGTAACTATTTTTATTGGTCCTTTACTCTTTGCTTTATCAGTGTGCTTATTTGCTTATTCATTATAGCTTATCACAAGTTGATTGTGTTCCAATCTGTTTATTTATGTTCATCTTGGGTTCATCTCAGTTCCTTTGAGCTTATCTGTGTCTAAAAATCATTTGGGTCAAGTTTCAGGTCAATTGGTCAACTGTGCTTATCAATAAGCACTTCTAAATAAGCTGTTTTTGCCCATTCAGCACTTCCAGTGCTTATTTTCTACTTTTTAAATTTTTCCTAGCTTTCAAATATTATTTTAGATTTTCCCTGAAAATTTCATATTTTTCTGAGTTAATTTGCTATTTTTCCTATTTAATTTTCATTTTTAATCCTTTTTAATTACTTTTTAATTACTAAAAAATACAAAAAAAATCAGAAAAACCCCGGAAAAATTCAAAAAAATATTAGAAAATTATTTTTAGTTATTTTAGATTTTTAGAAATTTATTTTGCATTTTTCCCATTTATTTTGAATTTATTTTGAATTTTTAAATAGTTTTAATACTTTTTAATTCCTAGAAATTACATAAAAAGCCAAAAAAATTAGTTTTTAGTTTTAAAATTACTTTTTAGTTATTTTATAATTTTCAAAATTTAATTTTCATTTTTCTCACTCTATTTGCATTTTCTTTAATTTTAATTAGTTAAATTAGTTTTTAATTCATAAAAAAAATAAATAAAAAGTCAAAAAAATATTTTTCTTTTTCTCAAAATTTTCTTTTATCATTTTTAACTTTTAAAAATTAATTCCAAGTCCGTAGGAGTCGTGTAGCATAAAAGTCGCGTTTTATTTCGTACGTTAACGTTTATTTTCCGTTTTAGCTTACGTTTTTCGTTTCTACGTTACGTTTCTAGTTGCCTTACTTGAATTACTTGTTTAGTTGATTATTTGTGCTGCATTTACTATTTTATTAGTGTAATCTCATTCAAATCACTTTTTACCTTTTTCACGACACGTTTCACGAATCGGGAATTCAAAATTCTATTCATCCTTCACACGGACTACGACCTCGGGTTATCCGTATTTCTTTGCGGATCTCTTGAGTAATACTTACTATATATAACTTGATTTTAACGAATCAAAATTTTTGGCGCCGTTGCCGGGGAAGGTTGAAGTGAATTTTTTGTTTTCGTTTTTCGAAATTGTGTTTTGAAAACCTTCCTTGTATATATTTTCTATAAAAACTATAAAAATTGAAAAATCAAAAACACTTTTCCTAAAGTGTTTTCAAAAAATACAAAAAAATAAATAAATAATAAAGTTATAGCCTCGACTCGACCGAAAGGAAGGGCGTTGTAAACCAAATAAGTTTCCCAATATAACTACGCGTGAAATTAATTGCTAATCGGATTACTTTTGATTCTACGACCGAATAAGCGGAAAATACAGAAGCTTTGACATTAATTTGTAAGCTGAAGAGAGATCCATTCTTCTCTCCCGTTCCGTCGCGAGTAGATTTAGAGAAAACGGTTTACGATTAACGTAACGTTTGAAAAAGAAAAAAAACAAGAGTATAAGTTTTTGAATTTTGCTTTATAAAAACAAAAAGATTTTCCTTTTCAAATTTGATTTTTCTTTTATTTTTATTTTGTGGTGTATGAACACCCGTTCATCTTCTAAACGTCTTATTTCTCCATTATCGAACCCCGAGAGTTTGATACGTCACACACACAAAGTTCATTTCCCAAACATTACGGAAATGGAACAAAATAACCACAACAATCAACACCCTCCAGTGGGTGTTGTTCAAAATGCACCAGCTCCCGATCTCCGAACGATGGAGGAGTTGTGTCAACCGACGATGCACGGTAGAGGCGGTCCGATTGCCCCTCTCAATATTGAGGCTACGGATTTTGGACTTAAGCACCATATGATTCAACAAGTCCAAAATTCATGCTAATTTCACGGATTACCGGGTGACGATGCCAACAAGCATCTCGACAAATTTTTAACCGTCACCCAAAGTATGAAACAACATGGGGTCTCCGATGACGCCATTCGTCTTTCTCTTTTCCCCTATTCTCTTACACATCATGCCACCGCTTGGTTTGATCGTCTTCCCAAGAACTCGATTCATACCTTCGAAGAAATGGTATTGAAGTTCTTGGCAAAATATTTTCCACCATCGATCGTGACGAAACTTCGAAACGATATTAGCAATTTCCGTCAGCTTCCCGATGAATCTTTATTCGAAGCTTGGGAACGCTATAATCCTGCTATTGATCGGTGTCCAAATCATAATATGCTTCTTGTTACGATAATCGATACGTTTTACAATGGTTTGACTTTACGACATCGGGACACGATCAATGCAGCTGCGGGTGGAACTTTTATGAAACGACGTCCTGAAGATTGTTACGAACTTATTGAGAATATGACTGCTCATTACAATTACTGGGATTCCTCTGCCGAGAGGAATGAGTCAAGAACAACCGTTGCTCACAATTCTTCTACGTCTAATTCTGAAATAGCCGCAATTACTAAGAAACTCGATGATTTGTCGACTGCTGTTTTACGAATGCACCAAACGTCTCAGAATCAAAATCAAGTCAAAAACCATCAAGTCAATATATGGTCAACAATGTTTGTGAGACTTGCGGTGGTCCTCATTCGTATTTTGAGTGCCCAGCCACCGGTGGCTACACTCACGAGAATGTGTATTCTACTTCGGGAACCAATATGGGCGGTAACGGATACCAACCACCGGGTGACCGAAATCTTCTTAGCTACCGTTCAAACCATTATGTTGGACCACCCGGTTTCAATCAACCGACTCAAGTGAATCAAGTCAATCAAGTTAATCAAAATGTGCAAAACCAAAACCATCAATTTAATCACAATGCTAATCAAAATCGGATGAACAATGGTTTTCAGAATCAAAATCATGGTTTTCAAAATCAAAATCGGGGAAATTATAATCAAGGGAATTTTCATGGAAATTTTCAAAATGTTAATCATGGGAATTTTAATCATGGAAATCAGAATTTTCAGAATCAAGGTTTCAATAACAACAATCGTGGTCAAAATTTTCAAAATCCAGTTGTGAATCAGTCGTCTTCGGATGAATTACTTAAGCAGTTTATGAAAAGTCAAGAGGAAATGAATAAAATGTTAATTAATCAAATGGTCGAATTGAAGAGGTCTTTAAATGATCGACCCTTGGGCTCGGGTACTCTTCCAAGCAACACGATCGCTAACCCGAGGGACGATGCTAAGGCGATCACGACTAGGAGTGGTGTTATAATCGATGGACCAACGGCTCCGACTACCCCTTCTTCTTCGTCTCCTAAGGTAGTCGTCCGTGAAACCGAGGCTACAACGGATACGGAAATTCCTAGTAATAATGGAAGGACCGAGAACATCCAACCTCCGGTGGTCCCAGCGTCCAAAGGAAAAGATAAAGTTGTTAACGAAACTGAGAAAGAAACTCCCGTCAAAACAAATTTGCCTTATTCGTCACGCTTAAACGAACAAAATCACTGTGAGAAAGATAAAAACCAGATGGAAATGTTTTATCAGATTTTTCAAGAATTACAATTTGACATAAGTCTCGCGGATGCTATACTTTTGATGCCTAAATTTGCTTCTATGCTAAAAGGACTTTTAAATAATAAGGAAAAATTGTTTGAAATATCACGAACCCAGATGAATGAGAATTGCTCGGCGGTTATCCTCAAAAAGCTTCCCGAAAAGCTTGAAGACCCCGGACAATTTCTCATTCCGTGTAATTTTCCTAGGATGGTTCAATGCTTCGCCTTGGCCGATCTTGGCGCTAGCATTAACCTAATGTCGTTATCTATTTGGAAAAAGTTGTCTTTACCCAAATTAACTCTGACTTGCATGACCCTCGAGCTAGCAGACCGAACTACTTCCCGCCCGATGGGAATAGCCGAGGATGTCTTTGTTAATGTGGAAAAATTCCATTTCTCTGCCGATTTTGTCGTTGTTGATTTTAATGCTGATCCACGGGTACCTCTCATTCTCGGGAGAGGTTTCCTAAGGACTGGCCGTGCTTTAATTGATGTTTTCGATGAAGAAATTACCCTACGCGTTGGTACTGAAGCAGTAACTTTTAATTTGGATCAAACCGCGAGGTACTCCTCCGAGTCTGACAAATATTCCATTAACCGAGTCGACGTTATCGACAAAGTTACGGAGGAGTACGCTCAAGAGTTACTTGGTTTTACCGAACATGCTTCGAGTGGCAATCCCACTCATTCTTCTGAACCAATAATTTCCTATCCTTCCCCTTCCCTTACTCCGTTTGAGGGAAATGATTTCATTTTGGAAGAGATCGAGGCCTTTCTTGCTAATGATTCGATTTCACCGGAATTTGATCATTCTGATTGTGACCCGGAGGGAGATATTCTTTTGATTGAGAAATTATTAAACGAGGATCCCAACCCGTCCCTCCCTCCGCTTGATCTTAAAATGGCCGACGTTAAAGAAGTTAAGCCGTCTA
This sequence comes from Artemisia argyi, assembly GCA_030686995.1. Lineage (NCBI taxonomy): Eukaryota > Viridiplantae > Streptophyta > Magnoliopsida > Asterales > Asteraceae > Artemisia > Artemisia argyi. The sequence goes on from CM060687.1 coordinate 64,196,096, forward strand.
CTGAGAATCCTCCGGAGCCCGAGCTCAAGGATTTACCTCCTCATCTCGAATACGCATTTTTGGAAGGAACCGGCAAACTTCCCGTCATTATTTCTAAAGATCTTAAAGATGAGGAGAAGAAACGTCTCTTAGATGTGCTCAGGAAGCATAAGAGTGCCATCGCTTGGCAAATTTATGATATCAAGGGTATCGACCCTCGTTTTTGCATGCATAAGATCTTACTTGAAGACAATTACAAGCCGTCCGTTCAGCAACAACGACGGGTTAACCCGAAAATTCATGAGGTTATCAAAAAGGAAGTTATTAAACTCCTCGATGCCGGAATGATTTATCCAATCTCGGATAGCTCTTGGGTTAGCCCGGTCCACTGCGTACCGAAGAAAGGTGGAATGACCGTCGTAACTAATGAAGATAATGAATTGATTCCGACACGTCTTGTTACCGGATGGAGAGTTTGTATTGATTATCGTAAATTGAATGATGCGACTCGTAAGGACCATTTCCCACTTCCATTTATGGATCAAATGCTAGAACGCCTAGCGGGAAATGAGTTTTATTGTTTTCTTGATGGATTTTCTGGCTATTTTCAAATACCTATTGACCCTCCGGACCAGGAAAAAACTACCTTTACTTGCCCTTATGGTACGTTTGCCTATCGTCGTATGCCTTTCGGCTTATGCAATGCTCCAGGCACGTTCCAAAGGTGTATGATGTCTATATTATCGGAAATGATCGAGAAAACCATGGACGTTTTCATGGATGATTTCTCAGTTTATGGAGATTCTTTCACTTCGTGCCTCTCCCATTTAGAAAATATGCTGAAACGGTGTGAAGACACCAACTTGGTTCTAAATTGGGAGAAATGCCATTTCATGGTCAAAGAGGGCATTGTCCTCGGCCATAAGATATCGAAATCCGGGATTGAGGTCGATAGAGCTAAAGACGACGTGATTGCAAAATTACCTCATCCCACGACCGTAAAAGGAATTAGAAGTTTTTTAGGTCATGCCGGCTTTTACCGACGTTTCATTCAAGACTTTTCTAAGATAGCCCGGCCTCTGACCCACTTGCTTGAAAAAGATGCTCCGTTTATCTTCTCAAATGAATGCATCGAAGCATTTAATATTCTTAAAAAGAAGTTAACGGAGGCTCCCATTTTAGTTGCCCCCGATTGGGATTTGCCTTTTGAGCTAATGTGCGATGCTAGCGATTATGCAATTGGTGCAGTCCTGGGGCAACGCAAGTCTAAGCATTTTCAGCCGATACACTATGCTAGTAAAACAATGACCGACGCTCAATATCATTATACAACTACTGAGAAAGAAATGTTAGCCGTCATTTACGCTTTTGAAAAGTTTCGACCTTATTTGCTTTTAAAGAAATGCATAGTGTATACTGATCATTCGACTCTTAAGTACCTTATGGCAAAGCAAGATGCTAAGCCACGCTTGATGCGGTGGGTTCTACTCCTTCAAGAATTCAATGTTGAAATTCGAGATAAAAAGGGAGCTGAGAACCTTGCTGCTGATCACCTATCACGTTTAGAAAATCCCCACCAAAGTGTTTTCGAGAAAAAGGAGATTAACGAAGCTTTTCCTCTCGAGACACTGGGGAGTTTATCACATTGTGATTCTAGTACCCCATGGTTCGCAGATTTTGCGAATTACCATGCGGGGAATTTTATCCGGAAAGGGATGTCGTTCCAGCAGAAGAAAAAATTCTTCAAAGATGTTAAGCATTATTTCTGGGACGACCCCTACTTGTTTAAGATATGTGCGGATCAAGTGATCTGGTGGTGCGTTCACGGCAAAGAAGCCGCTGAAATTCTTATGGCTTGCCACAATGGACCCACGGGGGGACATCATGGTGCCAACTTCACCGCTAAGAAAGTTTTTGATTCCGGCTTCTACTGGCCGATGATTTACCGGGATGCTCATGAGTTGGTTAAATCATGTGATTCTTGCCAGCGTCAAGGAAAAATTTCTCAGAAGGATGAGATGCCTCAAAATGCCATCCAAGTCTGTGAAATTTTTGACGTCTGGGGCATCGATTTCATGGGTCCATTCCCGTCTTCTCGTGGTAACAAATATATACTCGTGGCCGTCGACTACTTGTCCAAATGGGTCGAAGCGAAGGCGCTACCCACCAATGACGCCCGAGTTGTAGTGAAATTTCTTAAAAGTCTCTTCGCCCGATTTGGTGCACCTCGTGCTATTATAAGCGATCGTGGGACCCATTTCTGTAACGACCAATTCGCTAAAGTTATGCTCAAATATGGTGTCACACATCGTCTTTCTACGGCATATCATCCACAGATGAGTGGTCAAGTTGAGGTCTCCAATTGTGGCTTGAAACGAATTTTAGAAAGGACCGTAGGTGAACATCGTGCTTCATGGGCCGATAAATTAGATGATGCACTTTGGGCCTTTCGTACAGCTTACAAAACACCCATTGGGTGCACTCCTTACAAGCTGGTTTACGGGAAGGCCTGCCATTTGCCCTTTGAACTTGAGCACAAGGCCTAGTGGGCCTTGAAACACGCTAATTTTGACTTACAAACCGCGGGTGATCACCGAAAAGTTCAATTGAATGAATTAGTCGAGCTTCGTGATCAGGCCTATGAGAATTCTTTGATCTACAAAGAGAAGACAAAGAGGATTCATGATGCTAAAATTAAAGATCGCGTCTTCAATGTTGGTGACCGAGTCCTTCTTTTCAATTCTCGATTGAAGATTTTCTCGGGCAAGTTAAAAACCTGTTGGTCTGGACCATTCACCATTACCCAAATATTTCCTTATGGAACCGTTGAACTTGCTCAACCTAATGGTCCCAATTTTAAGGTGAATGGTCATCGTGTTAAACATTATTTCGGAGGGGACATACCAACCATGGTTGTCCCGGATCTCCAGACTTTCCCCAAGGACGATTAAATTCGGGGATCGAGTCAAGCTCATGTGACTCGGTAATAAAAAACAAGCGCTTTGTGGGAGGCACCCCATGCTTATCCATTTTCATTTTCTATATTTTCTATTTTCTTAATAACATGAAGTAAGGGGGGCGACCCTTTCCAAAACTCATGTTTTCGTGGTTGTTTATGAATGTTCAGGAATTTCCCCGAAGTTTGAGGACTCTCGTGCTCGTGGTTTGTCGTTCTCTCCACTCGAGTCTCATCCTTCGCTGCTCTTTCGGAAATTCACCATATCCAAAATCTTATCGATTAACGTTTATCTCTTGGCATACTTAATAAACGGCCTTAGATTTTACGTAGGATTACCCATACCCTTAAAACATTGAGGACAATGTTTCACTTTAGTCTGGGGGGGTGAATCTTCGATTCGATTTGACCTGTACCATCGTCTGAGCTGTTAACTTACGCAACTCCGTTTTCCACCAAAAATTTTAACTTTTATCACCGCTTTATTAAAAAAAAATGATAAAAAATATATATGATATGAATAATAAGATTTGACACCTTGTTTTGACTTTCCTACCGGCGATAGTAGAAATAAATGTTCCGACTTGACCGGGCGTGTTGAGCCCTAGCTTGTTTCCCTTAACCAATATAATCAAAAGATTATGGCAAAGCATCCGCGGATCTCGTTACTTGGGATTTTAAATTTGCGGAGATCGAGGAATGATAGAGTTTATTTAGAAGTTTCGTGCTATACACAGATCGCATTACTGGGATTTAAAAAACCCACGAGAGGTACTTGTGGTCTCCTTGTTCCCATCAGCAACGTCACCAATATATAATAGATGTCTAGGATTAATTAAGGGTATACGGTTTGGGCAATACTTAGTTTTTTCTCGTTCCCAACAAAATCTCTGCATATGGGGGTTTGGTACACATAGGGGTACTGCCAGTGTTACGGTAAAATAGACTATTGCATCTTGCCGGTTCGCAGCCGATGTTGTGATCTTAGTAAAGGCCGTAGGACTCGGGGTTTGGCATATAGTTATGAATATCGATAATAATAGTACAAAGCCAAATAAAAAGGCAGAGGAATCCAAAGCTATAAAAAAGCAGCAGATAGAAATCCAAAGTCATAATAAAACTCTTACATCTTGGCGGCTCATAAACCGTTGACTGTAAAAGAATAAAGGACTAAGGACCAAAGTATTATTAAAGTGCTTATGATTATGCAAAAATACCAAGCTTCGACTCCGGGGGTTTCCCTAATAAAAAGCTTCCGTTTCGAGTATCAAACATGGTATGTCTCGGTCGTAAATAAAAAGGGGGACCTCCACAAATCGTGTTAAATCAGAGACCTTCATATGGACCCGATTTCTGTATGCAGGGATTTTTAAGGGAAAGTTTGGAAACTACTTAGCGTTCAAATTTTGTGCTCTTATCGGACTAACAAATATCGAAACGAGAAAATATGAAGCAATTCATTTCTCACAAATTAAAATCTTGAGATACCAAACTTAGGACCTGGGAACAAGAGGTAATACACAAGTAACTTTTGTGGGCAGTGTTAGCATCTAACTTCTGATAAACAATGATTTCGATTTTACGCTTAGTTTGGGAGCTTGTGAAAAATCAAGGATGACGATTTTTATCTGTATGGTCTCTTCTCTGTGAGAAGTGTTTCTACTCGTTGACCCTGAACATTATCAACAGATAAGAATTGATAATGAAAGTCAAAGCAAACCGTCACTTATATAAAAATGAAAAAGTACAAAAATAGTAGTTGTAGTTGTTATTCATGAAAATCGGAAAACGGAGCGTTTTTGAGAATAAATGATTTCACTATCTCTTTTGAACCTCATTGCTACTTTACAACGTCAGTAAAAAGAGGTTTTGAAATTATTTATCTCTTAAGCGTGAGGTGATGACATTACGTGAGGGCACGGTAATACCTTAGTCTGGGGGATTTTGATGAGTGCTTAATCACTCATCCTTTTCAGGCCTTATTTCAGACCAAAAACACTATATACTAACCAAAAATGCCAAGAGAATGCATGTTTTTGTATTTATGTATGTGCAGGTACAGATATGTGAAAAATGAACGAAAACAAAGCAAAACCGACAAAAACGAGCACGAGAATGGAAAAAGGTCAAAAGCCGGAGCCGGGGAAGCAAAATGATCAAGGAAAGCTCAAATTATCAATTTAAGTAATCAAAAATTCTTAAAGTTACAAGAAAAGTCCCTGGACAAAGTTTTGAGAAATTGGCAACATCAGTCCCTGCAATTTCAAATCTTGGCAAATATGGTCCTTAAAGCAAAATTTGAAGAAAAGACAAATGTGGTCCTCCATTATTAAGAGTATGGCAAGAAATACCCTTGGGAGAAAGTTTCAAAGAATTACAGAATGGGTCCCTATGGAATGCAGAATTACAACATTGGTCCTTGAAATAAATCTATTACTACTACTAAATCCTAAGATAAACTAAACCGGATCCACAATCACCATTTGGCCCAAACAAAAACAAAAGCCCAACCACCTTACTTACCCTACCCGGTCCACCTTATATTCTCGGTCAACCCACCCAAGACCCGGTCAACCCCTAATTAATAAAAATCCCCAAATCATATTCCCGCCCCCCAAATCCCATATTTACCCAGAAAAACTACTATTCACAGAACCTAGTTTTACCCACACGCCTAATTACCCCGATTCAATAATAATTACCCACTCATGGGTCTTCTAGAAGGAGCAGGGAATGAAAGAAGCATGTCAGGGAATGTTTTAACACGTGGACCAATGGGAGCACACTCAGAGGATCAATCCTATCAATCATTTAATCTAACGGTTGATATCAATAGATTGGAGGCCAAGGTGATCATACGGCTAAGGAGGGCTCAGAACAAACACAAGAGTGGCATGGATCATTGACGTGGTAGCCTAGAACCTTCACAAGCTCCCTGCTCATTCAGCTATATATACCCCCCCCCCCCCCCTTCCTTCATGTAGAAGTGTGTAGGTTTTTGATAATTATTAGCTTTCTGTTTTTAAGTTTTTATTGTAATTTTCCTTTTACAAAGCATTGTACTAATTTCATTTTTAATATAATTCAAGTTTTATTTCAGCTTATTGATTTAAGTTTTTTTTTTTTTTTTTTTTTTTTTTTTTTTTTTTTTTTTTTAATTTCTTTATTTACTTATTGAATCAGTATTAATAGTTTACTTTAATCTCTGTTTTATATTCCCATTTCAAAATATATATATATATATATATATATATATATATTATCTAAATACATCTCAATTTAGTTTTTACAATTGAATTTAGTTTCATTTAACTTGTTTTTATTTTTACAAACTTAATTCAATACTGTTTTATAAGATTTTCTCAAAAAAAAAAAATCAAAAAGTCAAAGGAGGTCAACAATTCAGCTTATTCAAATAAGCTGAGCTTATTTGGAGATAGAGGCAGCCTTAAGGAGTCCAAAGGCCTGTCTAAAAGACAGGCTAGCTAAGTGAATCCCCCTCTATTTGAGCTGAGGGGGAATTTGGTTGTAAGTCCATTTATTTTTTATTACTGTTTCATCTAATTGTAGTTTAGGTTTGATTTTGTTGATTCATCATTGCTTATTGCTGAATACTGCTTATTATTTGTGTTTTAGTCATATTTGATTTATTTGAATTTGGCATATCTATTGTAACTGTTTCATTGCTTCATATTAATATTGGATCTGTGTTGATAAGAGCATGAGTATAATTGCTATCTAGATCTGATTTTCTAAGTTCTTTGGAGTTAAGTGGATCATTATTAATACTGAGGTTGAGTTTGGTTGGTATTATATTGGATCTGTGGTGTACTTGGTTGAGAACTGTCATTGAAGGGGTGTTTGGATAGTTGTGGTTTGCTATAAATTTCACTGTTTCAGTAGGTTTTAGCGGTTAGTTTTATTCACTTAGGTTGCATCTAGGTTTAGTCAAGCATAAAAACTAGTGGTTACTTGATAAAAAGTCAAATCCACTTCTCATATTTCATAACAGTTAATAGGGTAAGATTTAGGTTGCAAGAGCTTATGAGTAGTTGCATATTAGTATTATATAGATTAATCTAGTTTAATTTTAGCTTAACATATAATCAGTAGTCAATTAAGGCCAATTAAATTTCAGTATAGTCAAAATCTTTTTCAAATCAAAAAGTCAAAAATAGTTTGATATCCAGTTTTTGATCCAAACTTTGTGGGACTGTGTAGCATTCAAAAGTTGTTGAAAATTCTTGTGGTTTGTTGTTTTGATAAGCTCAGCAGTTAGACAATCATAATCGAAAAGAAAATTTTGGTTTGGAGCTTATTAGCTTATCTGAAAAGCATTTGGAAGTGGCCTATTTGAACCTGACCATCCCCTGCTCCTCAGTTTTTGAGCAAGGTTCTTATGCACTTGTAGGTCTGCTAGTTGATTTGAAATTCTTTCAGTTGGTAAATTTGCAATCTCTGCTGGTTAGTCATTAGTTTGGACCCATAAGTTTGCTGGTCTCAGCTTATCTACTCACCTAAAGAGCTTATTCAAGTTGGGACATTGAATCCTTGGTCTGCAATTAGGTTGAGGGCTGCAAGTATTGTATTTTGATCATACTTTGAGTTTATATATTCATTTGAGCTCCATATAGCTTATAGTAACTGTTTTTATTAGTCCTTTACTCTTTGCTTTATCAGTGTGCTTATTTGCTTATTCATTATAGCTTATTACAAGCTGATTGTGTTCCAATCTGTTTATTTGTGTTCATTTTGGGTTCATCTCAGTTCCTTTGAGCTTATCTGTGTCTAAAAATCATTTGGGTCAAGTTTCAGGTCAATTGGTCAACTGTGCTTATCAATAAGCACTTCTAAATAAGCTGTTTTTGCCCATTCAGCACTTCCAGTGCTTATTTTCTACTTTTTAAATTTTTCCTAGCTTTCAAATATTATTTTAGATTTTCCCTGAAAATTTCATATTTTTCTGAGTTAATTTGCTATTTTTCCTATTTAATTTTCATTTTTAATCCTTTTTAATTACTTTTTAATTACTGAAAAATACAAAAAAAAAATCAGAAAAACCCCAAAAAAATTCAAAAAAATATTAGAAAATTATTTTTAGTTATTTTAGATTTTTAGGAATTTATTTTGCATTTTTCCCATTTATTTTGAATTTTAATTAGTTTTAATACTTTTTAATTCCTAGAAATTACATAAAAAGCCAAAAAAAATTAGTTTTAAGTTTTAAAATTACTTTTTAGTTATTTTATAATTTTCAAAATTTAATTTTCATTTTTCTCACTCTATTTGCATTTTCTTTAATTTTTAATTAGTTAAATTAGTTTTTAATTCATAAAAAAAATAAATAAAAAGTCAAAAAAATATTTTTCTTTTTCTTAAAATTTTCTTTTATCATTTTTAACTTTTAAAAATTAATTCCAAGTCCGTAGGAGTCGTGTAGCATAAAAGTCGCGTTTTATTTCGTACGTTAACGTTTATTTTCCGTTTTAGCTTACGTTTTTCGTTTCTACGTTACGTTTCTAGTTGCCTTACTTGAATTACTTGTTTAGTTGATTATTTGTGCTGCATTTACTATTTTATTAGTGTAATCTCATTCAAATCACTTTTTACCGTTTTCACGACACGTTTTACGAATCGGGAATTCAAAATTCCATTCATCCTTCACACGGACTACGACCTCGGGTTATCCGTATTTCTTTGCGGATTTCTTGAGTAATACTTACTCTATATAACTTGATTTTAACGAATCAGGTTTCATGGCTATTGTCGGATAATCATGGAGTTATAAGGTGATTAAGATAGGAAAAACCGTCCTATGATCCGTGATTGCTCCCGAAACGGTAAGATATTATTGACCAAGGTCAACAAGTCAAAGACAGCTCAGTTCCAATTCTCCGTGGATAGTATAGTGTGTCCCTGGGTCGTTATGTCCCGACGAGGTGTGATGGTAATCAAAACGGGTTTGTGATCGGGTGAATCTGGACGGGAAAGGGGTTTGAGTTTGATTTGAACTAAGGAATCTACAAGGAAATAGCTTAAATAAGCTATATGAACAAGACTTGAAATTAAGAAAAATCAGAAACGTTTAAAACCTAAAAACGCGTACGTTCAATTTAAATTTACGCGAACGTACAAAATAAAACGTGAAAACTGAAATCTGAAAACCCACAGGGGGTGAAAATGACTTTTTTACAAACCTAAGGATAAAAGAAAATTTTTAGAAAATTAAATTAATTTTTACACTACTATATTAATTATTATTAATTAAATACTATTTTATAATTACTTATTAATTATTTAAATTAACCTAAATTATAACTAATTATGGAATTATACTAAAAATATGAAAATTAAATTTGGAAAAATCTAAAATATTATAAAACTAATTTTAAAATTAAAATTATATTTTTCCTACTTTTTAAATAATTACTATTAATTAAAAACTAATTATTAATTAATTTAAACTATTTTAAATTAAGAAAAATAGAAAATGAACAGTAAAAATTATAAGAAAATTCCTAAAATTATTTTACAACGTATAAAAGCTAGGAAAAATATAAAAATTAGGGTTTACTTAATAAAAACTAGTTATGCTATTTATTATTTAATTATTGATTATTTATAACTAAAACTAATATTAAATCTAAAAATTACCAAATGATAATATAAAAATTTAAGAAAATTACTAAAATTACTTTAACATAAAAGGAATTTAAGAAAAATATAAAAATTCCAAGTGCTTAACAAAAATCTAAAAATGCAAATTAAAAATTTAAATTACATTAAAATGAGAAAATATCACTTATTTTTAAATTGGTTTTTCTGGATTTTTCTTTTACAAAACTATTTTATAACTAAAAACAACTAACTTTTACAGAAACAACTTTTTTGGAACTTAAAAATAAGCCAGAATAAGCTCAAAAGCTTACATAGTTGACTTTATTTGACCAACAAAAGATTAAGCTCAAATGAGCTTATGTGGGGACCACAATGGTTAATTTTGGTTCACATAAGTTGTTTGAACAAGTTTAAGCTAGAAAAAGCCAATGGGGATCACAGAATAAGCCAATAAGTCACATTAAGCACTTGGTTTCTTACTTATCTACTGAAAAATGGGACAAAGTTCAAGGCTATTTCTAAGTGGGGTCCACTGACCTTAAGCTCAAAGGCAAGGCTGCAATGGGGAGCTAGCAAGGTGGTGAACACCTTGGAACCAAGAACCACTACTGGGCCCACTGTGGTGGCCAGAAAACACCACCAAAGTGGTGGTGATGGCTGAGTTAACTGATGCAGCAGGGGATATACCTCCCCTGCAGGTGTCTTTGATCAAGTGTGGGGCCCAGTAAAAAATTCACAAAATTATAGAAACTATGGGATTTTGAAGATGAGCTGGGGGTTGTAAGTATAAACAAGTTTCAAGGTCTAACTCATAACACAGAATTCAGAACAAATCATGCCATATTTGCAAAAACTAAGAAAATGCACATTTGACTTTTTGATGAAACTTGAAATTTTGACTATATTGAGATTCTAATGGCTGCTACTGATTGAAATAGTTGTAATAAGTTAGGATTAGCTTAAATTAAGCTAAATATACAATCTCTAAGCTAAAATGATGGTTTAATGGATTCAAAACCCCACACAGTTAACTGTGAGGGGGTATTCCTTGTGATTTTGACTTTTGGTGTTTGAGATGCAAAATTTATGGACTATCTAACTCTAATATGACCTAAGGAGACTACAAATGCAGATGAGCAAGCAATATAACAACCATATCATGCAGAAGCTACCCAAACCAAACACCCCTTTAAAATGGGTCTGACATGATTTTCATAGATAAAGATTGATTTAGACCATAAAGATGAGACATAAGCACCTACTAATCATTAACTAACATAATTGGATGTATTTAAACAACAAAGAATACAATTAACTACTAAATACAAATTAAGCTAAGGAAATGAAAGCAAGCCTTACAAGAGATCCACAAGCACAGAACTGAGGTTTGAACCAGAACCTTAAAACAACTTCCTATGCTCCCATGAGCTCTAAACCAATCCTTTTTCCATGTTATCTCTTCTGCATCAACATTTGTTCACCATTTTTTATTTTCTTTTGATTTTCTTAGTATTTTTCTGTATTTTAACTATTTGGAATGGATACTGATTAAAAGCTTTGGAAACTTAAACAAGCTCATAAGTGAGCTTAATAAAGCTCAATGGGACACTGAAACACAATATTCAACAATATTTAAGTTAACTTTTCAAATTACTTAGAAATTGCCAAATATGAATTTACAAAAGGTAACTTGAAATTAAAAGTAAAGGTAGCTTAAATTACATAAACCAAACTGATGACAACACTTTTTAATTTAAAAACATAACTGGAATGGAAATTAAACTAAATCGACATTATCCTATTCTACACTAAAACTAATACTTGCTCTCTGCTCCATCTTTTTGTATTTGTAGTGATTTCTGTGACTCAGTGGGTCCCATAGGTCATTTCCCAGCATTAATCTCTCCCATTGGATCATTTGAACTCATCTTAGCCATTAATTCGTTTTGGCGGGAAAAGTTGTTTTATACCAATTGGGGGTCTGTGTTTGCAGGCTAGGGGGGTTGGAGGTGATGGGTGAGTCAGAGCAGCATGGGTGGTGGAGCAGGCTTAAGTGGGGAGAGGATAAGGTGGTTTTGGGATGGTGGTATGGAACAGTGGAGGTGGTAAAGTGGGGAGGGAAAGGGAAGGTGGGTTTAACCGTTTGGTTTGACCTGGGTATATAATAAAACGGGGGTGGGTTTTTATTTTGAGTGGGCTTGTGAGGGTGTTGGGCCAAGGGGAGTGGGTAATGGTTGTGTTTTATTTGTGGTTTGGATTTGGTTTATTATATTACTAAGGTCTGTTTGGTTTATGTTAGTAACAAGGACCAAAAGTGAAACTTCCCAAAGTTGAGGGACCTGTAATGTACTTTCCCAAAATATATTATTAGGATCAAAATTGCCAAATACCAATAACCCAAGGATCAAAGATGAAACTTTTCCATTTTTAAAACACCGAGGACCAAATATGTAAAGTTTGGATTTTGAGGGACTGGAATTGTAAATATTCCAAAGTTTCCAAAAAGGGTTTATTTTGCCAAGTTTCATTTACCAAAGGACCCTGAATGTTAATTTTCCAATTTTTAAATATCCAGGGGTGTTTTATGTCAATTTTGAAACTCGAGGGATTAGTTTTGCCAATTTTTGAAAGTTGGGGACTGAAACTGCCAATTATGCAAACTTTGTACGTTTTTTTATCTGTTTTTACTCATTTTGCATCTAAGACATATAAAACACAATTTTGAAATATTTTCAGTATTTTGATGCATTTCTGAGTGTTTTTGTATGTTTTGCAGTTCAGATTTGACAAAAAATGATGAGTGTTTGAGCACTCATCAATCCGCCAGAGCCGGAGGGATCTACCCAAGGACATCACCAATAGTTAGAATTAGAAGTCCTTAGGTATGATACGAAAAAAGGAGAAAAGAATGAAAGGGGAAAGAAGGAGTTGAAGAATTAGAAAGAAAAGTAAAGAAAGGGGTAAAAAGAAATAGCCCTCCGTTCAAACTTAGGGCAGACACCGGGTTCAATTCGTATGCTACCGGTTGTTGCTAAGGCAACACCGTTATTGAAGATAAAGTCGTCATGGACCCAGTGACGCAATGCACTAAACCTTCTTAACCACTCAAGTTCTCGTAAAAGAGCTTGTTTCATTCTCACGGGGAACTAGTGTAATCTATCGACTTATCTCTTAGAGATGGTTGATATTGAAGCAGGAGACCCCTCCCTAGTCTCCGCATAGGAAACCTAAGTGTGCACTTATCGAGTCTAGAGCCATGAGATACAACAAAGATCTCTTAGGAACACTTAGTATTTCTACAACTGGTGTTCTACATCAATGGACACCAGTTGTAAATTATCGAGTCCTTCGCAGATCTTAGCAATCTGCCGAGAACGTTTATGAGAGAATTACAAATGTATTTCTCAATGATTGAACGGAAATTCCTGCCAGGGTCAACATCTAACAGCCCTGACAGCAGGTCACTTCGGTAACCCCACAAGGGTTACGCTTAGTGTTCGCGGTGGTTCTTTTGCGGTATACAGTCGTGGAGTGATCCCCAACGACTCACCCAGTCATTGAGCTACTTAGTAGGTCTCGTAAGCTCCTTCGGGGGTATCTGACATGGGAACGACCTTGATAAGGGTTGGAAGGAGTCTTCACACTATACTGTTGACGAACTCTAATTCCTTATCTGTAAGTACCGGTTGATTATTGCTAACTGTTTACCTGCAGGTACATCATCTCCATGATGGTAGATTCCAGCATGCTCATACATACATCTTGAAGCAAATGAAAGCTCCCCCAAAGATCTAAGCACCACAAAGTTCAAAGAAAGATTCTACGCCAAAAAGAAGAATCTACAAAGTTTAAAGACCAAAGATCAAAGTGTAAGTAAAGGAACTTCGTGCATTTGAAAGTCAAAATCCAAAGATGTATGAGCATGTTGGAACGGCGGACAACCACCACTGACACAGAAGTGACGATCGGCAGGCAACTTCATAACATGATCACCATCACATCAACAAAGAACGAAGTACAAAGAACGATGAAAGATTTTGCTAACTATTTTGAGGACGTCAACTACAAAGTCAAAGTATAGAAGATGACGACGTCGAGCAACCTTTGATGACCAACACTTAGGGGGAGATTGTTGGGAATAGACTTTATTATTTCAAGTGTCGGTCATTGAGTTTTGTTATAGGTAGCATTATTAAGTTAGTACGTTAGTGAATTAATATGGTTTATAAAGTTTTATGCTAAAATTATAGGTTTGGTAAAAGTCTAAGGGCATAGTTTGTAATATTTACATAGTTTGGTGAAGCCCTAGACTACACCTATAAATAGCCTTGTAATCCCTCATTAGAGGGTGTTGGTTCTCTTAATATTATCATTTGTCTTTCATTTCATTCATAAGGGTTCCTTTCACTCTCTCTCTACTTACTTTCTCTCTCTAGAAATCTTAGTGATTATGTTGTAAAATGGTGACCTAACACAAACATAAACAAGAAACTCACATTAATGAAACATTAAAACACATACTAAACATAGTGATTCAGTTTGTGGTTTGAACATGCCCAAAACCATAGTGATTCAGTTTGTGGTGTTGTTTTTAATGAACTTTCTTGGCTTCTTTTTATTCTTTTTCTTTGCTTGAGTTGATTGAGTTGCATCTGCACCACCCCATGCACTTTTGTTTCTACTTGTAATACCCAGACCAATGACACCACAACTTACTTCCTCTGCTGTTGCACAACCTGCCTTTTCAAGTATAACAACACTTCCACCTGTGTAAGCATGCCTCCAACACTTAACATCCCCACAACAGACAATGCATCTTTCGTCCAATACCTCTACCTTTGCACCACCCCCTCCTGTTTTGTTCCCACTTCTAATACCAAGAACAATTACACAACCACTTAGTTCCTCTACCTGTGTATCATTACTACTCATTTTCTTTCTCTTTAATTTTTGAGTTAGAGATTCTGCCATATATATGTTTTTGACAAAGTTGGAAGGAGACTTTATTGTCCCAGTTGGTAGGATAATTTACTTCATTATGTTAGCTAGGTAAAGGAGTATTAACTTCTTACTAGTGCTAGTCAATAAACCAAGTGACTTTCACCTGTTTGGCTTTCATGCCAAACATCACCTATCTAATACTTTCTGCATAAGCTGCATAGGAAGTACCCACAGATTTCAAAAATGAAACACAAACATATCAGTAACATAAACATTAAAACTTTCATTGATCACCACAAATATATCAGTAACATAAACATTAAAACTTTCATTGATCAACACAAACATATCAGTAACATAAACATTAAAATTTTCATTGATTATAGGAGTTCACAACTATTACAAATTTCCAAAAAGATATCTAAACAAACACTTTTTTAGTAGTTTGAACCACTGCCCTCCGCATCACCCCTTTTCTTCTTTTTCTTCAATTCTTTTTCTTTCTTGTCCTTCTTCTCCTTTAGATACTTGAACACCTTTTCAAGATTGGAAATCTTCTGTTCCAACTCATCAAACTTGGGTAAAACGATATCCACATGCTCTTGCTTCTCCTCCTCATCACTCAAAAGCGCTTCATAGTAGCCATCTTGTTTCCTCAGATGGGTCAGAATCTTAGTTCTCAACTCCTTAGGTATCTTCCTATAAGAACCTACTCATAAATTGGTTATCCGCCATATGCATCAAGAAGTAAATCATTTAGATAATATGTTCTTAAAACTTTGTCAAATTCCTCTTCCTCGGTACCAATATAGATACCCTCCCCTTTACCATTGTTTGCCATCGTCGGTTGTTTTGATCGTTGGGATTATATTTGTTTAGGTGGAATGTGTGTGTGGTTTGGTGTGTTTAAATAAGCGAGAAAGGTTCAGCCGTTTCGGTTGCCCTGTTACTTTGGGAGTGAAAGGTTCAGCCTTCGCAAGTTTATTAGTCATTGAAGAAGAGTCCCAAGACAATCTCTTCGGTTGCCACGTGGGTTTTTTGCTGCAAACTTAAGTTACGACTTTGCAAATTCGGTCCTTTAAATAAAGTATGGCTATTCAAAGGCGCGAAACGAGTGAGATGGCGATAATACCCTTAACTAACAGAAAAACTAACGGGCGTTAGCAAAAAAACGCTCTCGGTGGCTATTTTGCACTTTTACGAAATGTTAGTGGCAAATTTGCACGACTTTATAACTCAATCCTATTTTTACAATTTCGTAATACTTTAGTGACCATTTTTACAATTTACCATTAAATAAACTTTGCAAACATTAAAGCCACATGCCCACATGTTAATTGCTATCGGGCCTAGGTCTAAGGCCATGTACAGAAAATCAGTTAAAAAATCGTTACAGTACTATTTAAAGACGCAAACCCATTATCACAACGACCACTTTTTTACAGTTTTACCAAAAACCGTAAATCATCAATCATCAATAAACCCTAAATCAACCAACCGATCAAAGGTCAGTTAAACCCTAACCCTAATCAATCTCATCTTAATTACAATTCAAATTCTTGAAACCCTAATATTATTATTTGTTTGAAATATATATAGAAGCAATAATAATGGGAGACGCAGAGATAAAGGATGTCTACGAAGAAGACCTTGTTGATTACGATGAGGAAGATAATAACGCTACTGACGCCGTTAAACTTAACGGAGACGCCGTTAAAAAGTGAGATCACGTTACTTAACACTTATTTGTTCATTGATTGATGTTTATAAGGTGTTTGGGATTGCTTATTAATAGAATTGTATATAATTAGAGGTTGTTTGGATGTTCAAATTGATGTGTATTTAAGATAAAATAATCAGATGAAGTTAAATAGTCGTAATTAATCGTCCTGATACCCCGCTTCGGCGGGATTGGATTTTGTTGTTGTTGTTGTACCTTGGGAGAGGCTTATTTAAGCGTAGAATAAATGGATGATCATAAACGCTCCGCTTTTATGTGAAACATCAGACACCATGTTTTAGGGGGTGTTTTTTCGGCTTATATAGCCAGTTTATAGCTTATTTGGTTTTGGGCTTATGAAAATGAAACATAAGCCCAGAACCAAATAAGCCATAAGCCGGCTATATAAGCCGAAACAAACACCCCCTTAAAAAGAAATCTAAATGCCCCCCTAATATGGTCTTAGGCTCTAGATGCAAGGGCTAAATAATCTTACGGCCAGTACACTTGTTCTTCATTGAAATATGGTAGCTCACTAAATTGGATATTTAATGTTTAGAGGATGTCTACGATTGCTTATTAGAACTGCTTATGCTTTTTGAAATCAGTGTTTGTATGTACTTCTGCTGTAAAGGAACGTGACAGTTAGATAAACAGATCAGAATTAGAAAAGTAGTTTTGTGAGATGCTTCTTTCAAGTTTGCTTATTTTTCCTTAAAACAATCAGATATTTGTAAACAGTTTTCCTTATGTACAAAAACAGTTTAAAAAGCAAGATGCAATAAACAATTTTGATAGGCAGTCTAAACTACAAGTTAATGATGTGTTCTATACTTCTATAATAGATGTAATGGCTAAAGCATGCTACGGATGGCACACTGGTTCCTCACTTCTTTAGGTCATGATGTATGTTAAGCTGACTAAATTGGATTTTTGAATGTAGGGGATACGTTGGAATTCATAGCTCTGGATTTAGAGACTTTCTTTTGAAGCCGGAGCTGCTTCGTGCTATTGTGGATTCTGGATTTGAACATCCTTCTGAAGGCAAGTTATTTTACAGTCACACAACTAATAGATGATAAATATTTCATATCTATTATTGAATACACTTGTGACTACTGGTCATGATTGTTAGCCATCAGTCTTGAGTTATGTTTTGAAACTGTTTCTTGGTGTGCGAAAGCTTTTGGCAAATATTTTGTTTCACGGTGAATGAAAGACGTAATATGAATAGTATAGTACCTTTGTGGATGAGTGTATTTTTGTTTTGACATTGAATATGGTGTATAAAGGATTTAGTGTTCTTATTTGCATTGGCCCATCTAGTTATGACTGAAAAAAACTAGATATAGGGTCTGGTGATCTGTTGTTGCATGCAAATTCTTCACATTATTCTGTTTGAGTCTTGAATATTGGGTATGACCTGAGTGATTACAAGTTTGTATAAGTGTTAAATAACGGTTTTAAGTTGAATATATATCAAATTTAGTTATACATATTGTGATATAGCATATATGACTGGGGCTTGTTTTATTCAATACGAAGGAGTTTTTGACTTTACAATATAGAATATTGGTTTAGCATGGAGTTGATGTATGTCTAAATCATAGATTGAAGCTTTGTTGGGGATTAATTTGATATACATGATCAAGGTTTTACATCATACATAGTAACATTAGCCGCCTAGGTACAAATCTCGTAACAATATTGGGTTTTCATCCTTTGAAGCCACCATTGACCTAGTTTATTGGATCTCATTGGCTGTTATGCTTTTTGATAGTTATTTTAACCATCTGTAGATAAAGTAAACATTATCAAAGAAAGGTGAAGGTTTTGCCGCATCTTTAATTTGTTTGGATGCTGATAAAGCAATAGAAAGACATAACAAAGGCAATTAATGTCGGAGTTTATAAATTTGAAAAGCAATGTTCGGTGGGTGGGGCGGTGACAGGGAACTCGGTACAACTGTGTATCATAGCTAATTTTAATGTTTGTATGTGCTTTTGTGCTCAATCATATATGTGAACTAAGAACGTTGAAGTCTATAGTTCTGAAGTTTGTGAGGCAGGGATAGTGAAATTTGTAAATGATGAGTAGCATGCATTGAATTTCATTCTTAAGTTTTGTTTACGGATAAATCTTATTCACTTGTCTAAACTGTTGGAAGATTATTTGTTTAATAAATCTACTTGTTTTATTTTGCAGGTAAATAACTGCTATTACATGATCATTTGGAGAAGTACAATGGTTTGGTTAATTTATATTTGAACATGAGGGTTGCTTAGCTCGAATTTCTTTGGTTCCTCATCAGTTCAACACGAGTGTATCCCTCAAGCAATTTTGGGTATGGACGTCATCTGTCAAGCAAAGTCTGGTATGGGCAAAACTGCTGTTTTTGTCTTATCAACATTGCAGCAGATTGAACCTGTTGCTGGTCAAGTTGCTGCTCTTGTTTTATGCCACACAAGGGAATTAGCTTATCAGGTATGCATTTCATCTCTAACAAGATCTCTTAATATTAACTTAACAACACCAACAACAACAACAACATACCCAATCCCGCGAAGGCGAGGTATGGGGGAGGTAGAAATGTAGACAGGTCCTACCCCTACCCCAGGTAAAACCTAGGAGTAGAGAGACTGCTTCCAGTGAGACCTCCGGCACGGGGTAAGAAATTGCTAAATCTTAAGTTAATATTAAGATAATAATAATATATCTTAATATTAACTTAAGATTTAGCAATTTCTTACCCCGTGATTTTATTTACAGATCTGTCATGAGTTTGAACGGTTCAGCACTTACTTGACTGATGCCAAGGTTGCCGTCTTTTATGGTGGCGTTAACATCAAAGTTCATAAAGACCTTCTGAAAAATGAATGCCCTCATATTGTTGTTGGAACACCTGGAAGGATTCTTGCACTTGCTAGAGACAAAAATCTTGCATTGAAGAACGTGAGGCACTTCATACTTGATGAGTGTGACAAGATGCTTGAGTCACTTGGTATGTTTTCCTTGTGAACTCGTCAGTTGGACATTTTTGAAGCTAATTCTTTATTTTTTATCTTAACTTGTTATGATTACGTAATTTGCAGACATGAGGAGAGATGTACAAGATATATTCAAGATGACTCCTCATGATAAACAAGTAATGATGTTTTCTGCGACTTTGAGCAAGGAAATCCGCCCTGTGTGCAAGAAGTTTATGCAAGATGTAATGTCCTGTTGCCAGTTTCACTTGAATTTTGAACTTCACTACTATTTCTGCTTTCTACAGTTGATGCTTAGATGATCAAGTTAGCAAGTGATTGCAGCACTGCATACTTGTCAACCTGTGTTAAAAATGAGTGTGCTTTTATTAAAACTATTTATTTAATGTGGAGGGCTATCAACCGGAGTAACAGTAGTTGAGAATTATTCAGTAAACTACTTTTTTCCTCTATCTTACTTACAAATTGTACCATTTCACAATCGAGTCGTTCATGTTGTCGATGGTGGACTTCCATAGTATCTTTGCTCTCCCAACATGCTTGGTCGTATCTAAAGTGTCAACAAAGGAGAAGCAGTGGATCAGAACACAGATCACGGATCTTCATCCATTGTTCATTTTGTACTAGAATCCATTACTTCAAAAGACGCCTAATGTCCTTTACTATGACGTTTATTCATTTCAGCCAATGGAAATTTATGTGGACGATGAAGCCAAGTTGACTTTACATGGTCTTGTTCAGGTAAAAGTTTGGACTTTTTACTCCCGTTTTCCTATCCTTCAGTGTCATTTCTAACAATGGTTCTTGGCAGCACTACATCAAACTGAGCGAGCTGGAGAAAAACCGTAAACTGAATGACCTGCTTGATGCATTGGATTTCAATCAAATTGTGATATTTGTCAAAAGTATAAGCAGAGCGGCTGGGCTGAACAAGTTGCTCGTTGAATGTAATTTTCCATCCATCTGCATCCACTCTGGCATGTCCCAGGAAGAAAGGTACCCTGTAACTCCTCGTGAAACAAATCATTTGCACCGCTGTCACTAACGTTATATCATCACTGCCACGCTACTCTGTTATGTCAATAACTAATTATTATAGAGATGTTAAGGTTAGCTTATCACAAATAGTTTTAAATTTTCAACAAGCCATCTTTGAAGAGTTATTGCAAAAGGCTCCTTTTAAGCCCTGATAAGCTATAAACACTTTTTAACTAGTGTTTGGATAAGGTTATCATATTTCGACAATACAATAAGCTTATAAGCACCTCAAGTAAGCTCTGCAAAGACCACCTGCATCTGTTATTGCTATATATAGTCTTCATAGATAAAAGATGAAATGGTTGAAGTTTATAAGAAAAACCAAAATGGTCAATGGTTTGTAAAAAGTTTATAATCAAACTAAAATGGTGAAGGATGACAGAGGGGGCCTACTTGTCAGACGAGTGCAAGTCATCATGCCTCAAAGTAGTATACTAGATATTAACATGGGTATGCTAGGGAGTGCGTGTATAAAGAATATCATGTGGGTATAATCTTAATGCGTATCGTCAATCAAGAAGCTGCTTTGTGGTGAATTGTATTGAATGTATAATGTTTACTGGTGTGTGTTTGCAGGTTGACCAAATACAGGAATTTTAAGGAAGGGCACAAGAGGATTCTAGTGGCAACGGATTTGGTTGGCAGGGGTATCGATATTGAACGTGTCAATATTGTCATCAACTATGACATGCCAGATTCTGCAGACACTTACCTTCACCGGGTGAGTATGATTGTCTATCCTTTGATTGAAATTGTAGTATCTTTATTGCTGTTGGTATATCAGTATCTGATGATTGTTATTTGGTTATTTGACAGGTTGGTAGAGCTGGTAGATTCGGGACCAAGGGACTTGCTATCACATTTGTGTCATCAGCTGCCGACTCGGATGTTCTTAATCAGGTATATAATAAAGGGAAAATTTCATGTATATCCTTGAAAATTCCAAAAATTTCATATATATCCTTTTTACTAGTTTTTAATGCATAAAGTACAATGCATTTAATGCATTCAAAGGATATATATGAAATTTTTGAATTTTGCAAGGATATGAATGAAATTGCCCCAATAATAAATGCACGTCATAGTATTTGTCAACAAGTGCATGCATGATTAATTGCACTTCTGGGTGATTGTAGGTTCAAGAGAGGTTTGAGGTGGATATCAAAGAACTCCCTGAGCAGATCGATGCTTCAACATACAGTATGTTCTATATATCAATAATATTAGTTTTAGTAATTCTATTGTTTTTATGGATCTGAAGTTTTCGAGAATGCTTTTACTCTATTATGGATGCCATTTTAGTTGCGCATGGAATGTTTCAGTTTGAGTTAGGTTTACGTTTTGGATAGGGTTGAGTAGGTTCTTGCTTGTGGATATTTTGCTTGTGTACATATTGTGCGAGACAGTATATTAAGTTAAAAGATTCTTATCTGATTCAAAATTTAAGATTTTGCAAACATTTTAGTTGGCATGTAAAAGTTTAAACATATAATACTAAGCTTACAAGATGTTCGATATTTTACTAAAGGTATCGGAATCCAGAGCGATGGATTGATTCTTAACTTTTTTAGTCCTTTTATTTGTTTTCTAGTTAAGACTAACTTTTCATATGTCTTCTTGCAGTGCCTTCTTAGGAGCAATCATGCAATGATCGTGGTGGTGACTGTTACATCACTTCAAATATTATCAAGGGGTTGAAACGTTCATTAATGCTCATCCTATTACATGCTTTACCTTTAGGCGTTTTCTTTTACCATCTTAATTGTCGTTTGTAGAGGAGTTTTACTATTTTTGATACATTTTTGCTGGAGACAATCCATTTGAAGGTTTTTATTTTTGGGTTATGTTATATTTGTACCACCCAGTGATCTCATCAGGTAGGTTACTGTTTTGTACTCTGCAATTTGAAATCTAGAAGTATGTAGGCAATGTTTTCATCTTATACTGGAATGCTGGGCAATTGCTTCACATGCAGACAAGTTGAGCCGAGCTTTGCTCTTTTGAGGGTTACCTCTGAATTTGATTAGCTTACTTTGTGAATCTTTGTGTACAGGCTCCAGCCTGATTACACTGTTAGATTACTGAATCAGTTAGTGTGATCTAGAGTTTTAGATGCATCACCGGAGCTTGAAAAGCATAGCGATATTTGACTTCTTATATTGTTTTAGTTCATTTTGTGCTGGAACATTATAAATTGAGACTTTATGAACTTAGCTTGATTGGTAAATGTTGGTATCTACCTACAAACCTTACAAAACTAAGAGGGAGATATAATTTATGAACATGTTTTCACAAGCATACTAGGTATGGTTCACAGACTTTGGATGTTTCATCTCTTTCAACCAATCTTAGGCCAAGAAATTCTTGTTGTGAATCACTGTTTACCCAGGATGTCACTCACTTATTATTATGATACTTCACTATCTAATATGTAATGCGCAATTTGTTTCCACGTCCCGATTTGGGATGAAGACCATGAATGGGGGTATGAACATGGAGTGTGAGATGCTTGTTGATGTGCGTTGGGTGCATGACCTTTAAGGCCAAGAAGGCTATATTTGGTGCTCTAACTTAGAAATCTAATTGACAAATAGTTTTGTCCCACTTTAAGTTCTCTTATATTAACATCTGTGAAAGTGTGATTTACTCTTTTGTTAACACATTTCTGAAGGTGTGATTATCTCACTTTAATAAATGACAAAAATAGTCACTCCATTTAGTTGCATTTTCAGAATCAGTTCTTAACAAATTGATTTGTCCCTGTCATTATATGCAATTATAGGTGTTAAATCTTTGAGTGTCTGTGTAACGAAAATTTACTTAAATAGTCCTTTAGTTACATGTCGATTTTGGAAACAATGCCTGAGTTAAGGATTGTTTGTGTTACAAAATATTACATAAATAGTCTATATCAGTTTCTCACTTTACAGAAAACTTAAATATTTTCAAAATTTAATGAAAACAATTTATGTCGGTTAAAGATTTTTTGTGTTACAAAACCAAAAAAAACCGAATGTTACTGATTAAGTTTTATATTTTGACATAACGTGCGGATAAATCTCACTCATTAACCATAAGTAACAACTTCGGTTTAAAAAAATGAAAAATCATATAACAAAAGAGACGACAAATGTAATAAACTACCAAAACAATATTCAAGATTACAAGGTAAATCTAAAAACTCCTTGTAAAAACCTGTACGTTCTTTGAATGAGAACATGTTGTACACCTCACTTTCTTGTTGGTCTTTAGTTTGTATTAATGATAAAAACAAAAGAATAGTATAACTATAAATGATACCTATACGAAACATATTACTATATCAGTACTCATGCATTAAGTCTAATCTATTATCATAATATACATTCCAAATAAAGATAACAAAACAAGGTAAGAATCAATATTTGATTCGACGTATGAATCATCTACTTTCTTTCCTACACACAAACAGGAAAAAACAAGAAGGGTTCATGGTTGCTTCAAGTTTATTTAATGTTTTAAAAATTGGTTTTTTAACTTATTTCATCAAAATAGAATTTACATAGTGGTTAAAGGCAAACGGGCAACAAGCTGCGCCGCTAGCCCTTTTTGGATTGCAAAGCCAACTCTTTTGAAAACTACATTTGTGGATCTATGTGTTATAACATTACTGTTCATAACTGATCCGGTCAAGCCACCGGGTTACGGTTCAACCAGCTTTTTGTTTAAAACCGGTTTCCAGTCACCCGACCGGTTCACGGTTCAACCCGGGTTTTAAAACACGTACATATTTTATTTGAAAAACAAACACAAATATAGTAGTTTTAGAACATTAATTGTTCAATCTTTTTGGAAGGAATTTAAATAAAGTATTATAACCAATGGAGAATACCTATTGACTCGTTTCTCTCAAATGTTAACTTTGGATACACTTTTAATTTCATTTTCTTTTATGGAAGTCTTAAACTTTTAAGTCAGCATTTTGAATGCTTCCTTCACCTCATTCAATATACACACAAATTTGTGTATATATATACACACACCAACATTTGATCAAGAATGAGAATTACCCAACAAATTTGTACACACACACATAAAGCAACATGGTTAGTTCTATTTCATTAATAGTTTAATACTATTTAGTTTCTATAATTGTATACCAACATCATTGCGTTTATCGTTTGTGTCTTAGGACAAAGAAAGAGTGCTATTTCTCATCTTCTTGTTGTTTTGCTTGCTACATCGAAGCTCCTGTGGCAAATACAACATAATGCAATATGGCGCCAAGGGCGATGGTGTGAGTGATGATACAAAGGTACGTATGATCAGTTAGACTTCTTTTACATAAAGTTCAAGTTTCAGGTTTAACCTTATAGAATTTTCTTCCATTGTAACTAATGTAGTTTTCAACTTTTCATACATTAATCTTAACATGCTTTCTTTGCATTTTGGCAATCAAGGCTTTTGAAGATGCTTGGCAAGACTTATGTAATGATGATGGACCAATGTCAAGGTTGACAATACCATTAGTCAACACCTTCTTAGTTAGCCCTATCAACTTTCAAGGCCCATGCAAATCTCCTGTGGTCCATTTTAAGGTAATTTCCTTACAGTATAACATAAGCTCCATTCCTTTAAGCAGAACAACATCAAAGCAAAGAAATTAAGAACTAAATTTATATTGTAATCAGATACTTGGTACGATTATTGCACCCGAAGATCCTAATTCATGGAATAGCTGCGAAACGGGGGCATGGCTATTATTTTCTAACGTGGACGGCTTAATTCTCGACGGAGGTGGTATGATCAATGGGCGTGGTAACGCTTGGTGGACTAAAACTTCAACCTATGTAGGGTTACAAACTTTTAGCTACGTATCAAAAAGTTTTTGCATTCGTGTTTTAACAACATTGAATTTATACTAATTTGTTACAATTTTGTAGATAAATGAAGTATTCCGATGTGCCGTACCACCATCGGTAAGAAAATGCTAACCAAAAAAAGTGTATAGTTGTCAAAATAATGTCGTTTTCAAGCAATTATGAGTGTTATAAGGTAATAAACTATGATTAAATGTATATATTTGTAGGCATTACATTTTGAAAGTTGCAACAGGCTTCGACTAAGACAACTTAAGCATCGGGATAGCCCTAGAAACCATATAGGTCTTTCCCGATGCAGTTCTTCGACTATTTCAAATCTGGACATATCAGCACCTGACAGTAGCCCGAATACAGATGGGATCGACGTTTCTATCTCAACTCAAATAAGAATTAAAAATTCAGTCATCAAAACTGGTAAATATTTGTTTACTCTTTATTAGCCATAACATTTTGTTTGTACTTGTGACAATATTTTTGTTTCATTAAATATTTAGGCGATGATTGTATAGCTCTAAGCAATGGAACCTCTCAAGTTAATATTACGGGCATATATTGTGGTCCGGGTCATGGTATAAGGTAAAATATACATGATGATTCGTATCAAAGTCACTACCCTCTAGCAGCTGTGGTCACTTATGTATTTATATTTATCTTGTAGCATTGGAAGTTTAGGCATAAATGGCGAATATAGTACAGTGGAAAATATTTACATACGAAAATGCAACTTTTCTGGAACACAAAACGGAGCGAGAATCAAAACCTGGCAGGTAAGTTTATGTATGATTGTCTACAGTATAAAATGAATACGTAATTGTTGTTTGTTTTGTGTAAAAGAAACTCATTGCCTTTTACTTATACAAATGGTTATCTGCAATCATATAGGGAGGTTCGGGATATGCTAGGGATATCACATTTGAGCAGATCAACCTTCACAATGTCAATAACCCTATTCTTATCGATCAATACTATTGTCCTGGCGGGCATAATTGCCCTACAAATGTAAGACTTCTCTTTAACAATAGGATTATTATCTGAAAGGAACTTAATATATAGCATAAGCTTACAAATTTCTCATATGCAGTCTTCGTCGGTAGAGATTAGTGGCATAAGCTACAAAGTATTCCGAGGAACATCATCATCCCAAACTGCAATTAATTTTGATTGTAGCGACAGTGTACCATGCTCTGGGATTTCTTTGGATCAAATAAACATAACGTCTATTAAGACCGGAGAAAACACAACTGTGTATTGCAACAATGCTTACGGGACAAGTTCTTTCACGGAACCTAATCCAACTTGTTTGTCACACTAATGACAATACAAATACGCTTTCAGCAATTAGTATACGTTATGGTGGTGTTAAGTTAGACATGAGTTTAATATAGAAGGTATCAATTTTAATAGGTTTAATGTAAGATTTTTATATTTGGTATGTTGGTCAATTAAGTTCCTATATATGGTGATACAATGTGTCAAAGTTAAATTCAAAATTGGTTATGAATCTTGGATGGCGTTGTAATAGCAAGTCTTACATTAAAATTGGTTATGGTGGTGTTATGAATTAGTGATACTCGGGTCGGGTCAATTCGGGTTCGGGTCAACTCGGGTCGGGTCAATCTGGTTGGGTCAATTCGGGTTCGGGAGTATTTTTACATTGTAAAGTGTTAGTTTAGCCGGGTTTGGGTCGGGTTCGGGTTGGGTTGAGGCTAAAAAAACATACCCGAACCCGACCTTGTTTAGAACTCGGGTCAATTCCGGTTGACCCGATTGACCTGAATATAATTTTGACCCGATTGACCCGACCCGAATTGACTCGGTTCGGGTTCAGGTCGAATGACACCCCTACACGCAGATATGATTTTAGAGAAATTTGCATTTCTGTGACAAAGATATCACTTATTTTCAACTTAATTTGTTTTTGTGACATATTGCTAAAATTATGTTTTCTTTTTTAAAATATCAAGATTAACCTTATTAGTTACTCCATCCGTCCTTAAAAAGTGTCAAACTTATTATTTATGTTTGTCCCAAAATAAATGTCCAGTTTTTTTATATAGGGACATTAATTATGGCTAGTTAATAGTTTTCTTATTTTACCTTTATAACCAAAACTTGCATTAATTACTCATTTCTAATTTATATATTAACTATGAAGGTAAATGACTTTTTGTCAATCAAAACAAATATAAATTACACATATCATAATTTATTCATTTGTTATTTATGGACACTTTTTTTAAAAACAGAGGGAGTATCAAATTCTACTTTCTTTTAATCATTGTCTTTATTGTGCCTGGCACCGAGTGCAACCTACTATGCACCTACATATAATTTACCAATACTATTCTTTTTAGCTGAGATATCCCAGAAAAGTTAATTGTTATGGTTTGCAAAGGTAAACAACATCCATTTGTATACCGTGAATAAATATGCATGTTGCGTCAGATTTGCGATCGAATTGCAAATTATTACGATTTCATTTCCTTGTTTATATCTTCTGGAAAATACGTGTTTCGTATTAGCGTAATTGTACTAAAATCTCATCTCAAATTTTAAACTGTCGGTTTCCTCAAAAAAAAATATTTAAAGCAAAGTTTTGGCCATTACAAGAGATTACAAACTCAGACTTCGTCAATACTTTGGTTGATTTATAAACTTCGTCGCAATAATCAAATGTAAGTTGCATTGAAGACCAACATGATTCATTTAGCGGAAACTGGATGTGCCCTTGGATATTAAAAGTAAGTCTTAAATACATGTTCAGAATACTTATTTTGGTGACTTGATATCTTCGTGTTGTCTATGCAAATCCAGTCATCTAGTTCCCTATGATAAATCTATGTCATTGTAACAATTAACATGTCATAAATCTATGTCATTGTAATAACTAAGGTTGTACAAGCTATGTAAACGTAATGAGTATGATATTGAAATTTTTATTGACAATTGTAATTAGATTGTAAATATATATTAATTGTCATTTTCATATTAAATTGAATTTTACAACAAAACCTTCTAGAAAAAATACAACGAAATATCCAAAATTCATAGACTTCGCCGACTTCGTGTTGTGCTTCACTAAATTCGGTGTAGCCCATTGTTTCGGTGTTATCTCATGTTTCTCATGTTGGGTTTCACTGACGTCGGTGTCAAAGTTACTGTAAAATTGCAGGTTTCCATGAATATTTAGTCTTTATCTCTTCATAGCTAAATAAGAGAGCAAACACCATGCTATTAACCTAAGTATAAAATGTACTTCATATACTTTTCAGAAAAAGTCATCCATCTGTAAGATGCAAAAGAACAGTAACAAAGCTGCTGTCAAATATTTTGTCACTATGCTATGTATGAAGTAATATATATTTTACATTGGTACCACAATTTCTATTCGCTACGAAAGTCATGACATTTTTCATCAAAAAGGGTAGAAAGCACGAGGATGGAGTTAATTTTGAATAGTTTGGTAGTAAATACGATCAACCCATATATTCCTCCACTTTTAAGTCTATAAGAATATAGAGCTACATGAATGTGATCCGAATCAGATGAGAGCCTCATATCACATGTCTGCAAATTAGTTCAAGAAAAGTAATTCCATTCACAACAGAAGAACTTCCAGTTTTGATGAGAGCTCATAACACTGTCCCTAAAACCAGGTGTTGTCCTTGAACTCTGATGTTGGCCTCTGTGTACGAGAATGGAAACCTCCTCGCAATAGAGGTAACTATATCGGGAAAACTAACATTCCATACAAATTTTACAGAAGATCTAAAAGCTAGTATAGCAACATAATGAACCATTAAATTACATTCACGTTTAATCCATGAAAAAGAGATAACAAGTTGGAAGCCCATACCTTATGTCCACCACTATAACAGATAATGACCAATGAGGATCCTCATCGGGTAAATTTCATATATATTCTCTTAAACTTAAAAAAATTATATATATGTGTGTGTATATATATATATATATATATATATATATATATATATATATATATATATATATATATATATATATATATATATATATATATACATTTTTACATTCACATTTAATTCATGAAAACGAGATAACAAGTTGGAAGCCCATACCTTATGTGTGTGTGTGTGTATATATATATATATATATATATATATATATATGGGTTATAATAAAAAGTGTAGGAAGAATTGTGAGAGTGACATGTGTTACCCTCATGCCACATCATATGACACGTGTCACCCCCACCCCCCCCCCCCCAAAAAAATTTTTTTCCCGCAAAAAATTTTCTTTCGGGAGGCCAAAATTTTTTTCCCGCCAAATTTTTTACTGCATCACAGTTATAAATTTTAGTGAATTAAGGTTATAAGTTACTGCAGCATAATTGATACACTGAACTATTAACTATGATGCAGTAACTTATAATAAAGATGCACCAAAACTTATTAGTGTGATGCACTAATCATATAAAAAAGTGTATTACTTATATAAAAAAGAATCGTACTACCTCCGTCCCATATTTATTGTTCATCTTTCTTTTTCGGTTGTCCCAAATTAATTGTCAACTTCCATAAATAGATAAGGAATATAAATCAACTTTACCATATTACCCTCATTTGTGGTTATTATTACAAACTTTGATGAAGTTGGAAATTTATTAGTTAAGGGTAAAACTGTCTTTGTGCAAAAAGTAAGAGAGAGAAAGCTGTAAAGATGATGTTTTTTTAAAACTTTATATTTTTTGTCTGTGGACAATAATTTTGAGATGGAGGTAGTGTTTTAATTGTGTTGTAGTTACATACATATATGATTCAGAAAACTTATGATGATGCAGTTTTCTATAATTATGATGTATTAACTTTATAACCATGAATACAGTAACCGTGATGCAGTTACATACATATATGATGCAGAAAACTTAGGATGAAGCAGTTTCTTATAACTATGATGCAGTAACTTTAAAACCATGAATGCAGTAACCGTGATACAGTAAAATTGTAATTGTGATCCAGTAAACGTGATGCAGTAAAATTTTTTGGCAGGAACAAAATTTTTTTTTGGCCACCCAATTTTTTTTCTGCGAGGGTGGGGGGTGGGGTGACACATGTCATTGATGTGGCATGGGGGTGACACATCCTTCCTACGCTTTTTATTATAAGACTTTTTATAATAACCCACCCTGTATATATATATATATATATATATATATATATATATATATATATATATATATATATATATATATATATATATATATATGATGTGGCATGGGAGTGGCATGTGTCACTTTGTCACATCATCATGTCACATCATATGACATGTGTCATCCCCACCCCCCCCCCCCCCCCCCCTCCCGTGAATTTTTTTTCCAGCCAAAAACAATTTATTTTTGGGCAAAAAAAAAAAAAAAAAAAAATTACTGCCAAAAATTATAAAGTTACTGTATCACGGTTACAAATTTACTGCATCATATTCATAGATGCAGTAACTTTGTATACTGCATCACATTTATAAAGTTACTGCATCACATTTATGATGCAGTAAAATCATAATTTCGATGCAGTAACCGTGATGCAGTAACTGTGAGGCAGGAAACGTGATGCAGTAATCGGAATGCAGTAAAATCATAATTGTGATGCAGTAACCGTGATGCAGTAAAATTTTGGCGGGAAAAATTTTTTTTGACCAAAATTTTTTTTCTGCTGGAATTTTTTTTCCGGGTGGGGGGGGGGGGGGGTTGACACATGTCATATGACGTGGCATGGGATGACACTTATCACTCTCACAATCCTTCCTACTCTTCTTATTTTCAGCCCCTTTTTACTTTTTATATATATATATATATATATATATATATATATATATATATATATATATATATATATATAACTGTTAAGTGCATCAATTATGATGCAGTAACTTATAACCTTAATGCATTAAATCATAATTGTGATGCAGTAACTTTATAACTGTAATGCAGTAATATTTTTTTCGGGAAAAAAAATTTTGGCGGGAAAAAAATTTTTAGCCCAAAAAAATTAATAATTTGGCGGGGAAAAAAAATTTTTGGCCCAAAAAAAATAATTTGGCAGGAAAAAAAATTGTTTTGCAGGGAGGGGGGGGTGACACATATCATATGATGTGTCATATGATTTTGAATGGGGTGACACATGTCACTCTCACAATCTTTCATACATTTTCTATTATAAGAGACTTTTTATTTTAACTTATATATATATATATATATATATATATATATATATATATATATATATATATATATATATATATATATATATATATATATATATATATATATATATAGGGAGACTTTCTTATGAGAACTATCTTATCTGCAAGGGAGATGATTTGCACACTCCCATAAATGATTGGGACACTCTAAATTAGAGTGTCTTGACATTTATACCCTCACATTACTTTTACTTATTCTTATCCTGTGAGGGTATAAGTGTCAAGACACTCTAATTTAGAGTGTCCCAATCAATTATGGGAGTGTGCAAATCACTTCCCTATCTGCAATAACTGAGAGAACCACCAAAAACATACATGCACGCCTTTTAAAATAAAATAAAAATATATGCAAATCATCAATAATCGTAAGTATCCACCTATATTCTTCAATATCATCATGAACTCATCATCTTTTTTCACAAAAACCTTACACACGGCCGCAATATTATCGTTGCACGCCTTATAAGAACATAGATGCACACCTTCAAAGAAAAATTTTGTATTTCCAATTTCTTATCAAATTCTTTAAAACAACTATGTTTTTTTTTAAAACATATATGTTGTTTTTAGAACACATGCGCAAAAATACAATTATTGAAGGCGTGCATGTATGTTTTTGGTTGTTCTCTCAGTTCTCGCAGATAAGATGGTTCTCGCAAGAAAGTCTCACTATATATATATATATATATATATATATATATATATATATATATATATACATATATATATATATATACACACACACTAGCCTATAAACCCGTGATAAATCACGGGTGGCTTATAAAAAGTTAGAAAATATAAAGTAAAAAGTTAAAACCTAACAAATATTAATTCTCAGACAATATTGTGCATTTTCATAACAAAAAAGAAAAAAGTAAGAGAACGTTGAATTTGTTAAAAATAACAAAGAAGAATAAGCCAAGAAACGAAAAACGATAATGTGAAACATAAGTTCGTATAAGATAGCTAAAATAGAAATAGCTATTTAATTATATGGTGGATCAAATCTTTCGTAGCTTGTAGACCCGAGATAAATCACGGGCAACCAATAATTAGTTGCATGTAAAACATAAAGATAAAGTGAATGAGGAAAAAAATAAAAACTAAATTGCATAATACACAATCTTTAAGCTAAAGAAATAATTAGAAAGTGTATATGAACCTAATTCATTGTGTTGTTTCATTGCATTCTCGAAGTAGTACATAGTTACATACTAATAACCATAATAACAGAAGTTGATAACTTATTCCATCATTGTTCATTCCAATTCCAAATAGACCATTGCAAAATATTTGACAAAGTATGCATTTCAAGTGGTACTTATAAACACACTCTATTCAAGTTGTTCATTGTAAACAATGTCTTAAAACTAGCACTCAATAAATTCAAGCATTTGACTAAGAATCAATTACTTTACACTATACTATAATAATTTCGAAATCAGCAATATTAAAATGTACACCATCACATAACATTCATTTAATCTGCTGCTAAGATGTAGAGTACCACTTCGACTCTTTCTTCTTTGTTTCTTATTTGCAAAGCACACGATTCACATTGCATATAAACACCTGTTGAATATAGCCTATTTACATGTGATATATTATATCACAGATGACTAAATAACATTTCATCTATAGTAGCCTGGAGATAACCCGTGCCAATATATGTCTATATCTTTACCATCCAATGATGTTAATTGGTGCATGTGTGTACACCACAACACATAACATGAACTTGGTCCAGAAAAAGTACTCTCAAATGTAAAATAAAAACGCAAATGTTTCCTTTTTTCCTGGATTAAAAAGTTATAATCAATGAAAAGAACAAAAAGCAAATTTATAAGTTAGAACTGCATATATATGTGCTTGATTTTTGTTACATCCAAAATAACCATATTCTGATCTGAATAATCACTCACCAATACTATTGAAATACATATTTTGTAAGAAAAATACAAATCGTACTCATTTGCCTTATTTACTTACAACCTCATCCTGAAAATACGAGATTCCATTTGCTATGCAAATGTGACACCTCTAACCACCTACTCTTGAAACAGTCCTTCATGATATACTATTTTTCATTAAAAAGAGATACTTGAGATTCATTGAATTAGTATATCCATTTGGGATTAAACGGTTCTCGTATTTCTTATTGTAGAACATAAATTTTCCGCACACCTATATCCTTAGAGGTCCTAAGGCAAAAGGTTAGGAATTTGCGATAATTCTGTGGATCCCTATAGAGTGTAGAAGCTCATACCTTTTATCGGATGCAACGGATGTGGAATTTTTTTTTCCCTTTTGCTATTCGTTCCTCAAGTGACATGCATTCCATCTAACCTTTTGATCAAAAATGTAGTCACAAGTGTTAATCATTAGTCGCCAAATTGACAATATAATTTAAAGAAAGCAGATAATTTACCTGGTATTTGGAATCTCACCACATTAACCAAGTCCCAATATGGTCAACATCAATTTTGACCTCACTAAGCATTTTAAGATTGCTCGATCAAATTAAAAAGAGGCTACAGTGACCCATTTATATAGGAATAGTCGATTCACGTTATTATCTTTTTTCTATACAAGTTCAAACATGTAAATTTTAGATAATACAACTTGGTTAAAAACGGGTCAAAAACCATATATATTGAACAAAATTAAAAAAGGGTCAAAAACTTCACTTACAATGTGCACGTATTTTTAATTGTAAGTAAAATGTTGTGGCCTGATTGAGGTAGATTGAGATTGTAGCGTACATGGTCATGATCCTTTCATTATTGATTGAGGTGGACTGACTTTGTGTTTAAATTCGTGAGACTGGAAATGCATTCATGATTGTGTTTACATTTATAGCTAAATCTCTCTATATATAAACCAAGTGCTCAATAGTCAACAACATAGAGAGTTGTACTATAATATGAAATTGATATTTGAAATCACTCAGCATCATCATCAATTTATTAGACATAAATTCAGTTGTTATTTCCATGCTATTTGAGACTAAAGACTCCAGTATTCCTTTATGTTTTAACAACAAACAAAATCAGTAACGAACTTGAAAAATCATATTACCTTGCACCAAGACTTGATAACACATGTAAGCACAATATGTGATCTTGAACTTTTGGAATTTATGCTTGTTGCCCCAACCTTTCCTATTGGAAAGTCCCTGCATTATCAAGCAACCTTAGTTATGTCCTTTTCATATAGGAGCAACGATAAACATAAATCATAATTACTGGAGTAGTTTTAAAAGATTTTGCATACAGCTACAGTTACACAATAACTTCATGCATAATTGCAGCAAGTTAAAAGCGACAATAGCGCAAGCTTTTATAAAATGTGAATGAAAACATGAGTACCAAAAGAACAACCTTGTATTTACGACATTTTAGAACTAAATGACAAGTGTAAGTAATAATAAATAAAGTAACCTGTATAAGAGAGAATTGTCACAAGAAATGTCAATCCTAAACAGCCCAATTTTGCAATTAAGTAGTTTTAATAGGCTATCCTAAACAGCCACTTTGTTAATCCGTTTCCACCATTTTTTGTACTCACGAGACTGAATCAATTTATAACACCTTGTTAAACTTAATTGATTTGATATATCAACCTAAAAACCCCATACCACCTTGTTAAACTTAATTGATTTGACTAAAACCATAACCCATTTATGCACAAACCAAATTAGGAAACAATTGATTTAAAATCAATTGCAGGAATGTAATCATTGTAATCATAAAACACGGCATTGTAAAATTAGGAAATGATTGATTAAAAAAATGGGTAAAAATCAATCGAAGAAAAAACGGTAGTTTAAAAATCAATTAAATTTGTGAATTATTAATCATCAACCAAAACATAAACCTAAACACAAATTGTAAAAAAAAAAAAAAAAAAAAAAAAGATGGGGATAATGTATAAGTACCAATAAAAACAGAGACCATCAAATCTATATATATCACCGGTTCGACTAATGATTGAATAACTAATGATTGAATTTTTAGATGAAACAATAAAGAATATGGGAACCTCAGTGTACGGTCCACAATAAAGAATATGGGGTGAAGACCCGTGTACGGTCCACAGTGGGAACCTCAGAGTTTTTCCCAGTGAGAGTAGGACTACACCAGGGTTCTGCCATTAGCCCTTATCTATTTACCTTGATTCTTGATGAGCTATCACGAGGGATCCAAGAGGGCATCCCTTGGAGCATGATATTTGCTGACGATATTGTGCTGGTGGCAGAGTCTGCGGACGGGTTAAACAACAGGCTTGAGCACTGGAGGGGAGGTCCTTGAAGCCAATGGCCTTCGAGTAAGCAGGGAGAAGACAGAATATATGAGATGTATTTTTGGTAGGAGCGAGATCGGGCACAACGAAGAAACGGAAGTTTGTATCGGAGACCAGATACTCTCACCTAAGGAGTCTTTTAGATATTTGGGTTCGGTGATCCACAACTCAGGGAGGATAGACGACGACGTAACCCACCGTATTGGAAGAGGCTGGGCGAAATGGAGAGCGGCGTCAGGAGTTTTGTGTGACAAGAAAGTACCCTTTAAGTTAAAGGGGAAATTTTATAGGGTGGCTATTAGACCTGCTATGTTGTACGGGTCAGAGTGCTGGCCTATCACAAAAGCTCAAGCAAACAGGGTGGAAGTAGCGGAACTGAGAATGATAAGGTGGACCTGTGGTAAAAACTATGTCTGACATGATTCCGAACGGGGTGTTTAGATCTGTATTGGAAGTAGAATCTATTATTTCGAAGATGAGAGAAGGAAGGTTGAGGTGGTTCGGTCATGTCAGGAGAAGACCACAAACTGCGCCAGTAAGGAGAGTAGAAACGCTTATAGTCGACGGGCGGAGAAGGAGGGGTAGACCTAAACTTAGATGGGAGGATAGACTTAAGCTCGACTTGGAGGAGCTTCACTTGTCCGAGGACATGATCTCAGATAGGAAGGCGTGGAGAAATAGGATTAGTATGTGTGGTTAGGCTTTGGGTTTTCCGTGGAGTTTTAGGCTTTTTGGTGCCTCTTTCTTGTCTTGCCCTTTGCTATCTGTTTTTAGGGTCACTTTGCTTGTTCCCTCTTTAGGCGTTAGGTTCTTTTTTGTGCCTACTGCTTGCCTTTGGTTTTGCTTTTGCTTTGTCTTTTGGCTTTTGGCCCCTTGCTTTACCCTTTACTTGCCCTGTTTGTTTTGCCTTTACTTTATGTGTCTTTTTAGCACTTCTTCTGTTACTCCTTGTATTTATTATTATTATTATTATTATTATTATTATTATTATTATTATTATTATTATTATTATTATTATTATTATTATTATTATTATTATTATTATTATTTATTTTATTTTATTTTATTTTATTATTATTATTATTATTATTTATTTTTTATTTTTTATTTTCTATTTTTTATTTATTATTATTTTTTATTATTTATTTATTTATTTATTTATTTTTTAATTCTGTTATATATATATATATATATATATATATATATATATATTTTAATTCTGTTATTTATTTATTTTTAATTCTGTTATATATATATATATATATATATATATATATATATATATATATATATATATATATATATATATATATATATATATATATGTGTGTGTGTGTGTGTGTGTGTGTGTGTGTGTGTGTGGGTGGGTGTTGTGTGTGTATAGGTGTGTTATTATATATATGTATGTATGTGTGTGTGTGTGTGTAGGTGTATGTGTATGTGTATGTGTATATATGTTTGTATTTGTTTGTATGTTTTGTATATATATATATATATATATATATATATATATATATATATATATATATATATATATATATATATATATATATATATATATATATATATATATATTTCGTCCCTTTGGGCTCTTTTGCACACTTCAACCGGAGGTCTTCCTGGAAGCAGTCTCTTTACCTTCAGGTGTATCCTGAGGTAGGGGTAGGATCTGTCTACATCCACCTCCCCCATACCCCGCCCCGGCGGGGATTGGGTATGTTGTTGTTGTAATAAAGAATATGGGAAAAATAGTAGCATAGATGAAACAATAAAGGAAATGACTTACCATAAAGAATAGCATCAAATGAAATTGTTAAAAGAAATCAGGCAATCTTGATTATTTAAGCATAGCCACAATATAGGCGGTGATTTGAAATTGTAGAAAGAGAATAGCAGCATAGATGGTAAGTGCAAGATAGGCGGTGGTATTAAATGAAGGTAGTGAAGAAGGTTGACTAAAAGGCATGATGGAAAATAGAATTTTGATAGACACGTGGATTAACTTACGTGGCATTAATTGCCAGCGTGGCTTTAATGAGCTGTCAGGGACCCACATATTTGGCACAAAATTGTAGCCAATTGCCTACAATTAATTGTAGCTAATACATTCCCTATATATATATATATATACATATTACGTA